>OX392465.1:6642172-7060028 GCA_947623515.1 Neoascia interrupta
TAATGATAATGATAATGATAATGATAATGATAATGATAATGATAATGATAATGATAATGATAATGATAATGATAATGATAATGATAATGATAATGATAATGATAATGATAATGATAATGATAATGATAATGATAATGATAATGATAATGATAATGATAATGATAATGATAATGATAATGATAATGATAATGATAATGATAATGATAATGATAATGATAATGATAATGATAATGATAATGATAATGATAATGATAATGATAATGATAATGATAATGATAATGATAATGATAATGATAATGATAATGATAATGATAATGATAATGATAATGATAATGATAATGATAATGATAATGATAATGATAATGATAATGATAATGATAATGATAATGATAATGATAATGATAATGATAATGATAATGATAATGATAATGATAATGATAATGATAATGATAATGATAATGATAATGATAATGATAATGATAATGATAATGATAATGATAATGATAATGATAATGATAATGATAATGATAATGATAATGATAATGATAATGATAATGATAATGATAATGATAATGATAATGATAATGATAATGATAATGATAATGATAATGATAATGATAATGATAATGATAATGATAATGATAATGATAATGATAATGATAATGATAATGATAATGATAATGATAATGATAATGATAATGATAATGATAATGATAATGATAATGATAATGATAATGATAATGATAATGATAATGATAATGATAATGATAATGATAATGATAATGATAATGATAATGATAATGATAATGATAATGATAATGATAATGATAATGATAATGATAATGATAATGATAATGATAATGATAATGATAATGATAATGATAATGATAATGATAATGATAATGATAATGATAATGATAATGATAATGATAATGATAATGATAATGATAATGATAATGATAATGATAATGATAATGATAATGATAATGATAATGATAATGATAATGATAATGATAATGATAATGATAATGATAATGATAATGATAATGATAATGATAATGATAATGATAATGATAATGATAATGATAATGATAATGATAATGATAATGATAATGATAATGATAATGATAATGATAATGATAATGATAATGATAATGATAATGATAATGATAATGATAATGATAATGATAATGATAATGATAATGATAATGATAATGATAATGATAATGATAATGATAATGATAATGATAATGATAATGATAATGATAATGATAATGATAATGATAATGATAATGATAATGATAATGATAATGATAATGATAATGATAATGATAATGATAATGATAATGATAATGATAATGATAATGATAATGATAATGATAATGATAATGATAATGATAATGATAATGATAATGATAATGATAATGATAATGATAATGATAATGATAATGATAATGATAATGATAATGATAATGATAATGATAATGATAATGATAATGATAATGATAATGATAATGATAATGATAATGATAATGATAATGATAATGATAATGATAATGATAATGATAATGATAATGATAATGATAATGATAATGATAATGATAATGATAATGATAATGATAATGATAATGATAATGATAATGATAATGATAATGATAATGATAATGATAATGATAATGATAATGATAATGATAATGATAATGATAATGATAATGATAATGATAATGATAATGATAATGATAATGATAATGATAATGATAATGATAATGATAATGATAATGATAATGATAATGATAATGATAATGATAATGATAATGATAATGATAATGATAATGATAATGATAATGATAATGATAATGATAATGATAATGATAATGATAATGATAATGATAATGATAATGATAATGATAATGATAATGATAATGATAATGATAATGATAATGATAATGATAATGATAATGATAATGATAATGATAATGATAATGATAATGATAATGATAATGATAATGATAATGATAATGATAATGATAATGATAATGATAATGATAATGATAATGATAATGATAATGATAATGATAATGATAATGATAATGATAATGATAATGATAATGATAATGATAATGATAATGATAATGATAATGATAATGATAATGATAATGATAATGATAATGATAATGATAATGATAATGATAATGATAATGATAATGATAATGATAATGATAATGATAATGATAATGATAATGATAATGATAATGATAATGATAATGATAATGATAATGATAATGATAATGATAATGATAATGATAATGATAATGATAATGATAATGATAATGATAATGATAATGATAATGATAATGATAATGATAATGATAATGATAATGATAATGATAATGATAATGATAATGATAATGATAATGATAATGATAATGATAATGATAATGATAATGATAATGATAATGATAATGATAATGATAATGATAATGATAATGATAATGATAATGATAATGATAATGATAATGATAATGATAATGATAATGATAATGATAATGATAATGATAATGATAATGATAATGATAATGATAATGATAATGATAATGATAATGATAATGATAATGATAATGATAATGATAATGATAATGATAATGATAATGATAATGATAATGATAATGATAATGATAATGATAATGATAATGATAATGATAATGATAATGATAATGATAATGATTGAATGATAATGATAATGATAATGATAATGATAATGATAATGATAATGATATTGATAATGATAATGATAATGTATGATAATGATAATGATAATGATAATGATAATGATAATGATAATGATAATGATAATGATAATGATAATGATAATGATAATGATAATGATAATGATAATGATAATGATAATGATAATGATAATGATAATGATAATGATAATGATAATGATAATGATAATGATAATGATAATGATAATGATAATGATAATGATAATTGATAATGATAATGATAATGATAATGATAATGATATGATAATGATATGATAATGATAATGATAATGATAATGATAATGATAATGATTGTATGATAATGATAATGATAATGATAATGATATTATGATAATGATAATGATAATGATAATGATAATGATAATGATAATGATAATGATAATGATAATGATATGATAATGATATGATATGATAATGATAATGATAATGATATTGATAATGATAATGATAATGATAATGATAATGATAATGATAATGATAATGATAATGATAATGATAATGATAATGATAATGATAATGATAATGATAATGATAATGATAATGATAATGATATGATAATGATAATGATAATGATAATGATAATGATAATGATAATGATAATGATAATGATAATGATATGATAATGATAATGATAATGATAATGATAATGATAATGATAATGATAATGATAATGATAATGATAATGATAATGATAATGATAATGATAATGATAATGATAATGATAATGATAATGATAATGATAATGATAATGATAATGATAATGATAATGATAATGATAATGATAATGATAATGATAATGATAATGATAATGATAATGATAATGATAATGATAATGATAATGATAATGATAATGATAATGATAATGATAATGATAATGATAATGATAATGATAATGATAATGATAATGATAATGATAATGATAATGATAATGATAATGATAATGATAATGATAATGATAATGATAATGATAATGATAATGATAATGATAATGATAATGATAATGATAATGATAATGATAATGATAATGATAATGATAATGATATGATAATGATAATGATAATGATAATGATAATGATTATGATAATGATAATGATAATGATAATGATAATGATAATGATAATGATAATGATAATGATAATGATAATGATAATGATAATGATAATGATAATGATAATGATAATGATATTGATAATGATAATGATAATGATAATGATAATGATAATGATAATGATAATGATAATGATAATGATAATGAATTGATAATGATAATGATAATGATAATGATAATGATAATGATAATGATAATGATAATGATAATGATAATGATAATGATAATGATAATGATAATGATAATGATAATGATAATGATAATGATAATGATAATGATAATGATAATGATAATGATAATGATAATGATAATGATAATGATAATGATAATGATAATGATAATGATAATGATAATGATAATGATAATGATAATGATAATGATAATGATAATGATAATGATAATGATAATGATAATGATAATGATAATGATAATGATAATGATAATGATAATGATAATGATAATGATAATGATAATGATAATGATAATGATAATGATAATGATAATGATAATGATAATGATAATGATAATGATAATGATAATGATAATGATAATGATAATGATAATGATAATGATAATGATAATGATAATGATAATGATAATGATAATGATAATGATAATGATAATGATAATGATAATGATAATGATAATGATAATGATAATGATAATGATAATGATAATGATAATGATAATGATAATGATAATGATAATGATAATGATAATGATAATGATAATGATAATGATAATGATAATGATAATGATAATGATAATGATAATGATAATGATAATGATAATGATAATGATAATGATAATGATAATGATAATGATAATGATAATGATAATGATAATGATAATGATAATGATAATGATAATGATAATGATAATGATAATGATAATGATAATGATAATGATAATGATAATGATAATGATAATGATAATGATAATGATAATGATAATGATAATGATAATGATAATGATAATGATAATGATAATGATAATGATAATGATAATGATAATGATAATGATAATGATAATGATAATGATAATGATAATGATAATGATAATGATAATGATAATGATAATGATAATGATAATGATAATGATAATGATAATGATAATGATAATGATAATGATAATGATAATGATAATGATAATGATAATGATAATGATAATGATAATGATAATGATAATGATAATGATAATGATAATGATAATGATAATGATAATGATAATGATAATGATAATGATAATGATAATGATAATGATAATGATAATGATAATGATAATGATAATGATAATGATAATGATAATGATAATGATAATGATAATGATAATGATAATGATAATGATAATGATAATGATAATGATAATGATAATGATAATGATAATGATAATGATAATGATAATGATAATGATAATGATAATGATAATGATAATGATAATGATAATGATAATGATAATGATAATGATAATGATAATGATAATGATAATGATAATGATAATGATAATGATAATGATAATGATAATGATAATGATAATGATAATGATAATGATAATGATAATGATAATGATAATGATAATGATAATGATAATGATAATGATAATGATAATGATAATGATAATGATAATGATAATAACAATAATAAATAGGAATAATAAAAATCATAGTAATAATGATTATTATAATTATGAGAATAACCGCACTAATACTAATGATAGAGAAAGCAAAAAGGAAATTTCACGTCTAGAAATAGAAAGAAAAGGGTACATCTTCCTTATGTTGTGTAGAAATCACATTCCTTAATTTGAAACTTGAAAATTTAAATAAAATTCATACATATTAAACACAAACAAAAAACACAAAATCTCATTATCAATAATATAGTACTTTGGTTCTTCAGAAACTATTTTATTAAAGAAATATATTAATTAAGAATGGCGCATATTTATAGATTTCTGAATTTTTTTTAAAACAAAACAATTAATATCTTTTTGGTTGCATAATATATAATATAATGCTGAAGATCTATGATTGTGCGCCTTAGACATAATAATTTTTTGTAAATAAATTAAATCTTGTTTTCCGCGTATTATAGAAAAAATCAACACGTCCCGGAGAAATGGGTGACACCAAACAGGTCTCTAATAATAAATTTTTACTGATAGAATTTCGTTGATAAACAAATAGTGTTTAATAAACATTTTTTTTTTGTAGAGCTTTAATTTCACATATTCAAAATACCAACTTAACTGTTTTTTGTCAGTGATACCGAGAGAATTGAATCAATCACCCTATTATTAAGGGCCGTAGGAAAATATTGCAGTAGCTAGTTTTTTCTATTGTATTACTACACATGTAAATATCTTGCTATTAGTTTTATTTTCGTTTCAATGCATATGTATTTTAATGTCTATATGGATATATATATATATATATGTATGTTGTATTAAATCAACGTGTCAGTGTTGCGTGTCAAATCTTTTTAATATAATATTATATAACATTAGACTTTAAGCGAAAATTCCTTTTTATTACAAAACTTCTTCTTAGAAAAACCTTTATAACTAATAGTTTTTGCTGAGCGATCTTTAGCAAGGAGCCGACCGTCACGGTTATTTTTAAATCATCTATAGAATTAATACTAATTTATCATACTGTAAATTTTACATTTGCACTCAGAGTTTAAAGTATACCTGAATTGGATTAATGAATTTTATAAAAAAAAAAAATTAAGTACTTAAAGCTGTGCAGTAAATTGTTGCATAGTTTGTTAGGAATTTTGCGCGAAAATTTTTCTTTCTTACTATAGACGTGTAATTTTTTAATTACAGCACGCTTTGAAGTTCAAATCTAGCAGCTTTATTTATAACCTTTATTTCGTGCTAATCAAAATCGTTTTTATTTATAATGCTGAAACCCTGATCATAAATTAAATTAAATATATTTAAATATAAAAACAATTAAATCGCACGAATTTTCATGCCAATTTTCCTAGGTATTGAACGACTCATTACTTCTAAAATTACAAGCTTATTTCATCAGTGCCGCTTAAAAAACCGCTTAAAGAAACATGTACTCACTAGTTAACCTGTTCAAAATATTACAATAAAAAACGCTATGGCAGCTCGGATGTTGCTTTGTCTCAATAGAGTCGATAATCTTAAAGACGGGTTTTAACCATAAAAATAAACTTGGTGTATTAAACGAAAAGCTCTCAGAAGTTGGAGGTTCTCAACGCCTTCATTCCCAATTTTTCTTCTCATAAGCTGAAGAGAGAAGTTCAAACAGTTCTCATCATCCTCATGATATAAATGGTTTAAATGCTTCATGTCTATCCTTAAAAAGGTTCTCGGAGTCACCGATCCTCCACCACCAACTCAAGAGACACAGGCGCGTTCCCAAGACGGCTCTAGAAGATGTTCTTTACCTGATGTTTCTTGGCCTACCAAGGAGGCCATGCCCTTAGCCTGTTAGGGGGCACGCGCACAAGGTCTCCAAACCATCGAAGGATTGATCGTTCCACTAGGAGAAGTAGCTTCTCAGCACTAAGATTCCTACGAATACTGACATTTATCACTCTATCCCCAAGAGAAACACCATCAGCGCAGCTTAAAAACCTCATTTCGGCAGTTTGTACCTGCGATCTAATTCTCTCGGTCATTAATCAAATTTCATGACCATGGATGAGGGTCGGAACGAACACTCAATCAAGAACTGATATCGTTGCTTGCACTCCAAGCTCAGCTTTCCTGGTGACCGGTCGGCACAGTTCCTTTACTATTGCTCCAGTTTGGCCAATCATACAGTCTAACTCATCGCTCCTTCCATCTTTCGTGAAAAAGACTCCAAGATACTTAAAACTCTCTACCTGTTTCAATAGGACTCCATTTATGTGCAGAATGCACTGCAGGGGAGCTCGGTAAACCACAATAACATCGGATTTGCTCAGGTTTACCTTCATCCCAGCCTCGCCACAGATGGGCGCGAACCCATCAAGTGCTCGTTGAAATTCCTCCTCGTACGATGCCAAGATAGCTAAATCACCTGCGAAAAGCAGATCGCTTATTCTGACCACAGCCTTTTCGAAAGATTCCTCACTAAGGCTGCGCTATATCATCTTGTCCATATATGATATAAAAAGGAGCGGCGACAGAACACAGCCCTGGCGAAGTCAAACGCACACATCAACAGGATAGGCTATGACGCCATTTATCCGAACACAGCTTCTGCTGTTCTCATACAAAGACTGAGTGGCTCCGAAGAATCCCATTCAGTATATAGTCCTGCAAAGCTCTCCAGAGTTTATCCCAAAAAACCCGATCATATGCCTTTTCCAAATTGACAAAACACGCGAAGACCGGTTCGGAATATTCCCAGGCCTTCTCAAGAATGACCTTCAGAGAGGAATCTTTTTCCCCTTCCACAAATACTTTCCTCTCGTTAGATGTCAGACGCTTAAAAGGTAGCCATTCCCTTGATTGCGAGTTCATTATAAAAAAATACCTATCAGTGAAAAAGCTGGTAGCTTCTGGCTCGGCCACGCCGAAAGCCGCATCGCTCTTCCCATAACAAAGACTCGATTAAGCAGTTCTGGAACGCGCTTCCAACACCTTTGCGAATACTTTTCCCGACGACTAAAGAGAGATACACCCCTATAGTTAGAGCAATCTCTCTTGTACCCTGTTTTAAAAATGAGCACAATAACTCCTGTTGGCCAATAGCTAGGTGCTTTCCTGCTTTTCCAGACCACCTTAATGACTCTTGCTAGCCATTCAACTGGCCGGATTTCATCAACTTCAGCTGACTTACCCACTTAAAGCAATTTAGTCGGCAGTGACTTCATCTACTGTATGATTTTTCTCCGCCCTAATCTCGTCAGCAGTGGGATGGCCATCTTCAGTGCGCTCTTGGGGACTAAGCAGACTCGGAAATTGCTCGCTGGGTCTGCGTAAGACGTCGTTCTTTTGTACGATATTTAACTTACTTTCTCTGAGAAGGCGAATTGTCTGCCAAAACATATTGTTTGCAGATCTGTAACCGGAGGAGCCTATACCCATCAGCGAAGTCTCTGTTTCCGGAACCTCAACCAGCTCAACCAGCTCAACTTCCTTCTCCGTTAGCTATGAGACACTCCACGTGACGATTTTAGGTTGCCGCGATTGTCGATTTGTAGACTGGCCATCGAAGCCCTCATTTTAGCTAAGCGCTGGCTTGCCCTCTGTATAACTTCTTCGGGCTGAACCTGTCTTTGTGTGGGAAAAAGCGCTCGTATGCTGACATCCCTCAAGCTTGCCTACAAAAGGTGCCCTGGGTTTCCAGGATCAGCACATGGCACAGGCTTCTTCTTTCACCTCTTTATGGTGAGGTGGGTTGCATTTTATACCTAGCTGCCAGGTTTCTATTCGGCCGATCCTAACAGACGCCGACACAACAGACGCCGACCAAGCAGCCGCTCATCCCGAGACAGACGCCCTTGAATTTATACTATTTAGAGTTCAGCCGTCCCTCCAATCAGACGCTGACCAGTTTGCCGAACATTATGTATCAGACGCTACTGGGTTTTATTAAGACCTTTACGTTCATCTCTCAGTTATATCTTTACTGCCATGGCTAGCCCCAACAGGAGTATATACTTATAACATGCTGAAGACCACTTCTTCCAGTGGATTTAAGTCGGCTATTACGACAGGCGTACTCTACCTCAAGGCTATTCTGAGCCCGACTTTGCACGGGAAAACATCGGGAACATCTTACATGCAAAAGAACGCATTCAGAATTTGTAACACATTCGTAATTGTCGCAAATTATTTGCTTTTCGTTTGATGCAAGACAACGGGAGATTACCATTTTTTAATGCCTGCAGAGATCCAGAGATCCAACACCACCTGTAGAACAGTTTAAACTGATTTTCTCATCATGCTGCAAAAAATTTCATACAAGCACTATTTTATGTTATATCCATCTTTCAATTCATTCAATTAATTATCAACACATAATTTTAATTGAAATAAGCTTTTACAATAAATCGGTCCTTTCTACTTCAATAGATTAACAACAAAAATATGTTTTCTATATACTTTCTGCAAAAATTGTTAATTTCAATCTTACAGTGCATCTTTTCCGTATTTGCCATTTTTGCTGCAATAAATGTGCATCAATATGTTGAATTGTTATATGTTATAATTTTGATATAATACTTTGTCTTTTAATTATTATATTTGTTTTTTGTTTTGTTTTGTGATTAAATGCTGCTTATATGTTTTTTTTTAAATAATTTTTGTTTTTAGGAAATCTAATTGAACTTAATTTTTACGTTAAATAATTGTTGTTCTTTTTTTCTGTTTTTCACTTCACGATCTTTTTTTTGTCCCAATTGTCCCAATCCGAATTGACCTCTCTGGGTCTAATAAATAAAAAACCAACCAATAGAGGAGAAGGCCGTCAGTCGACGTTAGGCGACCAAGTATTCAAGACCTCGAGGAGCTTATTAATAAGCCCTCTACACCATTGGCCGATATTGGTGACGGTGGTCCGCCAGTGATTGTTGATGTTCAAGAGTCATATTCAGCTGTGGAAGGTAACAATACAGTGAACTTATTTAAAGCCTCAATCCCAGGCACAAGATGCCATAATAAATATTTTCTTAACACTTTATTCGCTTATTTCCAGTATTATGCATTTATATACAGCTTTGTGCTATAAAAATCGCTTTTTGTGCGTATTACGTAAAATATTCTAAGTTGTAAATATTTTCTATCTATACAGAATCTATAGTGTGTGACTTTATAAAGAAGATTCCTATATATTTCCTTATATGAATGTTATAATTGCTTTTTATACATTTGACTTTTTTTTAGATTTATGAGAAAATTTACAATACATGAGTTTCATGATTTTCAAAAATGATTTTCAAGAATAACCCGCTTGAAAGATTTTCAGGGCTTCTTTTTTTTCTTAAAATGCTAAAAGCTCATCTATATATGTAACTGGCGCGTACCAAAGGCATTTACCTACGACAGAGTATAGCGTAATTTGTTTTTTTTTTTTTTTTGAAAGTTTTAACTTCAAAAAATTGCGTGTGGGGAAAAATTTTAGAACTTTAGGCCTCTGTAGAGGACCCACCTTGGTCTCTTTCCACAAACTTGCTTACTTACTTACTTGAGGTGGCGCTACAGTCGGCGGTGGACAGCTTTTTGGCGCTACAGCTCCAACAAGCCTCCAAGGGCCTCAGCCAACAAGTTTCGTAGCCTTTGTATTTTTATTTTTGTGGCTATGTTGGTATAGTTGAATAGCCACTAGACTTCGGTGCTATATCTCCTGCTCCACTGCCACTCTCCATTTATGAATACGGGACCAGAAATCCTCCAAAGAATTTTGCTCTCAAAGCAACCGAAAGCATATCCGTCCGCCTTTGACTTGGTCCATGCTTCTGCACCGTAAAGCAGGACTGGAATGGTGAGGGTCTTGGGCGGCTAGGTAGGTAGAGGTAGTACATACATATCCTACATACCCAAGTATGTGGTACTTCATGTGCCTTTTTTTATACCACGACTCGTGTAACCTGGTTTGTGATGGTTGTTGAGTTGAGATCGCTATGAGGTCAACGCCTATATCCAAGCAGTGGAGTTGAAAACCTGAATAACCGCTTGTTTCCTTTTTTTCGAAATATTACTGAGGGTGGGCTAGGCCGCTTTATTCTATTTTTATTATATAAAGGCCATGTCTGCCTGGATATGGTGCAATTAGTCAGCGCCTCCCATTGGGAGTTGGCCTTTTCCAGGAAATATACCTGTATTTGTTCCTTAACTATTAGTGGAATTTGGTGCCTTATCGCGAGTGAGGCAAGTAGAGTTGAGCCCTGCCTGGCCAGCTCATCTGCGCGTTTGTTTCCTTCTATGTCTCTATGCCGTGGAACCCACAGAATTGTGACCTGAAACGCCAGACGGGCAAGCTCGTGACGTTAGCTCGTCGTTGGCTTGATTTTGAAGCCAACCATGTCGCTGCAGCGTACGCTCCTGAACATGTTGAGCCAGGATGGTAAATGCCTCTAACGAAACAGGAGCAGGCTTTGTGCGCTCAGACGGATGTGTGTCAATTTTCCTCGCGAAGCGAAGCGAAGCGTCTCTATACCCTGACATAGACGTCCTTCGAAAATTCATGACCGTGTTTGCTTACCATTGGTATGAACCCCACTTTAGCGGGTCTGCAAGGATGGGGCACGTGGTTTGATATTAGACAGACCCGAAGACTGATACCGGCCAAGGTATTATTAAGTTCTGCGTCCTTTGTTGCATTACAGACAGTATTCCGTCAGGGCCTGGACACTTAAACGATTAGAAGCCGTTAAAAGCCCCAGAAATCTTTTCCTCGGAAATTATTGAAAAAATATTGGTGTGTTGTGCAGGTTGTACTTGCCGAGACCTCACTGGCTCCGAACTAGTATCACTGCAACCGGAAAAGTGTGTGTTTAATAGGAGTTCCAGGATCTCCGCTGATAATTCTGTTCATCCTTCATATGACCTTCTTAGAAAAGAGGGGTTGGAGTGTTCCTTGGACATAATCTTGCTAAGCCTAGCAGAGCAAGATTCTTGTAGGGTTTCTATTGAGTGGTAGCAATCCATCCAAGCGTCCTTTTTGGATGTCTTTATGACTTTCTTATATAGACTTAGACAGTCATATAAGATTGGCAGAAGTTGTATTTGTGGCAGAGATCCAAAATCGCTCTGGTCATCTTCCTGAGATTGGGCTACCATAATAATGAAAAGTATTTTTTTACTCCTGCCTAAGATTTCAAGTGCTCCCTGCACAGAATTTTCCTAAGCCTAGCGTCCGTAAGCGGTTCTATTGAATGGCAGTAATCCGTGGGGTCTTATAAATGGTCATTTAAGTTGTTCGAGAAAGGGCTTGTCTACTCGATTGACGGACATGCAAGATGCATCACAACCTACAATTCTTCAAGCCAAGAAAAAAAAACCTGCTTTTTCTCTTCCTATAAACCTCTGCGCTCGTAAGACACTTAACATTAAAAGTATTGCCAATCCCATTTTTGGATATAGTTCTGGTTTTAAACTTTTTCTCAATGGAAAAAAAGAATACGGTGGACCTATCCGCGATTTTACGATCTATATTATGCCGGTTTAAAGTATACAGGTTTCTAGTTTTATCTTGAAGGCTTCGTTGAAAAAATTGTTTGATTTTACTGGTGGTAATTTTCTTTACAAATTTTACGTTTGATTGATTTTGTATGCACAGAAACAGATAGCAGCATCGTTAGGAAATTTTTGCTGGTCACCACTTGATATAAATAATTAGGCTTTGCTACGTAGTTAACGTTGTAAAATAGGGTTCAAAGAGGTCTTTTTCCCCACGTACTTGCAAGGCAGAGAGTATCAGAATAGGCAAAAGCCCTATAAACCAAGGAATCTTCATTCGAAGATTCCTTGGTTTATAGCTCTTAAGATGAAACGTTGTCGCGTGGCGTTGGGTACATACCGGTTTTGCATAAAAAATATTTACCGCTGCTACCGCATTCGCTCGCCCTTACATTTCTTTCCTCACATTGTAAAAAAGTTTTTGCAGTGATGAATCTTATTCTATGTTTCCATCGGCATTAAAACGAGGGTTAGCGGGAACGATTAAGAATAAATTTTAAAGTAGTAAAAATATTTACCGCTACTATCGCATTCGCTCGCCCTTACATTTCTTTCCTCAGATTGTGGAAAAGTTTTTGCAGAGATGAATCTTGTTCTATGTTTCCGCCGGCATTAAAACGAGGGTTAGCGGGAACGATTAAGAATAATTTTTAAGGTGGTTCGACCAGACAAATATAGGATTCATTTGATGCGCGATGTCATTTTCCAGGAGCGACAAAAGAGTTCCGTTGTCAACATCCCAATAGAAATCGTATTTCTGACAGCACTGTCAGGCTTCGACAGATTTAGAATGGTGCTTGATAAGGGTTAAAAGTGGTTCATGGAAAGGGTGAATGAAGATATATGAGGGGTTTTATTATTAAGCGCTTGCCGAAAGGACTTAAATTTGTATGGTTAATCGCGTTATTTGTAGATGAATTTTAAATGTGGAATTTAATGAAGATTTATATTAATCGCGGATTAGTGCCCGGTGGAAATTTGCATTACGCTACAAATCTATACGTTGCTATTGCAGTGATCGAGCGACATAGTAAGCAACGCTAACAGCTAAAGCTTTTTGGATTTTTTTTAACTTAAATCAGTGCTCCAAATAACAGTATACCGTCTGTCCCTAAACACAAGTTTGACTGACCATCGTGTTCTGTAATTCGTATCTCTGCGCGATCTATACATATGCGATAACCTGCTTAGTTTTTTGTAAATTGCTTATTTTCACTTAAAAAAAAAAACAATAAATTTTAAAACATGTTGTCAAAATTATTACCCCAACAGACTCAACAGCATACATGACGGTAAATGTTGAAGGCTCCCCAGCGCCAACGTTTAAGTTTTACAAAGGCGTTTCGGAAATTATCGAAGGCGGCCGTTTTAAATTTTTGACAGATGGCCAAACAAATTCCATCACGTTGTGCATGCGTAAATGCAAACCTAACGACGAGGGCAAGTACAAGATTGTTGTATCTAACATACATGGTGAGGATACCGCCGAAATGCAACTGTACGTGTCGGATTCAAGTGGTATGGACTTCCGTGCAATGTTGAAAAAACGTCGTTATCAAAAATGGGACAAAGATGATAAGGACCCCGATTGGGGTGATTTAAAAGAAACTGAAAAACCATTACCAGCCCTTAAAAAAGTCGAAAAGGTACGTTCGACTCATACAGGCATTCTCAATAATTACCAGTCCTTCTTAATACTAAAATGAAAACTACATAATAACCCTACGAAATAAATTTTTACAAATCTAAATCGATTTACCTGCGCTCATTATTATACTATTGGCTTTTGTTCAAGGCTCATTATTAAATAATCTTTTTTTGATTTATATTTTTGTATGAAAAAAAACCTATTCACAAACGAGTGTTGTACATAGCGCATGATTTTGTTCTTTTGTAAAGCATTATGCCAGGCGCTATCTTTATTTTGATTATCTAATAATTTTGTTTGAATATTTTATGATTTTTGACATTTTGAGAATACGTTAAGTTCTCGAAATTGACTTTTGAACCTAGATAAAACATTAACTAAAGCTACAAACTAGCTGTGCTAATTGTAAATAAGTAAAATAACAAGACATACGTTTGTTTTTGCTCTGGTTTTTGAATATACCAACTTATTTATTTTGACATCTGCATAACCAATAAGAAGTTTAAGGTCCTTCGTACAACAATGAAAAATGTGTGCCAAGACTCTAGGCGTATTTAAACAACTTAACGTAAGTGTAAGTAGTGGCCTGGTATTATTATTTTGATTTTCCTGACAATGTGAAAGATTTCGATCTCGTTTTAAGGACTTCGGAAAAATTTTGCTGAAAAAATTGTGAAAGAATAGACTGAGGTCTTCGGTAAAAGAGGGCCAAAGAACTTCCGCCGGTTTTGAGGAGTAGAAACGTAGAAAGCATAAATTACTTTAGACATTAAGTGTGTGTTCAGTAGATGGCAGCACTTGAATAACGTAAAAAATGGGAACCCTTGCCAATTGTCAGAACTGACATGTATTGTGACACGTAAGAAGTCAATGAGTTCAAATAAAGGTCACTACAAGTTGTTTTCAATAAAGTTTTTCATCTTTGCTCACCAATCTACATTTTGGCATCCCTTGCAGGGATCGAACCCGCGACCTTTGGGCAAGAAAGAGACAAGACCTTTTGTCTATATGCATTTTTATTTTATTTTTTAATTCGTAAAAAGATTTCGATAAATTGGTTATGTCCGATTCATAAATATGATCCTGGGATCAAAATCAAAAAGTTTCCTCCCCTGACATTTAATTTTTCTCTAAAAATAAGTCACTTTTACAAGTAGTCTACGTATGTGCAATGTAGAACTGGGTCAATCGTGATTGATTCGATCCTTTGGTAATTGCATTGCAATCCCGGTTGGGCAAAACAATCGTTTCCAATATTTTACTCCTTTTTCCCGTTCAAACGAATGAAAAAGTAAAACTAATCGTTCCCAATATCAAAATCCTTTTTCCCGTTCAAATGACCGAAACAAACGAAATCGTTCCCAATATCATAATCCTTTTTCCCATTTTAATATCAAAATCCTTTTTCCCGTTCAAACGAACGAAACAAATGGAAAAGTTAAACCAACCGTTCCAAATATCAAAACCTTTTTTACCGTTCAAACGAACGAAACGAATGAAAGTAAAACCAACCGTTCCAAATATCAAATCTTGAATGAAAAATGAAAAACAATCGCTCCCAATATCGAAACCCTTTCCCCGTTCAAATGAACGAAACTAATGAAAAAGTAAAACCAATCGTTCTCAATATCCAAATCCTTTTTCCCCTTCAAAGAAACGAAACGAATGAAAAAGTAAAACCAATCGTTCCCAATGTCAGTCCACTGTCACTTTCAAATGAGCAAAACGAATGAAATCGGTACAAACCAATACCATACTGATCAGAGAATTGGTTTGTACCCATATAAAGAGATAGATATATCTCTTTATATGGGTACAAAGAGATAACACCTACAGGGAACGAAACGGAACGTATTGGAATCTGCCATGGGATTTGCCTTTGATTTACTGTCTGTGCGAAACACTCGCCAGCTGAGAGTGTAGGGGTCTCCTTTATTGAGGATCGGGAAAAGAATGCTGAGGTTCCATTTTTCGGACATTCATTCCTCCGACCATATCTTGCAAATGAGCTGGTACATGCTCCTGAACAGTTCATAGCCAGCGGATTTATTGCTGGCAATGGTTACATCCTAGGACTTGGGCCTCAGGTCACAAGCTTCGCCAGTCAGCCAATCTTCGACTGGTGAAATGAAGGTACTTAAGGAGCCAAGGCAGGACTCATAGTGAATTTGACAGATTTTGCTTAATTGGTGACGATGAGTTCAAGGAAGACAGTCAGCACTTATAGTAAATTTTACTGATTTTCACTGGCTACCATGAGCTCGCGAAACTGCTCAGCTCATCAACGAAGAACTATCTTATGGGTAGCAAAAACTTGTGGCCTTGGGTGGCCTTTTGTCTTTCTCAGGGCTATGCCCAGCAATGGCTTTTAAAATTTAGCCTAAGTTGCTCATTGCAATTTCAATCTGGCTTGAACCGCGTGATCTTATCATTTTTTCAAACTCACTAAGATGTTCTTCTAGAGCTTCAATTAGAGCAAGCCAAGTCATAAGAGATCGTTCCCATAAGTAACAGGTTTTACCGGCGAGCTTTTTAAATTACGCTGTGTAACCACAAAGTTTGTAAGCTACCTGCACATGGAAACGTGTCAGAACCATGATTTGAGCAGCATCTTAGACATCTATGTGCTGCTGCTGTAAAATTTTAAATTAAAAAAAGCCGCGTGTAAAATTTTTCATAAGAGGCTATTAGGAAGCCTCTGTCCTTTGGAATCTTGAAAAAAGGGGTGCGTTCGCCTTATTTAGGTATAAGATGAGAAGGTGATGCGCCCCCTTTAAGCCGGAGGTGTTTTTTTTTATGCTGCCTCAGGTATATTCAAAAATATTTTTTACAACACCGTTAGTAAATTTTGATTTTGTTTTTGTTAGATTATTTACAATCTTTTCTCAATCAAAGTTATAAAAAGATACTTTTTGTTATTGTTCTTTTTGCCTTTTTTAAGATTAGAAAGATTCTGTTTATCCACTTATTTATTATAACCTTTTACTTATGTGTATAAATGCTGCAACCAGTATTAGATTCTGTCTAATGTTTTTTTATGTTTTGGTCTTTATACTACAAAACCCATGTACAAAAAAAAAAATAAAAAAAACAAATTTAAACATAGCCGCAATCATCACGCAGACCATCTTTAGCTGAACTTATACCAGATTGGCCCACTCTGCATCCGTTTCGCCGGGAGGAGGTTCGACTATTCTTCAAAAGTAGCTAGCTGTACCTACTCTTAACGCTAGTACTCAAAATATTTATTTTTAAGTTCTAGCAAAATTTCATATATATCTAATACTTATCCTTGATTCTTTTCTCTATCTTGTTCTATGCCTCTTTATACTTCTTATTTCGTATGATTGTTCAGTTTGCCACTTTGTGTTACTCTTGCTTACCAGATATGAAGATTTTTTTCCATAACTACGAGTATCTTTAGCAGGAACTTACGTAAAAGGATTGGATTGAAGAACATTTTCGAACACAACTCCAGAGCTTGCTAGTAGTTCGTGTGTATTTAGTTAAAGTGCAGCTTTAAGTCCGCTTTTCAGTGCGAAATCAACTGAGCTTAGGAGTTTTAAGCTGAGGCCTTAACCAAAAATTCACCGTCGATTTCGATCCGAACTGAAGTATTATTGTTTGTGGGTTAGCCCCAGAATAAAGTCTAGAGAAGATTTCCAAACATTTTTTCCTATTTTTCTATACGAGAAACAGTTGATGCGCTGGTATCTTCAAATATTATCTTCGAACAGAGTCCGGAGAACAATTTGAGCTTATTTTTCTGTTTTTTCTATTGGACTTGAAAGTTGGACGAGGCAATAATTTTGATTACTTTTTTGACGCATTTAGCCCTGGACTAAAAACTAAACAGTTTAAACTTAATTAATAGAGAACGTCTACTGCAGACAGTTGAACGGCTCAATAAGTATAAGTTGGGCCACCTCCAGACTAGTTTTATTCTCCGACTTACAGATCTTGGTTTAACGGGGCTATTTCTGCACTGAAAATTTGGCGCTTAGTGATACGTTAGACTTCTGGGGGATTGATTGAAAATTTATATAAATTTCTGAAAAGTGTTCGGTGAAGACATGGCATAATGCCATATTTCCTCAGGACATTAACCTGAAACTTAAATAAGTCTTCCATAAATCTCAAGATTTACCATAGGACTTTAAAGCCCCGCGGCATGAAATTGAAAAGAATATTTCTTCATAAATCTAGCTCACCTTATTCGCACGCCTCTTTAAACTCAACAAAATCAACAACGGTACGATGCTATAGAGCGCTGTAGACGATCCCACTTTTGTACATGTAAATTGGAACAATCAAGCACGTTTTAGTTAAAGAAAATGGCGTGCCGCCAACCTTTTTTCAACAAAAAAAAACTTCAAGATGAATTTTAAAAGTCTTTGTAATGCGTTATTTACAAAATAATTTTACGTTTCAGGGTAAAAATAAAAAAGAACGCCCAAAATGAAAGGCTTGATATAAGGTCGCTATTGTTAATAAAACGATATGATCTGGTTCAACACCCTTTTGAATTCAGAGAGTACTTAAGGTGGCGCTACAGTCCGAGGTGGACCTGGCACCTGGGCCTCAGCAATCTGGCTTCGCCAGCCAGCTCTGTCTCCAGCTAGCCAGTCCCAGTTTTGCACGCGAAGCTACTGAGGTCCCTTTCCACTTGCGTGCGCCACCTGAGCCTCGGTGTTCATTACTGCGAAGTCGCTGCCGGGTAGATTTGAAAATTTTCCGGGTCGGGGTGGATTCAAAACTAAACGAAAGCATCTAAAAGAAAAAGGAAAAACCTCCGAATGATAACAACGGCATTATTGGCGGGATCTGTTTGATAGAAGTGGATGCTTTCAGCATTGAATCGTATACTATCCAGCACCACTCGTTAATTGACTGCTTATAGAGCGATCAAGAGAAAATCCTTCTTTTAGAGTCCTTCACACACACACTTTCTTATTTAGTCCGAGTCGGACCTGGGCCTCAGCCGAAAAGCTTCGCCAGCCAGCTCTGTCTGCAGCTAGCCGTCTCCAGTTTCGCATGCTGAGGCCCCCAACCGATTTCCCAGTCCCGGGAATTGGTATAAATCCGCTTCCTATGACTCAGCCATAGTAGCCGTCGTATTTTGACTCTTCTGGCTAAGTCAATGTCGCGGTGCAGTTCGGTGTGATTCCTCCTTCTTTAATTCCCGTCTGTGTAGGCAGGACTATTAATCGCCCAAAGAATTTTCCTTTCGAAGCAGCTTTAAGTGTTTTCTGAGCTGGTGCATGCTCCTTACCAGCTCATCGCCAGCGGATATAAAAACTTCGGCAGCTAAGCAGACACAGCCACTGTCACTTGTCGGGCGTGCGGTATCGTGCGTATGCTTTGTTGGTAACGGCTGCTTGAATGGTTCGTTCTGCCTGACAGCGCTATTTGGTTCTTCTTCGCCGTTATACAGTCTGCCGAAATGGTTTTTGCCACTTCCTCAGCACTGACTGCGGTTCCACTACGATGTTCCTCACAGGCTTCGGTTCGAGCTTGGATAGGATGCTTTGATCTCATTCCTGTTGTAACATCTCTTTTTTTGTTGTGGTGGCCATGTGAATTCCAGCACCTTAGAGGCGGCATCTATGATGGCATTTCGGCAATGTTGCCACTGGCTATCAGTACCTGATACTGGCTAAAGAAGTAGGTTAGAAGTAGGGTAGAAGGTGTTGGGAGACTCACATGGAGAAGGACCTGGCGATCTCTTGCGATTGCAGCCGGCCGACGTCAAACTTCCTCACAGTATTTCCATTTCTTGACGTTGGTCGGAATATCCGCAGCTCTACCTTGGCTACAGAGAAAGTTCGGACATAGATGATACTGGAAGTGTGCCTTGCGTTGAACGCAATGTGGTCAATATGGTTTATGGTTGATTGATCGGGAGATCTCCAGGTCCCTTTGTGGATATTGAGACGCGGAAACTGTGTTCTAGCTACCACAACTTGTCGCCTTGCAGGCTGTGCTTTCCGACTGTACGACCAAACTTACCCTCCCTTCCTAGCTTGGCACTAAAATCACCAAGGACAATCTTAATGTATTCGTATGAGTAATCGTTGGTCTTGGTTCGATCGGTTCCTCTTTCTTGAAGCCATGGAATTCTCGCCTTTATGGGCAACATCAGCACACCCAAACTATTCCCAAAGTCAGAAACTTTCTACGTGCGACATCAGATCAATGGGGTGTGTGAATGATGGTTCAACATAGGAGTTAGATGCGCCCTAAAAATAAGACGTGTGTGTACGTTAATTGTTGTTTTTATTTGTTTTTTCTTTAAGTTTTATATATGCTATATATTATTGCTTTTTATGTTATAATTTAACAGCTTCCTGAACAAAACAAGTTAAACCAACTATTGTATGAAGGTGTTTTGATTATTTTTATGCATTTGCTTTATTAATATATAACTGCATAGCGCTCTCCAGGAAGCTCATATCGGCACTTGAACTCTTTAACACTCTTTACTTCTTCGTCTAAAAACAAAGGAATGTTTTTAAGAATAATAATGTTTACTAAGATTGTTAATTCATATTTGCAATAATATTATGCACGTAATATCAATGGTTGTTTTGAGACGAATGAACTCTCAAAGCAGCAATTATATTACTAAAAAAACAAAGTGCTATTTTCTGCAGAACTATAGAAGTCTTAAAAGTACCCAAAGCATAAAAGTATCACAAAACCAATTCTGCAAATTTCTTTTCCCATTTTTGACAACACTTTATATAACATCAATCGTTCCATGCTTGTCAATGCGTCGTCAATGCAACGTCCGTCCAATTACGCCCATCGAATTGTAAAAATATAGAAACAAGAATCGTTCCTGAGTCCGTTGATCGATCAATTCGCGAAGGAAGGAAAGGATAAAAAGGTCGTCTTCGAGGGCAGATTTAGTAAGCCTAATTGCAAGCCGAAATGGTTTTTCAGAAAAGACGTAAGTATATTTTATGTATATAATTTTGGTCATATTTTATACAGCAAGAAGCTTACTAAGCAATTTTTATTAAATTGGTACAAATTTTGACCGGACCCGGTTTAATTTATTTCTTCGCTATAATATCTGGTCTTACGATCTGGTTTCTGGTTTTTAGTTTAATAATGTTGTCGACTTAATTTCGAAAATTGTAATATCGTAATCGAGTTGGGTCAACTCGATTTAAAGTGATTTTGAAGTGTAAAATGTAGCAATTGACTTATCTTGTGGGTCACATATGGTTATGATCATGTCCGGTGATCATTCTAATCAACAAGCCGCTCTTTTCAACCGATTGTTTCTTGCTTTCGACAATACCAAGGCACCATCATGTTCACCACAGTGCCTGTGCATAGTCAGTGCTACAAAGCAGATTTTAAGCTCCAAGCCTTCCTTACCTTTCTTTCCTTGATAAAAAGTACATTAGAAGCCTTTCTGATTCCCTACGCTACCTACTTTGAGTGTAGGTAGAGTACTTTTTTTGTCTTCAACTACTACACTACACTACTTTTTTCCAGATATTCTCTTATAAAGCGGAACACAGGTAGACAAAATTCCTAACCACTTCAAAGTTATAGCTGTCTATGGTGAAGTTTTTTTAAAGTCGTCGGTGTTGGGTGTCTCTTCTTGATGACAACATATACTTGGTTTTTCCCTTATTGACTGCTAAGCCCATATTCAGTGCTTCCGTTGCAATACTCACATCAGTCCATCATCATCTTATCCTTAGAAGGGTAGCGGACCGAGGGCAGCTAAATGGTTCTTTCATTATTCGCGGTCCTCCGCCACCAACTCAACAGACACAGGCGCGATCCCTATTGCACGTCGAGCAGCATGTGAACAAAATTGATCGTCGGAGAAGTAGCTGCTCAACATCAAGACTCCTACGAATACTGACGTTTCTCACTCTATCCCCAAGAGTAATGTACCTCAGAAGACTCATGCAGCTTGTACCCACGATATAGTTCTTTCAGTCATAGCCCAAATTTTATGACCATAGATGAGGGGTGAAACGAAAACTAAATTAAAAACTAATATCTTTGCTTTCACTCCAAGCTCAGCTTTCCTGATGACCGGCCGGCGCAGTTCCATTACTATTGCTCAAGCTTGGCCAATCCTACAGAATAGCTCGGGATCAGTCCTTCTATATTTCGTCGAAAAGACCCCAAGATACTTAAACTTCTGTAGCTGTTTCCATTAGACTCCACTTATCTGCAGGGTACACTGCAGGGTACGCAGCCATCACTTCGAATTTGCTCACGTTTATCTTCACCCTAGCCTCACGACAGATGGCCGCTAACCCTTCCAGTGCTCGCTGAAGTTCTCCCTCGGACGACGCCAGGACATCTAAGCAATCTGCGAAAAGCAAGTGGCTTATGCTGACGCCAGCCATTTATAAAGATTTCAAAAAATTTAGAAATCATAATTTCTCTTAAAAACTCTAGAAAGAATGATTGATATCCATCTTCATTCTAGCATTGACATAAGGCTGCTGTCCACAGTTTAGCACGCATACTGCAAGGGCTAGCGTTTTACACACGCTAGTACGATCCATTGAATATTCCCTTACTAGTACCACAAGGAGTACATAATGGTACGTTTCGTCGGTGTAGAAGGCGCTTTCAAAAAAGTCAACACATCTGCGATCTTGGCTACAGTGTCGGATCTGATGGTGGATGGGTCACTTTGGGCCAGTTTTTCACTGCGAGATCACAATAGTTTCCGAGTAAAACTGAGATTAACCCCAGAAGAAATTAATTTTTTAGTGAACATTGAATGTTTTTTCTGTCTGAAATGGCAGTTGGTTTGCGTATTTTTGTGAGAAACATCGAAAAATGCCTCGAACTTCTTTTCCTGTCTTTTGCTATGTGAAGTGGGAGCTGGGAGAGTCAATAATTTCGACAACTTTAAGAGTTTGACGGCTTTGCTGACGGAGCTAACCCACCGAGGTTTCAGATGTCCATTTCCAACCTCCCAGTCCAAGCCATAAGATCTGTCCATTTCCTATCTAGGTGTGAATCATGAAAATGTCCTAAACTCTTTCTGGGTTGCCATGGCGCATGACACATGGTACGTACGTTTCTCGCCTATGTCTGAAAGTTGTTATTCTTTTTTTCTGCTTGCCCTCTGCATCCGAACGCACTTCTCGACCAACGCCGCGACAGTTGATTGTCAAAATTTGTACCAGTAAGCCGTTATTTTAATTCAGGCCTAAAACTAATCCTTAACCTTATTCTTTCCAATTTTTAAAAACGTTTTTGGTAAATATAGGAACTATTTACTGGAAGCAAGTGCAAGTTTAAGCAGGAAAACGATAGCTACCAGTTGATAATAACTAACCCGAAGGTTGAAGACAGTGGAAAATACACCATTGAAATTGGCGGAGTCTCATCGACTGCATTCCTCAATGTAGAAGAGGCTGACCCGAACTACACATTTACAAAACCACTGAAAAAGAAAACTGATGGCTTTACCAAACATGAGACAGTTCTTGAATGCGCGGTCAGCAGTTCAATGGCTATAGTTCAATGGTTTAAAGAAAATGAAAAAATCGAGGGAAACGATCCACGTTACTTAATTGCCAAAGATGTTAGCGGTAATCTTAAGCTTATAATTAAGGAGAGCACGCTAGAAGATTCTGGAAAGTACTCATGTCGACTTGAACGTCAACCGGATAAAACAGAGACCACTGTGAAGATAGTGGAGTATCCGTATAAATTCGTCAAAGTTCTCAAATCGTTGCAGTGCATCGAAAAGGATACCGTGACACTGGCCTGTGAGATCGACGATGCCTCGGGCGATGTTCAGTGGTTTAAGGGTGAATGTGAAATAAAGCCTACTGATAAACGTATGCAAATAGTTAAAGAAGGTCGCAAGCGAAAGCTTATCATTAAGGACTGCAAGGTGAGTGACGCCGGAAATTTCAAGTGTACCACGAACGCCGATAAGACTGAAGCCGAGATTATTATTAAATGTAAGTTTTTAATAAACTTAAAGGCAAGGTAAAGTATTAAAAGAGTAAGTATACAAGACTTCAGGGAGTCATCCTTAGACGCTCGAAAAATTAGGTTCACCAGGTTAAGTGCAATGTCGCACTTACCTAAGATGGCTTTAGTTTATTGTAATAAACAGATTTTACAGTTGTCGCCAAATTGACGTGGTCGCTTCAATCTGCCCACAGCGATTGTCAAAATCTGTAGGTAAAGTAAACGTGACTCTATCTGATGTACAGGGAGGACTTTTGAAAAGAATCGTATGAATTGGGGATGTTTCAATCACTCTTTGTTGCCACCTATCCATTTCAACGGTCGTGGAGCGAGAGCGGCTTTCTTATTCTTCCAGCGTTCCCGATGCTCCGCTACCAACTCAATTCCTCAATTCAATTCTCCAGAGTTTATCCCGAGGAAAACATCCCAACACCCTCGCGAATACTTTTCCCGGAAGACTTAAGAGAGCTATATCCCTATAGTTAGAGCATGTACCCTTCTTTCTTTTGAAATAAGTTTGCCAATCGCTAGGTGCTTTCCCGCTTTTCCAGGTCTCCTTTATAGCACGTGTTGGCCATTAAACACCTTCCCCAACCATTGCCTTGAGCATTTCTGGCTGGATTTCATCAACTCCACCAGACTTTGCCTATTTTAGCTATTTAATTGCGACATTGACCTCATATACTGTAGGACTATTCTCCGCCCTTATCTCGACAGCAGAGAGATCACCATCTGCAGTGGCCTGTTGGGGATTGAGCACCTCTGAAAAGAAGTATACTGTCTTTCGACTTAACCCTTTGTACGATATGTAACTTCTTTCCTCTGAGATGGTGAATTGTCTGCCAAAACATCTTGCTGGCCGATCTGTCATCGTGCTCTAAGCTCTCGCCGAACTTTTTCTTGGCTGTTCTGAAATCCATATTGGAAGTTCTTCACGCCTAAATGTACCGGGCTCGAGAAATAGAGTTTCTCAATTGATTCCACACAATATAGGCTCTATGCTTGTCTCTTATGGCTTCTTGAACTCTAGGAGTTTTAAGCCTGGCAGTTCTTTTCTCACTACCATTCGCCATACTAAGCCGCTTTGCTGTACGCTTTAGCCTCTTTGCAGAAGCAATGACTGTCGATGAAAACAGCTGTCATTCTTCCTCTACATTAAAAAGTTCTGTTGAAATATGCAAATCGATACCTGTAATTAGATTCAGCATCCTGTAAACGTTTTCCACCGTATACGGATCGCCAGTCTTGATTTTGGCAGGGTGGCAAAGGAATTCTGTAGCTGATCAATTGATAACTCAGCTCCTCTCAAAACGCGAACATCAGAAATCATTTTTTGAACACACGATGGTACCACAAAGAAATCAATCAAAGATCTCTGATTTAAACAATTTCTTGCACTTCGTTCAAGAAGGCCGCATACTCTGACTCTCTATTCAGTGAATACACTCGCACTAAAAAATTCTAAAAACGCCCCCTCAACGGAATAACCTCCAATACATTTTCCGACTGCCGGCGGCCTGTCAGCATCCCCACACCCGCCTGTGCGGTCATATCACATGGGACACCAGACCAGAAGAGCCTCCACCCATCAGCGAAGTCTTTGATTCCGGAACCTTTCCACTAATTTGAGTAGTTCTGCTAGTAGCCTCGAGCTGATAATACTTTTTAACCTTGTCTTGTCAAGTTTCTTCTCCGTTAGCGATGAGACATTCCATGTGACAATTCTAAGCTGGTGCCGATGTCGATTTCTAGGATGACCACCTAAGTCCCCATTTTGACTAAGGTGGCTCAACCCGGTCAGATGCTGAGCGGGACAGTCCGACCACCAAGCGCTCGATTGCTGACACCCCTAAGACCTAGCTCCAAAGGGTCGGCCGATCTACCAGTAAACTAACAGGGTTTTAGTTAAAATTTCAGGTTCATCTTTCAGTTATAACTTTTCTGCCAAGAGTGACCCCTTCGAAGAATATACACTCCTTACATTATCACTTATAACATGTTTAAGACTACATCTTCCAGTGGATTTTAGTCGGTTTTTACGACAGTTATACCTTAACCCAAGGCTATTCCAACGCCGACCTTGCAGTGGAAAAAATGCCTATTCCAATTCACCAGAGCTTTTTAAGGAAAACTCTTTAAAGTCTTCTTCAAACATAAAAAAAAACTTTTCATGGTCAAGTAAGTACTGAATGTTTAATAAATACCTTTTTTAGACGAGAATCGCTTTAACAAGAAACTAAAGGATACTGCTGCTGTAGAACGTGAAAAGCTTGTCCTAGACGTAGAGCTACAAGACTCAACCGCACCTGCCGTTTGGAAGTTCAATGGTGAGCCAATTAAATTAAGTGACAGAGTCGAAGCCAAGAACCTTGGTGGCGGAAAGCATCAACTAATCTTCAACGCTGTCGACTTGGAAGATGCGGGTGAAATAACATGTGAATCTGGTGAACTTTCATCTTCGTGTAAGCTGTCCGTGTCGAAGGGCGAGAGTAAGCCTAACATTGAATGTCCTGAGGAATTTGCTGGGCCAATTAACCAACCCCTGGTCATTGAAGTGCCATACAAAGGTTAATGTCTGGTGGAAGCCAGCCTAATTATAAAAAACATTTTAATCAACTATTTTATTCTTACAGTTTCCGGTACAAAACAAACTCCAATTGAAGCCAAGCTCCTTAAGGACGACAAGCAGTTGCCAATTAAAGACGTCGAGGTATCTGTTCAAGCGGATAAGGTTGTGTTCAAAATCAAAAAACCCACCCGCGACCAAACTGGTCCATATCAAATCAAACTAGTGAATGGACAAGGTGAAGACGTTAAAAATGTTTCAATTGTTATGCAAGACGTGCCAACTCCACCCCGCGATGTGGACGTTAATGAGGTATTCCAAACGTCGTGCGTGGTATCGTTTAAACCACCCGAGGATGACGGTGGATCCCCGCTTCTAAAATACATTATCGAACGACAAGATCTGAGCAAGAAGCAGCAATGGGAAAATGTCGCTGAAGTTCTACCCGAAGAGCCATGCAAGAAAAAGATCGAGGATCTAGTGCCTAAAAAACAATACAGATTCCGAATTCGTGCTGTTAATAAAATCGGGCCAAGTGAGCCCGCCGCATTCAAAAATGCCATTCTTGCCAAAGACCCATGGGATGAGCCTGGTAAACCAAAAAATGCAGATGTGGTCGACTGGGATAAGGATCATGCCGATCTCACTTGGTTACCTCCAGATTCAGATGGAGGAGCCCCCTTGGAGGGCTACGTGCTTGAGTATAAGGAAAAGTTCAGCAATGATTGGGTCAAGGGCAAAGAGGTCCCAGCCGACTGCTTGGCTGCAACTGTTGATGGCCTTAAAGAAGGCCAGCAGTACGAATTCCGAGTCCGTGCTGTTAATAAAGCAGGTCCTGGTGAGCCAAGCGATAGTACTAAAACAATTATTGCTAAGTGTCGATTTGTTAAGCCGTTCCTTGTCGGTGATGAACTGAAGAACATAACCATTAAGAAGGGACAAACTATTCGCTTTGACATCAAATACGACGGTGAACCAGAACCCGTGGTCAAATGGATCAAAGACGATGAGCCTATTAACATTGATAATCAGCGAACAACGGTTGATCAGTATGAGCGAAATTCTGCAATAACAATAAGAAAGGCGGTCCGCAAAGACACTGGCAAATACAAGATAACTCTGACGAACTCCTCTGGCACTATAGAATCTTCCGCCGATGTTATTGTACTGGATCGTCCATTGTCACCAGGTGGTCCACTTGAACCCGAAGAAGTTCGCTCAGACCATATTAAGGTGAAGTGGCGCAAACCAGAAGACGATGGCGGCTGTCCTATCACTGGATATGCCCTCGAGCGTATGGACGAAGACACTGGGCGATGGATACCAGCTGGCGAGGTTGGGCCTGACGAAACATCGTTCAATTTCAAGGGACTGACACCAAACAAAGCTTATAAGTTCCGCGTTAAGGCACTTAATAAAGAAGGTGAATCAGAGCCACTCGAAACATTCGACAGCATAGTAGCGAAGAATCCATACGATGAGCCTAGCAAGCCTGGCAAGCCCGAGATCGATGACTACGATAACCAGTCAGTCACACTTAAATGGAAAAGACCTCCTAGTGATGGTGGTCGCCCAATTACACACTATCTAGTTGAAATGAAAGATAAATTTTCACCCGATTGGATTGAGGTTAAAAAAACTGACACTCCGGAGTGCACAGCATATGTTGATGGCCTTAAAGAAAAGATGACATATCAGTTCCGTGTGCGAGCTGTTAACAAGGCGGGTGCGTCACAACCATCTGAACCCACCGATAATCACTTGTGCAAGCATAAGAACCGTAAGTACAAACGTCAACTTTACAAAAATCATTTCAAAAAGTGTAATTTTATATACATATTTTTGTTATGCTAAAGCTTTGCAATTTATACAATAACGATTCAAATTTAATAATTAAAATAGTATTTTTGCGAATGAATCATAACATTTCTAGGCGCTACGAAGATCTGTTGGCGGCTTGCTTACAGTTGTATGAGATTCTAGGTGAATGAAACAAAAAAACTCCTATTTTATTTAACAAACTACGCTGAAGTTTCCTTAGGGCAGATTTTCAGTAAACATAGTCAATTATGTATCTACCGAGCACTTAAAAGTACTTCTTTGGTTCTGCTTGGCTGATGCAAACTATGCCTCTTCACAAAAGAAATGTCTCTCAACGCATTTCTCTCAACTATTTAAAGAAAACATTTTTAAAGTTGTGATATATATTCATTCATTCATTTTCTGTGACGGGTCTCAGAGATGTTCTTTAGCTGATCCCATTGCCTGTTTCTTGGCCTACCAGGTGGTGACGCAATCGCATCTCTGTTGACCTGACCTGTCTAGGAAGTCTATAGGGGGGCATTCGAACAACGTGTCGAAACCATCGAATTGATCGTTCCACTCTGAGAAGTACCTGCTCA
Organism: Neoascia interrupta; assembly: GCA_947623515.1. Taxonomy (NCBI): domain Eukaryota; kingdom Metazoa; phylum Arthropoda; class Insecta; order Diptera; family Syrphidae; genus Neoascia; species Neoascia interrupta. The sequence goes on from OX392465.1 coordinate 6,671,811, forward strand.
ACATTAAGATTCCTACAAATACTGACGTTTCTCACTTTAACCCTAAGACCCCCCCCTAACCCCCTTAAGAGTTACACCAGCAACGCACCTCAGGAATCTCATTTCGGAAGCTTGTAACCGCAGTTCTAATTCCTTCGTTCATTACCAAAATTTCATCAGCATAAAAGAAGGTTGGAACAAACACTGAATTAAAAACTGAGATCTTTGCTTTCACTCCAAGCTAGGCTATCTTGATGACCGGCCGGCGCAGTTCCCTTACTTTTGTTCCAGCTTGGCCCATCATACAGGGCAACTCAGTATCACTTCTCAGATCTTTCTTGAAAAACTGTTTCAACACCTGTTTCAATAGGACTCCATTTGTGTGTAGGACACACTGCACAGGGGTTCGAGAAACAACCATCACTTCTGATTTGTTCTCATTTATCTTCAATCAGCATCACCGCAGATGGCTATAAACCTATCCAGTGCTCGCTGAAGTTCTTCCTTGTATAATGCAAGGATGGCGGCAGTAACTTGGTCCTTAAAAAAGAGGAACGGTCATTTTCAACCTAGAGCTTGGACTTGAAGACCCTCGCTTGGCTAGAGCGTTGTTCGTGCTTAAGCAAATCAAGTCCTCGATTTAATCGTCTCCTCCGAGAATCGAAAATCTGCTGCTTAATATTCTATCGAAGGAGGTGAGAGTAATATGGTCTTCTCTGTTTATCGCGCAGCACTCGGCGTATTGCTGTACAGCCGGTCCAGTTCGTTGTTACATCTCCTCCTCCTTCCTCCGTCTATGCAGACGAGACTGTTAATCGTCTGAAGAGTTATCCTCTCGAAGCAGTCTAAAGTGTTTAAAATAGAATTTTCTAGCATATTTTTTTCGTGGTTTCAAGCTTTAAGTAGATTTTGCCACATACGAGCTCATAAAATTAAGTTAATGTCGTGCCTGTTGATGGGACATTGATCCCTTTTTGATAATTCAGCCGTTGCGTATCCTCCTTTAAAGGCCTTCAAAATTGACTCCTGAGACTCGACGAACTAGACCACTTGGAATAACATTAAAGCGCAGTTATTCTGCTCTAGCGAAAGAAAGTGAGTTCCAAGGACAGATAAGGCCAGTACCCTACGACACCTTAAATACTGCGCATCATCAGGTTAACGTCGATCAGTGACGCTCCCCATTCTTGCAGCACTCAACTACCCGTTGACTTTTTATCCGTAAACTGATTTTATTTTTCGTCCTGGATTTTATATTCTACCAAACCGCAATGCCCAAGCCATGCACCCAACATCGCGCAATGTAAATATTATGTTGACAGACAATCTTAATTTGATGCTTGCGGCATAACGCTTAAATATCATATCGCTGCCTTTTTTGCTTAAGTTTGTATAGTTTGTTGAATTGGTAAAACCTTTACATATTTTTGATACATTTCCTTTCTTATATACCATACAAAGTTAAACCTCAAATCGATCGGTCTACATTCAAGAAGGTCACTATTAAGTCTGGCCGTACACACAAATGGTCAGTCGATGTAATCGGTGAACCAATTCCCGAACTCAAATGGAGCTGGCGAGATGACATACCATTGACAAATACAGACCGCATAAAAATTGAGAACATTGATTACCACACTGACTTTACGATCGCAAGTTGTGTCCGCAAGGACAGCGGAAGGTACACACTAAGAGCTGAGAATCGTAATGGCTCCGACACAGAAACTGTGGAGCTTATTGTTTTGGGAAAACCAACTCCGCCGAAGGGACCACTAACTGTATCTGATGTCCATGCCAAGGGGTGCAAGCTCCAATGGAAGAAGCCTGAAGATGATGGTGGTGTTCCGATCCAAGAATATCAGGTAGAAAAAATGGACACAGCTACCGGTAAATGGATACGTGTTGGACGGTTACCTGGGGACAAGGAACAACCCGAGTTTGATGTTACTGGTTTAAATCCTGGCTCTGAGTATATGTTCCGCATAACAGCTATTAATTCTGAGGGTGAATCAGAGCCATTGACAACGCTCGTTGGTGTCGTAGCCAAAGATCCATTCGATGAGCCAAACAAACCAGGCACCCCAGAAGTCGTTGACTACGATAATCATAGTGTCCAACTTAAATGGACTCCTCCTCATAATGATGGTGGAGCACCAATTGAAAAGTATATCATCGAAAAAAAGGACATAAACAAAGGGGACTGGGAAAAGGCCGCAGAGGTACCTGGCTGTGTAACCGAAGCCAGTGTAGGTGATCTACAGGAATACGGAGAATATCAATTCCGCGTTGTGGCTGTTAACAAGGCTGGACTATCTCCACCATCGGATAGTAGTAAAGCTCAAATTATCAAATACAAAGCATGTACGTAAAATACTAGCCCCTTTAATAAGGATATTAATTTAATCGTTCTCCATGTTTTTTTTTTTTGTTTTTAGTAAAACCAAGGATTGATCGCACCAACCTTAAGCCATTCATTATACGGAGTGGAAAGCCAATTAAATATGACATTAACGTTCGCGGTGAGCCTCCACCAAAGATTACTTGGTACCAAAACGGCAAGGAACTGCCATCGGAAGGAAATGTTGACATCAAAAATGTCGACTACAACACCAAATTGGCAATCAATGACGCCGTTCGAAAGAATACTGGCCTTTATAAAATCAAAGCCGTTAATATCCATGGTGAAGATGAAGCTGATGTTGAAGTCAACGTGCTTGCGGCTCCAGGAAAGCCGAAGGGGCCACTCAAAGTGAAGGATGTGACAAAAGATGGATGCAAGCTTTCATGGGAGAAACCAGAAGATGATGGTGGCAAACCAATTACTGCCTATCAAGTGGAAAAGTTCGATAAGGCACAAGGACGTTGGATTCCGGTTGGTCGCACATCTGGTCAGGAAACCGCAATAGATGTTAAAGGTCTCCAGGAAGGCCATGAGTACCAATTCCGCGTCAAGGCTATTAACGACGAGGGCGAATCCGAGCCACTGGATACCGAAAAAAGTATAATTGCCAAAAACCCATACGATGTAGCTGATAAGCCTGGTACTCCCGCGATCGACGATTACAATGAAAATATGGTCAAACTTTCATGGGAACCGCCAAAGAAAGACGGCGGTGCACCAATCACTGGATATGTCATTGAAAAAAAGGAAAAATTCTCCCCACATTGGGACGAAGTTCTTACAACTGATGTAATTTGGATCACTAACCTTTTTTACCTTCAATAGAACAATAAAACTTCGTTTCTTTATTTTTCAGACGCCTGCGCCTAATGCTGTAGTAGATGGTCTCAGAGAAGGCAATGTTTATCAGTTCCGTGTAAGAGCAATCAATAAGGCTGGTCCTGGCGAGCCCAGTGAAGCCACAGAACCTCATCTTGCCAAAGCAAGAAACTGTAAGCGAATAACTACTTGTCGCCAAAGCCCTTCGCTCGAGCTTACTTCAAATAGAAAATGCTTTTTAAAATATTATTTTATATTAAAAAAATTCTTATGATCCTAAAAATGTTGGAAAAATATGCAAACGCTGCTAACAAAACCTTTCAAATTGCAAAGCTGAAAACGCCAAACTATATTTTAAAGTATATTTTTCACATGTTCTAATTTCGCTGGTCAATTTTTGTTCTGGCCTGCGTTTTTTTTTCTTTTTGTATTTTTAATTTCAGTAAAGCCAACTATAAATCGGGAAAAGATGAAAAATGTGAAGGTGCGCGCAGGACAAGTCGTAAAGCTCGATGTTGATGTACGGGGTGAGCCACCACCAATTCTCACATGGAGCTTCAAGGAGAAGGAGCTAGTTCCGACAGGCAGCTCACGCATCGAAAACGAGGATTACAATACAAAGCTGACGTTATTAGACACAACACGCAAGGATAGTGGAGTCTATAAGCTTCGCGCTGAAAATAAGAATGGCTTCGATGAAGCGGAGGTTGAAATCTTAGTCCTTGACAAACCGGCCAAACCTGAAGGTCCACTGGAAGTGTTCGATGTCCACAAGGAGGGGTGCAAGTTGAAATGGAAAAAACCAAAAGATGATGGTGGTGTACCGCTTACAGGATATGCTATTGAAAAAATGGATGCAACTACAGGCCGATGGGTACCTTGTGGACACGTCGACCCAGAGAAGACTGAACAAGAGATCAAAGGTCTCGAGCCAAATCATGCCTATCAGTTTCGTATTCGAGCTCTTAACGAAGAGGGTGAATCTGATCCGTTGGAAACGGAGTCAGCTACGGTTGCCAAGAACCCCTACGATGTTGCTGCAGCCCCTGGTCTTCCAGAACTTGAAGACTGGGACGAGCATCATGTGAAGTTAAAATGGGAACCACCAATTCGTGATGGTGGAGCTCCAATTACTGGATATGTCATTGAAGTCATGGACAAGGATTCTGGCCAGTTTGTCAAGGCAGCTGAGATTGATGGCCCTGTTTGCAAGGGAACTGTTAATAAGCTTGAAGAGGGCCAACAATATAAATTCCGTGTTCGTGCCATCAACAAAGCTGGACCTTCAGAGCCATCAGAACAAACTAATTGGCATACAGCAAAACCGAGATTCCGTAAGTCTTCCACATTTAATTTTTTTATATTTAATTCCAATATTATTTATGGGTAGAGGTCTACTCGCTAGAAAAAAAAACCTTTCGCGAAATTAACAAAATTTATTCCCATATTTACTTACCGGCTGGTGTGGACCTGGGCCTCAGCCAACACGCTTCGCCAGCGAGTCTTGCACGCAAGGTTAGCTGAGGTCCCCTTCCACTTGCGTGCGCCACCTGAGTCTCGGTGCTCCTCTACTGCGCCATCCTTGCGGGGTGGATTCGCAGATTTTCCGGGCCGGGCGATGGTGTCCATCCGCTCTAGATGACCAAGCCGTTGTATTTTGACTCTTCTGGCCAGGCCAGTGTCGCTGTACATCCCGTACAGTTCGATGTTACATCTCCTCCTCCACTTTCCATCTATGCAGAAGGGATCGGCAACGGTCTGAAGAATTTTCCCCTTGCCATATTTGCAAAATAAAACTTGCGAACAGAATTTTGTCGAATAGGCAGGTATCCCTTATATATCTATGAGATTTCAGTTAGCTATCAATCAATTTCTGTTGCCGCCTATCCTTGAAAAGGTTCGCAAAGCGTGGGCGGCTTACTGGTTCTTCCACCAATTCAGAGACACAGGCGTGATCCTCAGACGATTCTTTGAAATGTTCTTTACCTTATCCACCTTATCCACCACCTATTTCTTGGCCTGCCAGGGGACGACGCGCTCGCATCTCGGCGAACATGAAGTGTCTAGGAAGTCTATCGGGGTCATGCGAACAACGTGTCCAAGCCATAAAAGAATTGATCGTTCCACTCGGAAAAGTAGCTGCTCAACATTGAGATTCCTACGAATACTGACAGTTCTCACTCCATCCCTAAGAGTAACACCAGGAACACACCCCATAAACCTCATTTCGGCAGCTTGTACCCACAATCTAAAAAACCGGCCACAATGAGTGTCTGTGTCTTTGTCTCTGTCTGTATCTTGTGTCTCGCCTCAGTTTTCACCTTTCATAGCTGTTATTTTACGCCAATTTTTCCTCTATACGAAATCATCATCATAGATAAGGTTAAACAGGGGTGTGGTGCAAAAGGCCACACAGACACTACGCACCAAAACGGGCCCATCGTGATCCTTGAGGAACCAGTTGTGCTTAACATTCGAAAGGCAAAACAACCTTAGCATTCTACCTGGTGCAACAGCCAATTTTCCTCTAATAGCCAAGAAGGTCTTTAAAGTTTGTGCAGTCTACTAACGTTAAGCTTTCGAAGAAATATCACCCTAAAAGTTTCCTTCGCATACACGTGATTGAATGGCATTCACACAGCTTGTGTGTTATATCCTCAACCGCCTGCAAATCACTGCAGAAGTGAAATCCGTGTCAGGAAGCCTGAGCCTCTTTGCGTGTTAAAGGCTCAGGCCCTAAGCTTCTCCCTGCTCATTTTTAATAGGTACTTCGATCTTTCTCTATTAAAACGTGGCCAGAGAGCCTTAGATGCCCTATGTGCAGTCAGATTGGACCACCTTTGGCTGGCAGTAAATGTAATTTTCTCCTCAATAGTGAATCTAACTACGCAGAGGGATGATTGGATGTTAAAAAACATCTACTAACTATTTTCGAGGGGCCCTCCACTCCTTGCAAGCTTGTCAGCTTGTTCATTGCCTTCTACACCACAGTGGCCTGCACCTAGCACAGTCTCACTTGGTTCTGACTGCACAATGCTTTAAGCCTCTGACTTTATCAGATTTGATGTTGATCGATTCCATTGCCTTGAGCGTGAGCTGAAGCTCGGCCGCCATAAGTACAGCCATAGCTTTTGATTGATTGTTTTTTTTTTCAGTTGCAAATTCGTTTTGATTTATTTTTCATCACTCTAACCATAGAATATTATATGCTTTAGTTTATTTTTACTAAATGTTAATCATAAAAACGTTATCAATAATTCTAGTTAAACCTCATATTGATCGGACTAATCTTAAGCCCGTTATTGTTAAGGCCGGCCTTTCAATCAGTCTCGACATCAATATTAGGGGCGAGCCGGCGCCAACGGTGGAGTGGCTCTTTAAGGATCAGACTCTTTTACCCGATGACAACTTACGCGTCGATAATATCGATTACAATACAAAATTCTTCGTGATGCGTGCCCAGCGTATTCAAAGTGGAAAGTACACAATTAAAGCCAGCAACGAGGTGGGTGAAGATGTCGCGGAACTTGACGTTACTGTGCTTGGCAAGCCAACTACACCGAAGGGACCGCTTGAGGTAAATGACATAACAAAACATGGGTGTAAGCTTAAATGGAAGAAGCCTGACGATGACGGTGGTACTCCAATTGAATACTATGAAATTGAAAAACTTGATCCGCACACTGGACAATGGTTGCCATGCGGTAAGAGCACTGAGCCAGAAGCAAAAATAATCGGACTGCAAGAAGGGAAACCATATAAGTTCCGGGTGCGTGCAGTTAATAAAGAAGGCGAATCGGGAGACTTGGAAACTGAAAAGCCAATAATCGCCAAAAATCCGTTCGATGAGCCAGACAAGCCGGGACGACCGGAGCCCACAAACTGGGACAAAGACTTTGTTGATGTTACATGGACTGCACCCAAAAATGATGGCGGAGCGCCTATACAGAAATATATCATTCAGATGCGAGATAAATCTGGTCGTGCATGGGTTGATGCAGCTACAGTTCCTGGCGACCATACAACAGGGACCGTGACCAATGTTGAAGAAGGCCATGAGTACGAATTTCGGGTTGTGGCAGTAAACAAAGCAGGACCCAGCGAGCCAAGCGATGTCTCCAAGTCAATTATTGCAAAGCCGAGATTCCTTGCGCCACGTATTGACCGTAAAAACTTACAGAAAAAAGTTTTACGCAGCGGACAATTACTGCACATCGATGCTTCTGTAAAGGGAGAGCCGGTGCCTGAAGTTACATGGACATACAAAAATGAAAAGCTTAAGACAACTGATCGAATCAAAGTAGAAAACGAGGACTACAAGACGACATTTATTATTTCGAAGCTAAAACGCTCAGACAAGGGTGTCTACACAGTCACTGCCAAAAATAGTTCCGGATCAGATACTGTTGACGTCGAGATTGAAGTACTTTGTAAGCCTTCAACTCCGAAGGGACCTCTTAAGGCTAGCGACGTCACCGCAGAAAGTGTGCACTTAGCTTGGGAAAAACCAGAAGACGATGGTGGTGATGAAATCGACCACTATGTTGTCGAGAGAATGGACACAGAGACTGGACGCTGGGTGCCCGTATGTGTAAGCAAAGTCCCTGAGGTTGATATTACAGGCCTGACTGAAGGTAAGGAGTACATGTTCCGTGTGAAGGCTGTAAACGCCGAGGGTGAATCAGAACCATTAACTACCGATACACCAATCACTGCTAAAAATCCGTATCAAGCTGCTGACAAGCCAGGTAAGCCCGAAGTCAAGGATTGGTCGCATAATCATGCCGATCTCAAATGGCGAGCACCAGACGATGATAACGGTGCTCCGATCACTGGTTATATTATTGAGAAAAAGGATAATTTGACAAATAAATGGCAAAAGGCCCTGGAAACGAACACGCCAAAATGCGAAGCAACAATCAAAGATCTATTGGAGGGGCAAAAATACCAATTCCGCGTTAAAGCAATCAACAAGGCAGGTCAGAGTAAGCCATCCGAACCATCAGATACTGTGCTTGCGAAGGATCGTTTCGCTGCTCCAAAGATCGATCGTACGAACTTAAAGGACATAACCATTAAAGCTGGTCAGCATGTGCGCTTGGATGTAAAAATATCAGGTGAACCACCACCACACAAAACATGGTACCACAATAAGGCACGCATTGAGGATGACTCGTCGATAAATATCGATTTGGAGCCCTATCGCACTAAGTTTAGCATTCCCATTTCCAAACGTTCGCATACCGGAAAATATACGATCAAGGCCGAAAACGATACTGGCCGCGATGAGGCTACCATAGAGATCACAGTCCTCGATAGGCCAGGAAAACCAGAAGGGCCACTACGTGTTAGTGATGTCCACAAGGAAGGCTGCAAGCTAAAGTGGAATCCACCACTAGATGATGGTGGACTTCCTATTGACCACTACGTAATTGAAAAAATGGACACCGAAACAGGACGATGGGTGCCATCTGGGCGTTGTAAGGAGCCATGTGCTGAACTTAACAATCTTGTTCCTGACAAGGAGTACAAATTCCGTGTTTTGGCCGTTAATACTGAGGGCGAGTCGGAGCCTCTTGAAACTGATAAGCCAATAATTGCTAAAAATCCATTTGGTATGTTCTTCTTTCTTATATTCACTGTAAAACACGTGTGTTCATTCGAGTTGTTGTTTTATTTTAGATGAGCCTGGCAAGCCTGGAGTTCCAGAGGCCACTGACTGGGATAAGGATCACGTGGATCTAAAATGGAATCCACCAGGTAACGATGGTGGGTCTCCAATTACAGCGTATGCTGTAGAGAAACGAGAAAAAGGTACAGGCAAATGGGTAAAAGCCCTTGAAGTAGCTGCCCCACCCCTGGGAGGTGAATGCAAGGCAACTGTACCAAATCTCGACGAGAACGTCGAATATGAGTTTAGAGTTCGCGGCATCAATGCGGCTGGACCAGGAGAGCCAAGTGATGCAAGCAAATCGGTTATAACGAAACCAAGAAAATGTAAGCATGACAAAGTTCTCCCAAAGCTCCAGAGAATTGAGAATTTTCTTCTTTCTAACAGTGGCACCCAAAATCGACCGTCGAAACATTCATACGTACAGCGTGAAAGAAGCAGAGCCTATCTTTATTGACGTCAAGATAACTGGTGAGCCTGCACCCGACGTTGAGTGGTCTCTCAACTCCAAGTCACTGCAACCGCCGTCACATCAACGAATCGAAAATGTACCCTACAATACAAAGTTGTTCAATGACAGTCCGAAGCGCAAGGATACTGGCACCTACAAGATTGTCGCACACAATAAGTACGGACAGGACGTTGTAGAGTTCATGATAAATGTCATATGTAAGCTCTTGACAAGTTTTTCAGTCAACAGATTAACTCTTGAGTTTAATTTCTATTACACATAGGTAAACCAGGAAAGCCTGAGGGACCCCTTGAAGTTTCTGATATTCACAAGGATGGCTGTAAGCTCAAATGGAAGAAACCGAAGGATGACGGCGGGGAAGTAATAGATGGATACCTCGTAGAGAAATTCGATCCTGATACTGGCATTTGGCTCCCAGTGGGTAAGTCTGATGTTCCGGAGTTTACTGTTGACGGCCTGACTCCTGGCCATGAGTACAAATTCCGAGTTAAGGCCCTAAATAAGGAAGGAGAGTCTGAACCATTGGAGACACTAGGAACTATTGTAGCCAAGGATCCATTTAGTGAGTGGAATTGTTTTTTTTTTTTTGTAACTTATTATATGAATTTTTTTGTTTCTCTAGCTACGGCATCCAAGCCAGGAGCTCCAGAGCCTGCTGATTGGTCTGCAAATCATATCGAACTTACTTGGCCGAAGCCAGCTAGTGATGGAGGCTCTCCCATTATTGGATATATAATCGAAAAGAAGGACAAATATAGCCCGATGTGGGAAAAGGCTTGCGAAACTGCAACAGATGAGCCAACCGCCACTGTCAATGGACTAATTGAAGGAAACGAGTATCAGTTCCGGGTTATTGCACTTAATAAAGCTGGTCAGTCGGAGCCATCAGAACCAGGAAAAACATTCACTGCCAAGCCGAGGTACTTGCCACCGAAAATAGACCGACGAAATCTCCGTGATACTGTTATATCGGCTGGAACGCCTCTAAAGCTCGATGCTAACATAATTGGAGAACCAGCACCAAAAGTCGAGTGGCGATTCTCGAACTGTCCATTGCATTCAGGAAATAATGTCCAGATCGATAGTCCCGATTATTATACTAAGCTGGTGATAAGACCATCAAAAAGATCAGATTCTGGGGAGTATACAGTAACTGCAACCAATAGTTCTGGCAAAGATACAGTCACCGTCAATGTGGTTGTAACTGACAAGCCAACCGCACCCGAGGGGCCACTTCAAATATCCAATATCCACAAAGAAGGATGCCATCTTAAATGGAAGCGACCAAAGGACGATGGTGGCATTCCAATCGAATACTTCCAAATCGACAAAATGGACCCAGACACTGGCTGTTGGGTGCCTGTATGTCGCGCTACCGAACCACAAGCAGACGTAACGGGCTTGACACCAAACGGAGAGTATAAATTCCGCGTTTTGGCTGTGAATGCCGAGGGCGAATCAGCCCCATTAGTTGCGGATGATACTATTATTGCCAAAAATCCCTTTGACGAGCCCGGGAAGCCCGAAAACGTTCGAGCTACAGATTGGGACAAGGATCACGTTGATTTGGCATGGAGTACGCCACCAAGCGATGGCGGATCACCTATTACTTCGTACATTGTTGAGAAGAAGGACAAATATGGTCAGTGGGAAAAGGCCGTTGAGGTTCCAGCTGATCAAAATCAAGCAACAGTTCCAGAACTTGTTGAAGGACAGGGCTATGAGTTCCGTGTTATTGCCGTAAATAAAGCGGGTCCTGGTGAGCCAAGTGATAAGACGCCTTTAATAATTGCCAAAGCACGAAACAAGGCACCTTTCATTGACAGGACCAACCTAATTGAAGTGAAAATTAAGGCTGGCCAAAACTTTTCCTACGACATTAAAGTATCGGGCGAACCAGCACCCAAAACGAAATGGCTCCGCAATAATCGCGAGATAGTATCTGGTGAACGTATTAAGGTACAACATGTTGAGTACAATACCAAACTTGTTGTGCGAAATGCAGCGCGCGCCGACGCCGGTACCTACACAATAACCGCAGAAAACATAAACGGAACAGATACAGCTTGTGTAAAAGTTGTTGTTATTGACAAGCCGTCCGCACCAAATGGCCCACTCAAAGCTGAAGATGTGCATGCTAACGGCTGCACTCTTAAATGGTCTCCGCCTGACGATGACGGCGGTCAACCAATTGAAAGCTACGCTGTTGAAAAGCTAGATGAAAACACGGGACGCTGGGTTCCGGCTGGTGAAACTGATGGACCTACCACATCGTTAAAGATTGATGGTCTGACGCCAGGCCACAAGTACAAATTCCGAGTTAGAGCACGCAACCGTCAAGGCCTTTCAGATCCTCTTACTACACCACATGGAATTGAAGCAAAGAATCCTTATGATGAGCCGTCTAAACCGGGAACTCCTTTTATCAAAGATTATGATACAAACTTTGTGGAACTACAATGGGAAAGACCAGAGAAAGATGGTGGCTCCCCAATAACTGGCTACATTATAGAGAAGAAGGATAAGTACAGTCCAGACTGGGAAAAATGTGCCGATGTCGAGGGCGATGTTACTTCAGGCAAAGTACCGGATTTGATAGAGGGAGCTAAATATGAGTTCCGCGTAAAAGCTGTTAACAAAGCTGGTCCCGGTGCTCCAAGTGATGCTACGCAGCCGCATATTGCACGAGCTAAGAACCTTCCACCGAAGATTGATCGTCAATTCCTGATCAATATTAAGGTAAAGGCTGGGCAAACCTTTGACTTTGATGTGCCTGTTATTGGTGAACCACCGCCAAGCAAAGAATGGTCCCACAAGGACAATATGGTGCTAAATACCGACCGCGTTAAGATTGTGAATGAAGACTACCGTACCAAGCTGCGTGTTATCGATGCCAAACGATCTGACACAGGGGAATACACTCTTGTTGCAAGAAACATTAATGGAGTGGATAAGGCTACTGTTAACGTGACAGTTCTTGATGTTCCATCACCACCTGAAGGACCCCTCAAGGCCGCCGAAGTAACCAAGAGTGCAGTCAGTCTTGTCTGGCGACCACCAAAAGACGATGGTGGGTCAGAAATCACACACTACGTTGTTGAAAAGATTGACACGGAAACACTTCGTTGGGTACCAGTTGGTGAATGTGCTGATACCAACATAAGAGCCGAAAATCTCATTGAAAATCATGACTATAACTTCCGCGTACGCGCAGTCAACAAACAGGGTGAATCAATTCCACTTGCTACAACGCAGGCAATCACTGTAAAAGATCCATTTAATCGGCCTGATAAGCCGGGACAACCACAGGCAACAGACTGGGATAAAAATTTCGTAGACCTACAATGGGCGGCCCCTAAAAAAGACGGTGGTAGTCCACTTACCAAATACGCTATCGAAAAGCGTTCTAAATTCGGTCCTTGGGAGAAAGCAATTGATGTACCAGCGGATCAGACAAGAGCTACGGTTCCCGATCTGGAAGAAAATGAAGTCTATGAGTTCCGTATTGTTGCAGTGAACAAGGCCGGAGCGAGCGATGCATCTGATCCTTCAGCGCCTGTCGAGACCCGACCAAGATTTATTGCACCACACTTCGACAAAACACTGCTCGAAGATATAACAGTTCATGCAGGCAAACGTCTTGGGTGGTCGCTGCCAATCGAAGCTTCACCGCGCCCCACAATAACGTGGTCACACAATGGCACAGTAATTGAACAAAATCCTCGCGTTGATATGTCCTTGTTCCAGAATGAGCTTACTTTCGAAATTCCATTTTCAACACGTGCCGACGCTGGTCGTTATACATTGAAACTGAAGAACGAGCATGGGGAATTTTCAGCCTCAGCACATGCAACCGTACTTGACCGCCCAAGCCCACCGAGTGGGCCACTTGATATATCAAAAATTACAAAGGACTCCTGCCACTTGTCCTGGCAACTACCTGAAGACGATGGTGGCTCACCAATTCTTCACTATGTCATCGAGAAAATGGATATGTCGCGTGGAACTTGGTCTGACGCGGGAATGAGCACACACCTTGTTCATGACGTGACACGATTGGTGCATCGCAAAGAGTACCTGTTTCGCGTTAAGGCAGTCAACGCTATTGGCGAATCTGAGCCCCTTGAAGCGAGCAAGAGCATAATTGCCAAAAACGATTTCGACGAACCAGATGCACCTGGTAAACCAGAAGTCACAGATTGGGATCGTGACCATATTGATTTAGCGTGGGCTGCTCCAAAATCAGATGGTGGAGCACCGCTCACTGAGTACATCATACAAAAGAAAGAAAAGGGAACGCCATACTGGGCAAACGTGGTCCACGTTCCTCCAAATAAAACAGCAGCAACAGTACCCGATTTGACAGAAGGTCAGGAATATGAATTCCGTATCATTGCTGTTAATCCAGCGGGGCAGTCAGAGCCTTCAGAGCCATCCGATATGGTAACAGCAAAGGCTAGGTTCTTGCCACCCAAAATCATTACTCCACTGCATGATATACGAATCAAGGCAGGTCTAATATTCCACATTGATATTGATTTCATAGGTGAGCCGGCTCCTGAAGTATTTTGGGACCAAAATGCCATTCCTGTAGCGACGAACGATCGCACAACGGTTACAGCGATTGGGTATCACACGATTGTGCATACAGTGAATTGCAAACGTGAGGACTCTGGAACCTATCACATTTTACTGCGAAATGACTCCGGCATTGATGAGGGCTCATTCCAATTAATTGTTCTCGACCGCCCGGGACCACCAGTAGGACCAATGGAATACGAAGAGGTCACAGCTAACTCAGTTACTATTTCATGGAAGCCACCCAAGGACAACGGAGGGTCAGAAATTTCGGCTTATGTCATTGAAAAGCGAGACCTTTCACACGGTGGTGGCTGGGTTCCAGCCGTAACGTACGTGAATGCTAAGTACAATCATGCTGTAGTACCGCGCCTTCTTGAAGGCACGCAGTATGAGTTTAGAGTGATGGCGGAAAACTTGCAAGGTCGTTCTGATCCCCTAACCTCTGAAAACCCTGTGATAGCAAAGAACCAGTACCATGCACCAGGACAACCGGGCAAACCTGAGCTCCAAGACAGCGACAAAGATCATATATCTATTAACTGGAAGCCTCCAATTAGCAATGGTGGCTCACCTATAACTGGTTACGACATCGAGCGTCGTGATAAGGCCACTGGTAGATGGATCAAATTGAATTTAGAGCCAGTTCCTTTAACAAGCTACACAGACAATCGCGTAACTGACGGTCATCAATATGAGTATCGTGTGTCAGCTGTAAATGCTGCTGGCAACGGCAAGCCATCAGATCCTTCGGCTATTCTATCCGCAAAGCCAATGCGTGAAAAGCCGAAATTATATTTGGATGGTCTGATTGGAAGGAGAATCAAGGTACATGCGGGAGAGCCCATCTGCCTTAATATTCCGATATCCGGGGCACCAACGCCGACAGTCGAGTGGTCAAGGTCTGGCATCAAATTGCAAGAGAGTAATAAAATTTCTTTCCAAACAAGTCCAGAAAAGACAGTTTTCCGTATTGAAGAAGCGGCCCGCAAAGACCAAGGTACATACAATGTTAGCGCTGTTAATCAATTTGGAAAAGACAGCGCCGATGTTGAGGTGATCGTTGTTGATCGACCTGATCCACCTGAAGGTCCACTCGTTTATAATGAAATTGCTCAAGACCATGTTTCCCTCTCATGGAACCCACCAAAGGATGACGGTGGCGGTGAGATAACGTCTTATATTGTAGAATTTTCTGAATTCGGGACCGATGGATGGAGGCCGGTGCCTGGTTTTTGCCCAAAAACAGCGTTTACTGTCAAGGGTTTGACAGAAGGAAAGAAGTACGTATTCCGAGTAAGCGCAGAAAATATATATGGCGTTTCAGAGCCGCTGGAAGGTAAACCTGTCATCGCGAAGTCACCCTTTGATCCACCAGATGCACCGAGCCAACCTCAAGTTGTTTCTTACACGCCATCATCAGCTAGTCTTGAATGGCATCCTCCTGAGTACTGTGGTGGAAAGCCAATTACAGGATACATTGTTGAGCGGCGAGAACGCGGTGGTGAATGGATTAAGTGCAACACATATCCAACACCGAACACCAGCTACACTGTTCAAGATCTACGCGAGGGCTCACGCTATGAGTTCCGTGCGACCGCAGTCAATGAAGCTGGTCCGGGCAAACCAAGCAAGCCCTCAGAGCCAATTACAGCTCAGCTTCAACGCAATAGACCAGACGCACCTGAACCACCAAAAGCGGATCGCATTACAAAGAA
Source organism: Neoascia interrupta (assembly GCA_947623515.1). NCBI lineage: Eukaryota > Metazoa > Arthropoda > Insecta > Diptera > Syrphidae > Neoascia > Neoascia interrupta. The sequence goes on from OX392465.1 coordinate 6,687,449, forward strand.
TAGTGCCACACTATCTTGGAGACCGCCGAGAAACGATGGAAAATCAAAGATTAAGGGCTATTACCTTCAAATCAAACCAAAAGGTGCCCAAGATTGGAAACCAGTCAACGAACTGCCTATCCATAATCTTCTGTATACCGTCCCCGATTTGAAAGAAGGCGAGGAGTATTCATTCCGAGTTATTGCAGCAAATGAAGTTGGCAATTCTGACCCATCTAAGCCATCAAGCCCCATTGTGATTGGTGAGCAGCCGAACAAACCGTGCATGGACTTGGGTGGAGTACGCGACATAGTAGTACGTGCCGGTGAGGATTTCAGTATCCATGTCCCATACGTTGGATTCCCAAAACCCACAGCTCAGTGGTATGCAAATGATATGATTTTAGATGAAGATCAGCAGCGAATTTTCCAAAATCTCACAGATGATGCTGCGAGCTTTGTCGTAAAGAATTCAAAACGTAATGATTCGGGACAGTATCGCCTACAGTTGAAAAATCCATCTGGCTTTGATACGGCTACCATAAATGTGAAAGTACTTGATCGCCCTGCGCCACCAACACACTTAAGGGCGGACGAGTTCGCTGGTGATGCACTCACCTTATACTGGAATCCACCAAAAGACGATGGGGGCTCACCCATTAGCAATTACATAATCGAGAAAAAGGAAAAATCCTCTCCAACATGGTCCAAGGTCAGCAATTACTGCACCGTACCATTTGCGAGAATACGCAATCTGAATATTGGAAGTGAATATGAATTCCGTGTTTATGCAGAAAATCAGTATGGTATATCGGACCCCGTCAGTACCGAACAGCCGATCCGTGCAAGATACCCATTCGATGTCCCTGGAGCTCCAGGTATGCCTAGGGGTATCGACTCTTCAGACGACTCTATTACGATCACATGGGCGAAACCACGTCACGATGGTGGATCACCAATTACTGGATATGTCATTGAGAAGCGACTGCTTTCTGAAGATAAATGGACGAAAGCAATGCAAGCTCACTGCCCAGACCTAACCTGCAAAATTCCCAGCCTCATTGAGAACCACGAGTATGAGTTCCGTGTGGCAGCTATCAATGCAGCTGGCCAAGGACCGTATAGCTCTTCTTCCGACCGAATCGTTTGCTGTGCGCCACCAAGTGCACCAAAGATCACCTCCGACCTTAAGATTCGTGACATAATTGTCTGCGCTGGAGAGGAGTTCCGTATAACTGTACCATTCCATGCCAGGCCCAGACCAAAGTCACTTTGGATGATGAACGGCAAGGAAGTCTACCCCGATGATCGTTTGAAATTCGAAACCTCCGACTACAGCAGTGTTTTCCATAATAAGTCGGCCCTGCGCTCGGAAACGGGCAATTATCAAATCACACTGACCAACTCGGAGGGCTCTGATACGGCTTCCTGCCATGTGACGGTCGTAGATCGACCCGGAGCTCCACAAGGACCTCTCTTGGCTTCAGACATTACTCCAGATACGTGCACACTTTCATGGAAGACACCACTTGACGATGGAGGCTCACCGATAACAAACTACGTTGTAGAAAAAATAGATAACAATGGCATTTGGACCAAGATTAGCAGTTTTGTGCGCAGTACTCACTATGACGTTATGGGACTGGAACCAAATCGAAAATACAACTTCCGCGTAAGGGCTGAAAACCAGTATGGTCTAAGTGATCCATTAGAGTCCGAAGAACCGGTTGTGGCTAAACATCAATTCACAGTGCCCGACGCACCCGGACAACCAAAGGTTATTGATTGGGATTCCGGAAATGTAACACTGATATGGGACCGTCCATCATCGGATGGTGGCTCACGCATTCAGGGATATCAAATTGAATACAGAGATATTGCTAACGACACATCATGGAACACGTATGAGTTCTTAATAAAGGATGCAAAATATCAGTTATATAACTTAGTTAACGGACATGAATATGAATTCCGAATCAAAGCTAAAAATGCTGCTGGCTACAGCAAGCCATCGCCGCCATCAATGAAATTCAAATTGAAGGGCAAATTCAATGTTCCATCACCTCCGGGAGTACCTCAAGTAACTAAAGTGGGCAAAAACTATGTGGACCTAAAATGGACCAAACCTGATAGTGATGGAGGATCAAGGATTACTGGCTACATTATTGAACGACGCGATATTGGCGGAGCAATTTGGGTGAAGTGTAATGATTTCAATGTCTTAGACACCGAGTATACCGTTCTTAATCTGATCGAAATGGGTGACTACGAATTCAGAGTATTTGCAGTAAACGCTGCCGGGCGTTCAGAACCCAGTACGTGCACAATGCCTATCAAGGTGTGCGAAGTTCTCGGTGGAGAAAAGCCTGAATGGGTTACTCGTCTGCAAGACCGTGTTGCTCCACTTGGCAGGTACTTCATGTTGCAGTGTGAAGCAACTGGAAAGCCAGAACCAGTGGCAAGGTGGCTGCGCAATGGCAAGGAAATACAAATGGGCACCCGGTTCACATGTGATAGTAAGAACGGTGTATTCCGTCTACACATATCGGACGTTCACGCCAACGATGATGGTGACTACACCTGCGAGGCCATCAATTCCCTGGGCTTCGTTTATACCACCAGCCACTTGAAGATAGGATCTCCACCCCTTATAACCAGAATTCCGAATGAACTTCGCCTACCGGAGAACGACAACGCCAAGATTAAGATCTACTACACAGGCGATCAACCAATGGAGGCAAAGATTACGAGAAATAATGAAGCACTGACTGACTCGCAGCATTTCAAATACACCATTTTTGATGACTTTGTTGCGATTTGTATACGTGACGTTAACAAGGACGATGCTGGGCTATACTCCATTGAACTAAGCAATGATAATGGAACTGCTACTGGAAACTTTGACGTCCGAGTTACAGGACTACCTGGGCCACCAGTTGGTCCAATGGGAATTACAGACATCAACAAGCATTCCGCGACATTAACCTGGCGTCCACCAGCCAATGATGGTGGCTCACGCGTTACACACTATGTTGTCGAACGCAAAGACCTCACCTCCTCGCACTGGATCACTGTATCTAGTTTTTGTAAGGATCTGTCATATCTTGTACAGGGTCTAACTGAGAATCAAGAGTACATTTTCCGTGTTATGGCTGTCAATGAAAATGGCATTGGAGCGCCATTAGAGGGCTTGAATTCAATTAAGGCTAAGGCACCTTTCGATCCACCTTCACCACCTGGTGTACCAAAGGTAACTGAGATTGGTGAGGAGTTTGTGCACCTAGAATGGGAGAAACCAGAATCAGATGGTGGAGCCCCGATTCAGGGCTATTGGATTGACAAGCGTGAAGTTGGAAGCCATACATGGCAGCGCGTGAATCCAACACTCTGTGCTCCAACACAGATCAACTGTTCAAATCTTATTGAAGGTCGTCAGTACGAGTTCCGCGTGTTTGCCCAAAATCCAGCTGGCCTGTCAAAGGAATCGACTGCATCAACATCGGTCAAAATAGTGGATCCTAAGGCCGCATTCCCACCACTCATTGTCAAACCATTGAAAGATGCCAACTGTATTCAGAATCACAATGCACAGTTTTCTTGTGTCATAACAGGCGTTCCAAATCCAGTCATAACATGGTACAAGGGAGCACGCGAAATCACAAACGGCGCCAGATATCGCATGTATCGGGAAGGCGATAATTACTTCCTCACAATAAACGATGTCTTTGGTGAAGATGCTGACGAGTACGTATGCAGAGCTGTAAATAAGGCGGGTGCTAAATCAACCAGAGCTTCGCTTGTTATAATGAGTAAGTTGTGAATATACCCATTGTTCAGTTCTATTATTAACCGTTATTTTTATTTAGCCGCACCAAAACTGAATGTACCACCGAGATTCCGCGATACTGCCTACTTCGACAAGGGTGAAAATGTCATAGTGAAGATTCCGTTTATGGGTTTCCCAAAACCACGCATCAGTTGGGTTCGCGAAGGTGAGACCATCGAAGACGGAGGGCATTATCATGTAGAGGTTAAGGAACGCCATGCGATACTCACAATTCGAGATGGGTCTAAACTGGACTCAGGACCTTATCGCATTACCGCCGAAAATGACCTTGGCTCAGATTCGGCCATTATCAATATTCAAATTAGCGATCGCCCTGATCCGCCACGGTTCCCGTTGATCGAAAACATTGGAACGGAATCACTATCACTCAGCTGGAAAACTCCGATTTGGGATGGTGGTTCGAACATAACAAATTACTTGGTTGAAAAACGTGAACATCCAATGTCGTCATGGATTCGAGTCGGAAACACGAGATTTACTTCGATGGCCGTAACTGGTCTTGCACCGGGACATCAGTATGACTTCAGAATTTATGCGGAAAATGTTTACGGGCGTTCGAATCCATCTGAGGTTAGCACCTTAATTACAACCAAGGACACAGGCAAGAAGAAGAAGCCAGAAAAGAAATGGGAAATCGACGAGAATGGAAAGAAGATTCGTGGAAAGGCCGACGGCCCGATCAAGGACTATGATTCCTATGTATTTGACATCTATTCGAAGTATGTTCCACAACCTGTTGAGATCCACCATGACAGCGTTTACAATCGGTATGAAATACTGGAAGAAATCGGAACTGGAGCATTTGGCGTCGTGCACAGATGCCGCGAAAGAAGTACCGGCAATGTTTTTGCAGCTAAATTTATACCAGTCTCCCACGAAATAGAAAAGGACTTGATTCGCCGCGAAATTGATATTATGAATCAACTGCATCACCAAAAGCTCATCAACCTCCACGACGCTTTCGAAGATGACGATGAAATGGTTCTTATATTCGAATTGTAAGTAGCTGTTCTTAATTAGCTTCATATTTGACGTTTAACAGCAAGATTTGTCGAAAATTCTTCCGAAGCTGACAAGTTAGTGGCAACGCAGGATTATATCATATTTCCACCGGGCACTTATCTGCATTTAATATAAATCTTTATTAAATCCTCCACAAATTAAGCGATTAACCATATAAATTTTAATCCTCTCGGCAAGCCATTAAAAATAAATCTCCTAGTAAATCTAACAAATCAACCCGTTTTACGAAACAGTTCTAATTCTTTTCAAACACATTTTCAACAGTTTGAGAATCGAAAAAGGACACTGAACCTCTCCACGTGTAACAGATCTGTCCGAATCATGATTTCTATTGGGATGTTTTCAACGGAAATCTTTTTCCGCGCTAGGAAAATGACATCGCCATTCTCTTTTGAGAGCCAAAACGGCAGAAAATGAGTCCTTACGTCAAATTAATTCCATATTTTTGTCCCATGAAACCACTTTGGGATTTATTACTAATCATCTCGCGCTAATCCTCGTATTATTGCCTGTGAAAACATGGTATTATGCAGAATCAAATAAAGCTTTTATCCAAAATGTTATTTTTCGTCACTTGGTATGAAAAGGAATTTCTTCTGTGTCTCGTTCGCGCACAGGCCTACCCTTTACAACCATTTCATTGTTTTCATACGAAGTGAACGGATTCCGCCAAAGGTTAGAACGAGAAATACGAGCGAGATAGTTACGCGAAAAACTCTAAATGTTAGGCTCGGCGCAGAATAGTTGATGTTGATGTTGATGTGTCCGAACATGTGACTCGCCACATGGAATCTTACCGCACGTTTCAAACGAAAAGTCGCTACCATTCATACAATGAAAATTAATTTCCAAAAACCCAGTTTTTCAGTGCGAAATCAACCGAGCTTTTCCCGTGTTTTTCCATGCGATGTAAGAGTTTTGGGAAAGTCAATAATTTCGAGAGTCGAAGATTTTGCCAACTTTGAAAAACTACTCGATGGGCTAAGTCTACATTCATTTTATTCCGGGACTAACTTACTTGCTTACTTACTTATCTGGGCATCAGCCAATATGCTTCGCCAACCAGCTCCATCTCCAGTTTCGCATGAGAAGTTGGCTGAGGTCACCTCCTACTTGCGCGCGCCACCTAAGTCTCAGTGCTCCTCTACTGCGCCGTCCCTTCGGGGTGGATTCAAAACTTCTCTGAGCTGTGGCATTTGTGTCCATCCGCTCTAGATGATCCAGCTATTATAGCTGTTGTATCTTCCGGAGTCCTCTCTAGTGACTCCGGAAGGACATCTTACTATATCTTATTGTCTTTGCTTCATCATACATATCAATGAACATCCGCACTAGGCTTCTGGAACTCCTCGTTTTCTTAGCGCCACCTTTATCTGATCGCGTGGTAGTCTATCGAAAGCCTTATCAAAAGCAACCAGCACCATATGATATTTAAGGGCATAACGATGTTTTTCTATTATGATCCTTTTACTTTGGATTGCATCTGTGGTTTATTTGGCCACGACAAACCCGCACTGGTCTCCACAGATACCGGCTCGACGATCTTCATTGTGTGTGACATCAGCTTGATAGAACGATAACTGTCACAACTTCGTGTATCATCTTTTCTTTTGTACAAAGGAAGTAGATATCATTGGATCATCTCTTATCAGTTTCGAGATACCTGCTCGACGATCTTCATTGTGTGTGACATCAGCTTGATAGAACGGTAATTGTCACAACTTCGTGCATCATCTTTTCATTTGTACAAAGGAAGAAGATCACTTTCTTTCCACTGATTATGCATTGTATCATCTCTAATCAGTTTGGAGATGAAAGTTGTGAGCCAACTAGCTCTGCATTTAAGATCTTCGTTTTCCTCAACGATGTGATAGAAGTAGTTTTGCATCGTGTTTAAAAATGCTTCGCTTTTTCCTTCTCCCAATCGTGCCAGTTGATTCTCCCATAAAAATTTGATTGCCTGGTTTTCTTGTTTGACGGTTCCATAAGAAATGACGGCCAGTAGCAGACGGTGTTGTGTTGCGATCGTCTCACCCAAAATCTTTTTGCAATGTTCTACCCGCGGTTTTTGGGATCTGTGAACCAGAAGATAGTCAATCTGGGTTTCATTCCCACTGCTGCTGTAAGTGATCAGGTACCTGCTTTCCTTGATGAACATGGTATTCAGCTTCAGACACATCAACCGGTCACTTAGCTTTGAAATATACAAGATGCCATCGAGTAGCTCTGCCGCAAGGTTAGTTCTTACCTTGTTCCTGTCCGTAAGAATACATTTTGTAAGCTTTTGTTTTTATATCCAAGAGACGGCCCGATCTCCGGTATTCCGCCATTTCGTCTCTTGGACACCCAAAATGTCCGCTCGCCTTCTTACCACTATCTCCTCAAGTACATAGATGCGACCAGTAATGCTTTCCACATTCCAACTCGCAACCCTGAGCTTTCGTTTAGGCAGTTGCATTTTTTTACTATCGCCCGGAAATCGACTAGCTGCCACTCCTTTCAGCGTACATTTGCACAATGCTTATGTCTAGTAGACTTTTGTTTTTCGACACGCTCAAGACTTATGTTGCAACATCGATGTTTTATATGAACAATGCCTCAGCCATCACAACCATAACACAAGGACTAAGACTTTCATAAGGCCCAATCAAACTTGGATCGATCTTTTTGGAAATGTCGACACCGATCATTCCGAGGCACGTAAAGAAACATCTTAAAGATTTAGTAGGAAATAATTAGATTTAGTTTTAAAATAGCTACACATTTGGGTAATAACAAAGAAGCCAAAATCAATAATTTTTCTGGTTTATATACCTATATATATTGTTAACGTTAAGTCTCTCTGTTTTTAAAGCCTGTCCGGAGGAGAACTTTTCGAGCGCATTACAGACGAAGACTATGTCATGTCCGAGGCTGAAGTTATAAATTACATGCGTCAAATATGTGAAGGTGTCAAACACATGCATGAGAAAAATATCATCCACCTCGACATCAAGCCAGAAAATATAATGTGCCAAACTCGCAGAAGTACAAACGTGAAGTTGATCGACTTTGGCCTAGCCACTAAACTTGACCCCAACGACGTTGTGAAAATTACTACGGGAACAGCTGAGTTTGCTGCACCTGAGATCGTAAACCGTGAACCAGTCGGCTTTTATACGGATATGTGGGCACTGGGAGTGCTTTCATATGTTTTGTAAGTATACTTTCTGGACCTTTTTCAAGAACTCTTAAAATATCAATACATTATTCTTTGCATACCTACTTAGACTGAGTGGCCTCTCACCATTTGCTGGTGACAATGATATATCAACACTAAAAAATGTCAAGGCGTGTGATTGGGACTTTGATGAAGAAGCTTTCCGTCACATTTCCGATGAAGCTAAAGATTTTATTCGCTCCCTGTTGGTCGCGAACAAGGAAAAACGAATGACAGCGCATGAATGCTTGCTACATCCATGGCTAACAGCCGATCACAGCGATCGCACGCAAAAAATAGCTCGTGACCGTTACCTGGCTTTCCGCGACAAATTGCGCAAGAAATATGACGACTTCAATAAGTATCTCCTTCCATTTGGTCGCCACTCAGAATATTCGTCGCTGCGAAAACTTCTCATGGAGAAGTACAAAATACACGACACATCAATCGATAGACGCCAAGCTGCTCCTCGTTTCGTTATTCGGCCAACTTCTCAATTTTGCTATGAAGGCCAGAGCGTTAAATTCTACTGCCGCTGCATTGCCGTTGCAACTCCGACACTAACTTGGTCGCACAATAATCAAGATCTTCGACAAAGTGTTAAATTTATGAAGCGCTACGCTGGCGATGACTACTACTTTATAATAAACCGCGTTAAGCTCGAAGATCGCGGCGAATACATTATTCGTGCTGAAAACCATTATGGCTCTCGTGAAGAAGTCGTTTTTCTCAATGTGCAACCCTTGCCAAAACAACCTCCAGTTTATCGTCACGAATCTACACCTGTCCGAAGACGAGAACCACTTCCGTATACATTCTGGCAGGAAGAATCCGAATCAGCACCTAGTTTCACATTCCTATTACGACCCCGAGTCATGCAGGCCCGGGATACCTGCAAACTACTATGCTGTTTGAGTGGAAAGCCTGTACCAACAGTTAAATGGTACAAGGACAAACGAGAGCTCAGCAAATACGAGTACTCGATGACTCATTCAGATGGTGTCGTAACGATGGAGATAATTGATTGTAAGCCGTCGGATTCAGGGAAATATACATGCATAGCCACCAATCGCCATGGCACAGATGAAACCGAATGTGTTGTCATTGTTGAGGGTAAGTTACTCCAAAAATCCCATGAGCTTTTTATGAATTTTATTTTTAAGTAAACCACGTCAATGTTTTTCTTTAAGGTGTAAATTTATGCGCATCATACTCTATCGCTCTCGCTCTGGCAATAGAAAAGCAACATTGATCCAATGCGGTTAAAGCTATAGATGTTCCTAATTGTTTTTAAGCAAGTATAGAATTTCGCTTCAGAAGCGCTTTGAGGTATATAGAGGTTATAGCCGATTCATTGAACATAACTTGTCTAAGAAAAAAATTTATGCGCATCATACTCTATCGCTCCCGCTCTGGCAATAGAAAAGCAACATTGATCCAATGCGGTTAAAGCTATAGATGTTCCTAATTGTTTTTAAGCAAGTATAGAATTTTGCTTCAGAAGCGCTTTGAGGTATATAGAGGTTATAGCCGATTCATTGAACATAACTTGTCTAGGCAATCTGTTTGGGGGAATGCGAAAAACGTGTCCAACCATCAAAAAGTTGATCGTTCCACTCGAAGAGGTAGCTGCTCAACATTAAGATTGCTACGACAACTGACGTTTTTCACCCTATCCCTAAGAATAACACCAGCTAGGCACCTCAGAAATCTCATTTCGGCAGCTTAAATCTGCAATCAAGACACAATGAGTGTGTCCGTCTGTGTCTGTGTCTTTGTCTCGCCTCAGTTTTCACCTAATATCAGAGACACAGCGAGATACGCATTGTGCAGCTATGTACGTGTTCCTGTTTGCGGAACTGAGAGGCACAGACACAGACGCAGATACTCATTGTCCAGCTATAATTTTATCAGTTTTTACCCAAATTTCATGACCATTGATGCGGGTTGGAACGAACACTGAATTAACAATTGAGATCTTTGCCCTGACTCCAAGCTCAGCTTTCCTGATGACCGGCCTTGACTATTGCTCCAGCTTGGCCAATCTTACATGATGATTCACTATCAATCCTTCCATCTTTCGTGAAAAGGACCCCGAGATAATTAAACCGGTTCTATAGGACTCCATTTATGTGCAGGGTACACTGATTCATCCAGTCCCAGCCTCACCACAGATGGCCGCAAATCCATCCAGTGCTCGCCTCGGACGATGCTTATTCTGACGCCAGCGATCTCGAAAGATTCCTCACCGAAACTAAGCTTCACGATCCAGTCCATATATGCTAACAAAAAGAGAGTCGACAGAACACAGACCTGGCGAAGTCCAGCGCTCACACCAAAGGATGCACACACCGAACACAGCTTTTGCAGTTCCCAAAAAAACTAAATGGCTCTTAGAAGAGGCCCACTTAGTGCATGGTCCTGCAAAACTCTACAAAGTTTATCCCGAGGAAACCGGTCATAGGCATTTTGACCTACCTTCAGGTTATTCTTGAGAAAAGGTAGGTCAAAGGCCTTCTCAAGAATAACCTTCAGAGAGAAACCTTTGTTCCTTACCTCTTACTCTTTCCGCTCATGATATGTCAGACATTGAAAGGGTAGCCATTCCTTGATCGCGAGTTCATACAAAAAAACCTTCAGGGAAACCTTCTCCTTTTTTGAAAATGGGCACTACTACTCTTGTTTGCCAATCGCTAGGTGCTTTCCCGCTTTCCTAAACTCACCAAACTTTTTCTTAGCCTGTTCCTTGGCTGTTCTGACCCCGATATTGGAAGTTCTTCGCGCCTCAATGCACCGGGATCGAGAAATAGAGCTCCTACATTGATTCCACACAATATCTGGGTCTCTTTCTCTCTCTGATGACTCCTTGAACTCCAGGAGTCTCACGCAGCTCTTTTCTCACAACCAGCCGCCATACCAAGCCGCTTCACTCCACAAACATTTCCTGCAGAGTTAATGACTGCAAATGAAAACAGGTTTCATTCTTCCTCTACATCTAAAACGTTAGGTTAGGTTAAAGAGAGGTATGGTAAAAAGGACCACACAGAGCCACTAGAACCAGTTGAACTTAACATTCAAAAGGCAAAAACAACCTTAGCATTTTCCCTCGTGAAACAGCCAATTTCCCTGTTAAAGCCAAGGAGGCCTTTGAAGTTTGTGTTGTCTACTACTTCTTAACTTTCGAAGTAATATTCCCCTTAAAATTTCCTGCGCATACGAGAAATTCGCACAGCATACGAGAAATTCGCACAGCTTATGTGCTATATCCTCAACCTCCTGTAGATCACTGCAGAAGCGACAAATATCCATATCAGAAAGCCTGAGCCTCTTTGCGTGTTTCCGCAGGACGCAGTGTCCTGTCAGACTTCCTACTAAAGCCCTTAGCTTATCTCTGCTCAGTATTAATAGTCCCTTCGATCCTTTTCCGTATAGTTGTGGCCAGAGAGCCCACCTTTGGTTGGCCGTCGTTTTAATTTTCTCCTCAATAGTGCCTATTACTACGCAGAGGGGTGGTTTGATGTTTGAACCTATTCTATTTCCAAGGATCCCTCCTCTTTTTGCAAGCTCATCAGCTTGTTCGTTTCCCTCTATACCGCAGTGTCCCGGCACCCAGCACAGTCTCACCCTGTTCTGACCGCACAATGCTTTAAGCGTTGTGCGACAGCCTCTGACTATATCAGATTTGATGTTGATCGATTCTATTGTCTTGAGCGTAGCTGTCGTACCGTCGGTGATCAGTTTACAGCTCAGCTTCTCTCAAAAGGCGAACATTACAAATCATTTTTTGGCTTTTTAGGCCTTTTGGCTTTTTCAACGCCGATCCTAACCTAGACAACAAACGCCAACCAGTGACGCACAATATATTTTAGGCGCTTCTGGGTTTTAGTCAGACCTTCAGGTTCAGCCTTAGTTGACTACCAAGACTTATACTCCTGACAGCATCACTTGTCTTCAACTTAACATGTTAAAGACTACTTCTTCCAGTGGGCTTCAGTCGGCTCTTACGACAGTCTTACCTTACCTCAAGGCTACTTTAACCCCGACTTTGCAGGGGGGAGATTCTGAGATCTTCTACAAAAAGGTTCACGCTATTTTTAATCAGATTCAGCATCGTGTAAACTTTCCCATCGTATGCGGGTCACCCGTCCTGCTTTTCAACTGGGTGGCAAGGGAATACTGTCGGTGATCAGTTGACAGCTCAGCTTCTCTCAAAAGGCGAACATTACAAATCATTTTTGGCTTTTAAGGCCTTTAGGCTTTTTCCACGCCGATTCTAACCTGGACAACAGACGCCAACCAACACAGGCGCTACTGGGTTTTAGTTAGACCTTCAAGTTCAACCTTAGTTGTAACTCCAGGACTTATACTCCTGACAGCATCACTTATAACATGTTGAAGACTACTTCTTCCAGTGGATTTCAGTCGGCTCTTACAACAGGCACACCTTACCTCAAGGCTACTCTAACCCCGACCTTGCAGGGGCAGATTCTGAGATCTTCTACAAAAAGGTTCACGCTGTTTTAAATCAGATTCAGCATCGTGTAACCTTTCCCACCGTATGCGGGTCACCCGTCTTGGTTTTCAACTGGTTTGCAAGGGAATACTGTCGGTGATCAGTTGACAGCTCAGTTTCTCTCAAAAGGTGAACATCACAAATCATTTTTTGGCTTTTTAGGCCTTTAGACTTTTTCCAGGCCGATCCTTACCTAGACAACAGACGCCAACCAACACAGGCGCTACTGGGTTTTAGTTAGACCTTCAGGTTCAACCTTAGTCCTTCAGGTTCAACCTTAGTTGTAACTACCAAGACTTATACTCCTGACAGCATCACTTGTCTTCAACTTAACATGTTGAAGACTACTTCTTCCAGTGGATTTCAGTCGGCTCTTACGACAGGCTTACCTTACCTCAAGGCTACTTTAACACCAACTTTGCAGGGGCAGATTCCGAGATCTTCTACAAAAAGGTTCACGCTGTTTTAAATCAGATTCAGCATCGTGTAACCTTTCCCACCGTATGCGGGTCACCCGTCTTGGTTTTCAACTGGTTTGCAAGGGAATACTGTCGGTGATCAGTTGACAGCTCAGTTTCTCTCAAAAGGTGAACATCACAAATCATTTTTTGGCTTTTTAGGCCTTTAGACTTTTTCCAGGCCGATCCTAACCTAGACAACAGACGCCAACCAACACAGGCGCTACTGGGTTTTAGTTAGACCTTCAAGTTCAACCTTAGTTGTAACTCCAGGACTTATACTCCTGACAGCATCACTTATAACATGTTGAAGACTACTTCTTCCAGTGGATTTCAGTCGGCTCTTACAACAGGCACACCTTACCTCAAGGCTACTCTAACCCCGACCTTGCAGGGGCAGATTCTGAGATCTTCTACAAAAAGGTTCACACTCTTTTTTCTCCTTTTCTTTCTCCTTTTAAGGAGCGCATTGCCCTCCGGCTACAAAAACGAAAATCACCCCGAATGAGCTTTTTCACCGAATTTAAAAACGAGATGGAGGCGATGGTGTTATGGTTCCGCAAAGAGCTCTATCGCTACTATTAGTGCAAGTTATGGTTGCATAGTTGACTGCTACCTTTAAGTTATATAAATTGAAGCTTTTTACACATAAAAAAGAAAAACATTGACACATGAAAGCTTATTTAGATATTGAATATTGTTTTATATATTTGATTTCATATCTTATTCTGACAATGACTTTTTTTTAAATACTAAGACTGAAAAAAAAAAACAGAGTTAAATCTGACTGTGTAATTTTTTTAGAATAACCTAATCCTCTCTCATAAATGCTGGAATCATTCATCAAACCAAAAGAAAAGGAACACAGCAATGCATTTACATATTTAAAAAAATATATATAAATACACTACGTTTACTTTATTCCCTTATAATCACAGATCTTATAAATAACGCTTTTTGCCTGTCTCGAAAATTGTATTTTTAAAAAGAATTTCATTACAAATATTGGCTAGCAAAATGTTTTCTTTCTTTTTTTATAATTAAAAATTTGGTTTTTCATTTCGTCAAGAAGTTTTTGAGTCGGGCTTGTAGAATTTGATATATACATAAAGAAATGCATGTTATTAAAAAAATACACATTTAAAAATATAACGAAATTTTTTTAGGAGATTGGGTAACGCCAGAGCAAGCGGAACTTGCTCACAATTTCTTATATTCAGGAGGTAAACAACTTATCAATATTTTTCTTCTGCTACCCAACATGTTTTATCCCTTAATCCATTTATCAAAATACAAATACTATTAATATTAAAAAGAAAACATTTGTAAATAAACCTATTTAATCAAAAAAAAATTAATTTAAATGCGCTTAGGCTTGGTTTCAAAAGTAGGGTTCGCGTACCCCTGGGAGCACGGAAAGAGTTTTTTTAGGGGTACGCACTACCCTTGGCTTTGGCTGTGCCAGGTGCAGTAAAAAGCTTTTTCTGATAGCAAATGAAGAAAACAAGTTTAGGAAAGAGTTTGAGAACCCCAGGCTTCTACTGCTGTCCAACTTTTGTTTTCCTACATAATCTTTTCAAAACAACCCGCAGTAATGTTTGTCAATGATACTATCAAACTCGGATTTCTAGAAAAGGGGAATTGTAACAGAAAAAAAAGCAATATAGCGAAGAGAGAGAGCAGCTCTCCATTCAATATGAACAACTTATTGTATTGTTTTTCAACCTGTTTATTATGCCTTGAGGGCAGCAGCTCAAGTCAAACAAAGCTTCCGCCTTTACCTAAGGCTGAGGTTCAATTTCGGTACTTCCCTGCTATGCCGTCGCTCCGGGGTGGATTCAAAGATCTTTCAGGCCGAAGAGTATCAAATCCACCCTCTATAGACGATCAAGCCATCGTAGCCTTACTTACTTTACTCAAGGTCAGTTCGGGTTGGACCTGGGCCGCAGCCAATAAGTTTCGCCAGCCAGCTCTGTCTCCAGCTAGCCGTCTCCAGTTTCACATGCGAATTTGGCTGAGGTCCCTTTCCACTTTCGTTTGCCACCTGATCCTCGGTGCTCCTCTACTGGGCCGTCTCTTCGGGGTGGATATGAAGATTTTCCCGTTGTCCATCCGCTCTGGATGACCAGGCCATCGTTGGCTTTAAATTTTTACTCTTGTTGCTAGGTCGGTGTCGCTGTACAGCCCGTACAGTTCGATGTTATTTCTTCTCCCTTACTTTCCGTCTATGCAGACGGGACCATTAATCATCCGAAGAATTTTCCTCTCGAAGCAGCCAAAGGTGTTTTCATCCGACTTTGAAAGGGTCCATTTTTCTGCATCGTAAAGCAGAACTGGGATGATGAGGGTCTTTTAAATTTAAACGTAAGTTGCTTGAGAGAGGGCTTTGCTAATCAATTGCCTCCTGAATCTTGGACTCATCCTGAGAAACTCAGGATAGTAAGCCATCGTAGCCGTTGCATTATTATTCTTCTGACTAGGTCGGCGTCGCTGTATAGCTCGATTTTATACCTCCGTCTATGCAGATGGCGTAAAAAGCCACCCGAAGGGCTTTTCCCTCAAAGCAGTCTAGAGTGACCTCATCCTCTTTTGACGGGGTATACGCTACAACATCGTAAAGCAGTACTGAGAAAATGAGATTCTTATTAATGGACACTTATACCATGTTTCCACCGGACACTAATCCGCTATTAATATAAATCTTTATTAAATCCTCTACAAATCGTGTGATTAATCATTCAAACTTAAATCCTCTTGGCAATTGATTTAAAGTAAATCCCCTCATAAATCTCATTCACCCTTTTAACGAACCTCTTTCAAGCATTTTCGAACACTTTTTTAACAGTTTGAGAATCGAGAAAGAACACTGAAACTCTCCACGTATGACAGATCTGTCAGAATTACGTTATCCATTGGGATGCTTATGACGCAAATCTTTCTTCGCTCTTGGAAAATGACATCGCCACTCTCTTTTGAGAGCCAACGCGGCAGAAAAAGAGTGCGCATGTCAAATTAGTCCCATTAGGGTTTTTAGTCCTTTAATTAGTCCTTTTATTAGTCCTTTTTAGGATTTATTATTAATCGTCTCCCCCTAATCCTCGTATTATTGCCTGTGGAAACATTATAGTATTATTACATTAATGCATTATGTTTACTATTAAAACATTATAGTATTAAACATTAGCTTGTGGCTCTCGCGTCGCAGGTAGAACGATTTTATAAGTGAAAACGTTCTTCTGGATTTCCAACCAAAACTTTTCTAACTTACTTTTAGGGCGGTCTTTCAGTGCTGTGTTAAGCCCATCTTAGACCAAGATCTGTTAATCCCGGAAAAAAACGAATCTAGAGTTAGCCCCGCGAACAGTTTTTCGATGCAGGGTTTACTCCGTCACTAAAGTTGTCAAAATCTTCGACTCTCGAAATTATTGACTCTCCCAGCTCTTACTTTACGTAGAACAACACAAGAAAAGAATTTCGAGTCATTTTCAGGTGTCATTTTAAGAAACAGACAAAGCCACTGCCATTTACACTGAAAAAAATTCAAAGAAGTTCATACTGTTCACCATATTTGTTTCGGGATTAACTGACCAAATTTGGCGAGTAAAGCCGAGACTAATCGCCGATCAGTATTTACTGAAAAATTAATTTCTGGGGTTAATCTCAGTTTAACTCGGAAACTCTGATGATCTCGCACTGAAAAACTGGAGCCAAGCTGAGCTACAGTGCGGGGTGGACCTAGGCTTTAACCAAAAGGCAATGCCATCCTGTTGCCAGCAGCCAGAGACGACTAGCTATTTTTCTAGCTAGCTCTCTCCAGCTGTTCATGCGAAGTTTGCCGAGTTTCCCTTACACTTGCGTGTGCTACCTCAATCGTTATATTCACTGACTGAGCTTACCAGACGAGTAAAAATACACCTAAGCCGTTGTATTTCTACTCTCCTGGCTAGTTTGTTGGCTAGGTGGCGTTGGGCTAACCCCTCGTTCATACTCACTTCTAAAAATGCGGGATAGAAAATAGTCCGAAAGAATTTGTCTCGGAGCAACCTAAAGGTGCGCATCTACTTGGCAGGAAAGCTGCTGCGAGCAGCTTTTAGGCCACTATCGGGAGAGCGGAGAGTACTCGCAGAGAGTTGATTTTCTATACTCAACTTCCCGACTACTTAAAAGTCTCTCTTTGCGGGCTACTTTCGTGACTCTCGAAACGTGCCTAAGAGCTACTCGCAGTAATTTTACTCACATGTGGACACGCTTCTTAAAGTCTGTTTATCCGCCTTTCACAGGGTCAACGCTCCTGCATCGTGGGCTGAGATCCGCCTCGGGAGGGCGACGCGTGGGCAATAAATTTCTTCTTAGCCCAAAGAGGCAGTGATTGGCAAGGGTTATAAATCTTTTGACCTCAGATCTTGTGTCGTTCTCTGAACTTATAGTGAAATCCAGGAAGACAAAGTCCCTAACTACCTAAAGGCTATAACTGTCTATGGTGCTACTTTGTCAAAGGCGTCAGTATTGGGTGTCTCTTATTGATTACAGCATATACTTGGTTTCACCCTCAATGACTCCTAAACCTATATTATCTGCAATCGGGTATCGATTTGGAACTCCTGGCTTTTTTCATGCCAAAGCTCTGGTCCCTCTGTGCAGAGCTGATTTATATACTTCGTGTTTTGCTTCTCTCGATATATGTGCAACCCTCTGCCCTGAGGTGCTCGCTCACACTATTGAAGCTCAAGGCATTTTGCCTAAGTCTACCTCCAACAACGAAACCACATCCAAATATGCCCTGGTTTTGATGTCGGTAGCTGTCACCGTAGTATAAATCGCAGTTTTTCATCTATCTTTTACCCGGCCCATTCCAATAAATTTCTTTGGTGGCAGTGTAATCTGGCTTGAAGTCGTTTAGGAGCCCCGCTACCTATTCGACTGCACGTGGTCTGTTAAGGGACCTAGCATCCGAAGCTCATTTTCCTTGTTTTGTTCCCATTAGTCCATTACAAGAAATCCGGGTTGTTCTCGCTTTGAAACTAGAAACCTCCTTACGTGGCCGGAAAGTCACACCGACGGCACGACCCCCAAATTGTTGAACCAGATGCTTCTTATAACTCCGAGGACGGAGAGCCGGATAACCCGCTCCTGAGGTTCGAATACGTCATAGTAGCCCATATAATGGGCTGGAATAATATGACTGGAACTTTGGACGTCATCATTGATCCCATTTGGGGAATGCCTTCTTTGCCATCCGGATGCAAAAAGAAGTGCCTTAGCGATAACACTAATTTTCCTCTCTCGTCTACCATCACCTTTTAAAGGAGTTAGAACCTAATCTCCAGTTGAGGCTCTAGGTACCCGGTGTTCACCACGTGGAGGTGAGATTAGGAGTTGATAGACACCGAGCTAGCCACCGATAGCCAAGTTTGCTTGAAGAACATATCATGATGTAGAACATCTCTTTATAATCTTAATTAGTGTCGGAAACTCTATCGAAGGCCTTCTCGTAAGCATGTTCGATTGAGAGTTTTTGGCAAAAATTTATTTGACCCTAGTTAAGTTTTTTAGATTTTTTCTTCTTATGTATTTCCATAAGTCCGAAAAGATTATTTTAAATTTATATTCGAAATAAAAAAAAAGTATAGGTAAAGGGTATAAAATAAAATTTAAGGCAAATTTTCAATGGCTTTTCGCAAATTTGATATCGGTTATCTTGGCTATAGCTTGACGTTTCTGAACGTTGGTTGTTTTCTGCGAAAAGAAGAGATTTGTTTTTGTCTCTAGATAAACCTCCAGATTTTAACAGCCAGTTGACGCCGCAAAACTCCAAATAATATGACCTTTGAACTGTTGTGGGCGCCGTGATGCCTTTGTTTGCCCCGCCCGAATCCCAAAAGTTTTTCCACTGTGTCCCACCTCCGCTACTGCTCAACATTAAAATTCCTACGAATACTGACGTTTCGTTTCTCAATCTATCCTTAAGTGTAATACCAGCAACTTACTTACTTACTTAAGGTGGCGCTACAGTCCGGGGTGGACCTGGGCCTCAGCCAACAAGCTTCGCCAGCCAGCTCTGTCTCTAGCTAGCCGTCTCCAGTTTCGCACGCGAAGTTGGCTGAGGTCCCCTTCCATTTGCGTGCGCCACCTGAGTCTCGGTGCTCCTCTACCGCGTCGTCCCTGCGGTGTGGATTCGAAGATTTTCCGGGCCGGGGCGTTGGTGTCCATCCGCTCTAGATGACCCAGCCATCGTAGACGTTGTGTTTTGACTCTTTTGGCTAGGTCGGTATCGCTGTACAGCCCGTACAGTTCGATGTTATATCTCCTCCTCCACTCTCCGTCTATGCAGACGGGACCGTAAATCGTCCGAAGAATTTTCTTCTCGAAGCAGCCTAAAGTGTTTTCATCCGCCTTTGACAGGGTCCATGCTTCTGCACCGTAAAGCAGGACTGGGATGATGAGGGTCTTATATATGGACACTTTAGTTGCTCGAGAGAGGGCTTTGCTACTCAATTGCCTTCTTAGCCCAAAGAAACAGCGATTGGCAAGAGTTATCCTTCGTTTGATTTCAGCGCTGGTGTCATTGTCTGAATTGATAGCGGAATACCAGCAACACACCTCAGGAATCTTATTTCGGCAGCTTGTACCCGCGATCTATTTCTTTCGGTCATTACCCAAATTTCATGGGCATAGATGAGGGTTGGAGCGAACACTGAAATAAAAACTGAGAAACTTGCTTTCACTCCAAGCTCAGATTTCCTTGCTCCAGCTGGGTCAATTCTACAGGATAGCTCAGTTACACTTCTTCCATCTTTCGTAAAAAAGAACATGAGATACTTCAACTTCGCTGCCTGTTTCAAAGGGACACCATTTATGTGCAGAGTATACTGCACAGGAGCTCGGGAAGCAACCATCACTTCAGATTTGCTCACGTTAACCCTCATCCCAGCCTCCTCGGACCATGCCAGGACAGCTAACATATCTGCGCAAACCAGGTGACTTATCCTGGCGCCAACCATTTCGAAAGATTCCTCACTGAGACTGCGCTTCACCATCCAGTCTATATATTCTACGAAAAGGAAAGGCGATGGAACACAGCCTTGGCGAAGTGTGAGAATGGGATTTGACGACTGTTATCCGAACACAGCTTCTGCAGTTCCCAAAAAAACTGAATGGCTCTCAGAAGAGGCCCATTTAGTGCATAGTCCTGCAAAACTCGGCAGAGTTTATCCCGAGGAAACCAGTCATAGAACTTTTCCAATTTTTTTTTCTTCAAAACAGACGTAGACCGGTTTGGCTTATTCCCAGGCCTTCTGAAAAATAACATTCAAAGAAGAACCTTTTTCATCTTCCTCCCGCTCGCGAGATTCAGACATTTTAAGGGCAGTAATACCCTTGATCGCAAGTTCATTATAAAAGTAAATATCCTTCAGAGTAAAAAGGTTGTGCCTCTGCCAGGCCGAAAGCCGCATTGATTCACCCGCAACAAAGGCTCGATTACAGCTCTGGAACGCGCTTGCAAAAACTCCAAGAATACTTTTCCCGGAAGAATTACGAGAGATATACCCCTATAGTTAGAGCAATCTCTCTTATCCCCTTTTTCGAAAATGGGCACTATAAGTCCTGTTGGCCAATCGTTAGGTGCATTCCCGCTTTCGCAGGCCACCTTTATGAGCCATTTAACACCTTCTTCACCCATTTTCTTGAGTATTTCTGAGCGTATATCATCAACTCTAGCAGACTTAGCCTCTTTTAGACTTCATCTACTGTAGAATTTTTTTTTGTCCAGTGGGAGCTCCTTCTTCAGTGCCCTGTTTGGGATTGATCAGCTCCGAAAAGCATTCGCTCCATCTGTGTAAGACGACGTTCTCATTTGAAAGAAGTGAACCGTTCACTGGTAAGACTATAAAGAGATAGCCAACTCGGCAAAAAAAACTGTTTTTTGTCCACAAGCTTCCACTGACAGGGGACTGCATATGTATAGTGCTTTACCTAGCACACTTCTATATTCTCAGAAGGCGAGTGTTTCACACAGACAGGAAATCAAAGGCAAATCTCATAGCAGATCCCACTACGTTCCGTTCGGTGTTGCAGAGTTGGCTATATATTTATAGTCTGATCAATGGTGCCATATTTGGATTTAACCTCATTTTCGACATTTAACTTCTTTCCTCTGAGATGGCGAATTGTCTGCCAAAACATCTTGCTTGCAGATCTGTAATCGTGCTCAAATCTCTCGCTGGAAGTTCTTTGCGCTATAATGTACCGGGTGCGAGAAATAGAGTTCCTGCATTGATTCTACAAAACATTTGGGTCTCTTTTTCTCTCTAATGGCTTCTAAAGCCCCAGGAGTCTTAAGCCACGCAGTTCCTTTCTCACCACCAGCCGCCACAGCTGTCATTTTTCCTCTAAATTTAAACGGTCACTTGGAATTCGTTCAAACTTTTCCGAAATGTGCTGTCCAAATCGCTTCCCGTAATTAGATTTAGCATCCTGTAACATTCCCCGAAGTATGCGGGTCACCAGTCTTAGTTTTTGCCTGGGCGACAAAGGAATACTGTAGGTGATCAGTTGACAGCTCACCTCCTTTCAAAATTCGAACATCACAAATCATTTTTTGAGCACACGAGGGCACCACAAAGAAATCAATTAAAGATTTTGATTTGAACTGTACCGGTAACAAGTGTATTTGTGAATGTTGAGGAAATGCCAGTTTCCGACAGCCGGGGTCTTCCGCGTATCCCCACTCCCGCCTGTGAGGTCATGTCCCGTGGGACGCCAGACCAGAAAAGCCTCCACCCCTCAACGAAGTCTCGGGAGGGGCGGAGGTTTTGCCGGTTTCGGAACCTTTCCACTTAGTTGAGGAGATGCCAGTTTCCGACAGCCGAGGCCTTCTGAGTATCCCTACACCCGCGTGTGCGGTCATATCACGGACGCCAGACCAGAAGAGCCAGCTCCACTCATCAGCAAAGTCTCTGGTTCCGAAACCTTTCCACTTAGTTGAGGAGATGTCAGTAGCACCAAGCTGATACTTTTTAGACTCCTCAACCTGTTCAACTTCCTTCTCCGTTAGCAAAGAGGCTTCCCAGGTGCCAATTGTAAGTTGGTGCCGTTGTCGTACCTAAGTTGTGGTTCCTAAACCCCTATTTTGACTAAGCGCTGCCCACCTCCGACCCCCGTAATGGATTGGTTCACGACTGCCGGGCTGCTCGTAACTTCGTCGAGTGGTGGAGGACGAAAAATTGAGTCTTGAATGAGCCTTAAAATGGAGTTTTTATTTAGATATTACGCGTTTTCGTGAGCATCGATCAAAGTCTTTACTCAATCACATCTGGACGAATCTTTTGAGCTCAAGGACGAGTCATCTCTTGGATCTATAGAAATGAATACGAGACATGACTACTTTGTCCATTTGCCATTGTCGATTAAGAAAATCGATTACATTTTGCATTATACCTGCTTTTCTAAACTGCTTATTTAAAGTTTATCTAAGCAAGAAGAAAAGTTTAATTCTTTACTCACGTGGGGCAGTAACCAACTATAAATAACCAAAATCAGTAGAATTCACCGAAGCAGTATTTTTCATCTATTCTGAATCAATAATAATATTTTGAAAACTAACTTATTTAAGACTGCATGCTTTTTTTGATGATATGTTCATGTTAAACATATCACTTAATCCTGAAAACTAAACCCAACTTGTGTGAAAAGTTTGCACGCATGCTCCCCAATAATGGTAGCAGACCGACCGCCCTTTCTTCCCTTATCACCACCATCCCTGGTAGGACCATCCCTTTTCTGTGTCTTACTTTTTCTTTATGTTTTGAGTAGACTCTTGCCTACTAAATAAGTTGTTTGTCTTGTGGTTTTGAAGATTCCCATTCAATTTAGCTTTCATTCGAGGACAATCGATAACCAGTTTTTTTTCACAGACCGAAAGTACATTGAACAGCCCATCAAACCAGCCCCACCACCGATCGTGACAGTACGTCAGTTCACATCCAATGTCAACTCTAGCAGTAACTATTCTGATGGCTCATCAACTCACCATAAGTCATCAGTCTCTAACACAGTAAGTTTTGACATAAACACGGGTTATAATAAATTGCATGACAATCATATGTTATTCCAGAATATTTCAAGTTCGTTCTCTTCGTCCAACACTTCCGATAGCACAAGCTCAAAAAAGAAAAAGTATGGCCTTAATGCACCGGGTTCACCATCCCGATCAAGAAGTGCCACCAAGGAGCTGATCCGTAAGTTATAACAAAAAGCCAAAGCGAAAACCTGTTTGGGACTTTAACACTTTTTTCTACAGTTCCACCCGATGATTCCTTAATGTGTAAACCAGAATTTTCGAAAGCGCTGAAGGATATGACAATGCGCGATGGAGATCAGTTGTTACTCACGTGCAGTGTTCTGGGTGATCCAGAACCTCAAATTACATGGTCCAAAAACGGAAAAACAATTTCCTCGTCGGAAATAATGGATTTGAAGTACAAAAATGGTGTAGCCACTCTTACTATTAATGAAGTTTTCCCAGAAGATGAGGGTGTATATGTTTGTACTGCCACAAATTCAATCGGCTCAACTGACTCGAAGTGCAAGCTAACTATCAAACGTAAGTCTTACTTTCTTAATAAAATACTTTCGATATCTAGCAAGCTCTTAAGACTTAAGTTACCGTTTACACACCAAATTAGGGTTGGAACCGGCTAAGGTTATCTGCGATTTTCACATTTTGTGACATTCAATGTAATCAAACAAAATAATCCATCTGGGTAAGGTGATTACAAAATCATTGCTTTATTTAGGCTTGTGATCTAAGAAAATTTTTAAGGTAGAAAGTCAGCCTAAGTGTAGGCGAAAAATCCAACTAACCAGAAAGTTGGAGAACAGGGGTCCAGCTGATTTTGACGGTGATTAATCGAGAGCTGTCCCAACAAAATTGTGATAATCACAGTGTACGCAGACGAGTTTTCGTGACTTGTGACATCACTTATCATAGATCACCGTAACTGGGTTCACCCGAGGATCTAAATTAAGAAATGTACCTAGGTTCTGTTTTTACTCGGTATCTAAATTCGAGATGAATTCCTTAAACCCATCAAAAAATGACAGCGATATCATTTTCCAGGAGCGAAATAAGATTTGCGTTGTAAATATCCAAATAAAAATCGAAATTCTGACAGATCAAGGTGTTCGAAAAGGCTTGACAGTGGTTCGTGAAAATGGATAATGAGATTTATGAGGGGATTTATTTTGTATCGCTTCCCGAGAGGATGGTAAATTGGGTTATTTGTTGTTATAAGTATTAATAGTACTTCCATAAAGTGGCTCTTTAGTCCGGAGTGTATCTGGGCCTCAGCCAACAAGCTTCGCCAGCCAGCTCTGTCTCCAGCTAGCCATCTTCAGTTTCACACGCCAAGTTGGCTGAGGCCCCCTTCCACTTGCGCGCGCCACCTAACTCTCGGTGCTCTTCTACATCGCAACCGTCCCTACACGGTGGGTTCGAAGTTTTTCCAGGCCGGTGCGTTGGTGCACATTCGCTCTGGATAACCCAACCATCGTAGCCTTTGTATTTTGACTCTTCTGGCTAGGTCAGTGTCGCTGTACAGCTCTTACTGCAGTTCGATGTTATATATCCTCTTCGACTCTTCGACTCTTCGTCTATGCAGATGGGGCCATAAATCGTCCGAAGAACTAGTGTGCAGCCTTAAGTGTTTTCATCCGCCTTTAACAGGGTCCATGCTTCTGCACCGTTAAGCAGGACTGGGATGACGAGGGTCTTATAAATTGACACTTAAGTTGCTCGGGAGAGGGCTTTGCTACTCAATTGCCTTCTAAGCCCAAAGAAACAGCAATTGGCAAGAGTTATCTTTCGTTTGAATTCAACGCAGGTGTCATTTTCTGAATTTATAACGGAACCCAGGTAGACAAAGTCCCTATCTACCTCAAAGTTTTAGCTCTTGGCGTTGGATGCCCTTTCTTGGTGGCCATATATGTACTTGGTTTTGCCCTAATTGACCGCTTAACCCATATTCGCCTCTTCCGTCCCCATTCTCACGAAGGCTTCATTGACATCACGCTTTGTTCTTCCAATTATGTCAATGTCGTCTGCGTATGCGAGTAACTTTTGAAAGATTGTGCCTCTGGTGTTTGAATTCCTCAAGTATGACTTTAAAAAGGTCGCATGACAGCGCTAGTTGCACTAGTAGTTAGATAAGCATCTCTGAAATGACATGGGTATGTTAGCGGGTCTGAAGTGGGTCACCAATGAATAAGTAGGATTCCAGGCTACAGTATCTTTCGTTACACTTTGTTAATTATGTTTTTTTGTACTTGCAGCAATGGACAAGAACTTAGCGAAACGCACAGCAACTGGTGGAGATAAACCGCCCAAAATTGCAAGTCATCTAGAATCTCGATTTGTTAAAGACGGTGAGGCGGTAACTCTAGCCTGTCGTATTATTGGGTCTGAGAAATTCGATGTGGTCTGGCTGCACAACAATAAGGAAATAAAGCCATCGAAAGATTTCCAATATACAAATGAAGCGAATATATATAAACTCCGAATTGCCGAGATTTTCCCTGAGGACTCTGGCACCTACACATGTGAGGCGTTTAACGATGCAGGCGAAAGCTTTAGCACCTGCACCATTAATGTCTTAGTGCCCGGCGAGGAACCGAAACAGCCAACATTTGTCAAATTCCCGTCCTCGGTAACAGTGCAAGAGACCGAATCGTGTAAATTTGAATGTGAAACACGAGAAACCCCATCTCAGCTTATCTGGTTCAAGGACGGAAAGCAGATCGACGAAACTTGTTCTAGGTTCAAATTCACCATTGATGGCAATCGGTATTCATTGGAAATCGTCAAATGTACGCCTACCGATGTCGGTCAATACCAGGCTAGAGCGATCGGCAAGAAGGGTGAAACGTTCGCCTCGTTTTCGGTCAATGTCCTTGCAGCTGATTCATAGATTTCTGAGCTAAACAAAACTTTTACATCGTATCATCTGTAGAGTAAATGAATTCCTATTTGTATACTGGTGCCAACCTATAATTATTTGTACTAAAACCTATTCTTTCATAAAAACTTGTTTTAAATCAAAATGCAGTTCCATATTATGTGTAGGTACGTATAAGTAGGAATCCTTTTGCATTATATATTCTGAAGCACCCAAAATATTGCATACAATTGGAGATTACAACTTCTATCTTCCAAACATCAAGCACCCGTATTATGTTACTCGGTGTTATTATATTTTTCTTAATTTTTTATGTAGATTTATGTACATTCATATATTTATATCTTAGCCTTAAGAATTTGAAGTAATCTTCCATTGCACCTAGGAATGGTTACCTGGATCGATAACTTAAAAGCAAAGCAGGTGCATTTGAAAGGACAGGGTACCACAACAGTAAGGATACGATTTAATTTGTTTCAAACCTTCTCCAAATAGACTTTAAGCTATGAGGGTGTATATAATATATACCTATATAACGTATAAGCTTTAAGAGTGAAAAAGTCAGTGCTAACGGAAAATCTTGACTGCTTAACCAATACGCTAATAAGGAAGTAAATTTGTAAATAGGCTGTTTAAATAAGAACATTTTTTTTAACGAATCTCTACCCATGTAAATAAGTTATGGGTCTTTAGGTAGTTCCTATATCCCGGGAAATATTTCCACAAGATTTTTGTGAAAACTTTTAAATCTATTTTCCACTTTATTGCCAGTTTATTTCTGCCATTACGAGATACAATTCAGTTAAACCTGGCGGCTGTTAGAAGCGTGGCCACTCAGAACTAAATACAGGAATTTTTTTAAATTTTAATAGACCCTGCCCATTTATCAAAGAACTTTTTGGGATATAGTCAAATGATTGTAGAGCTTTTATAATAATTATTTTAGTCTAATCTCACTCGACAAAGCCAATATAAGATTTGGCTTGTGTTTTTTTTACTTAAGGCACATATTATATATTACACATATTTATTTATATAGCGTATATTATATATTTATAATATATAACGCATAAAAAATACACAAGTCATACATCACTTTGTAAATGCGTCCTATATTTTTTAATGCAAAATACAAAAGATGGCACCTATTTTTAATGATTTTATCTTTTATTTAAATGATTATGTAATATTATTATGTTTTAAGATTCGAAATAAAAACTAAAAAAATGTAAATGAATCGAAACATGTGTCATGTTAATAAAACCAAAAATATATTTTATTGAAGAAACACGACAGAGATTGATGTGGGAATATTAAACGTTAATCCCAAAGTGTTTCCACTGGAATCGGGGAGATTAACAAAAGAAAAAATTGAGAAAATTCAAAAATGAAAGCATACGTCAAGCTTTCATTTTTGACTTTTCTCAATGACATCCTGTGGTGTGGAAATGTCAATGTCTGGTCGTCACGTCCTCTGCGCATCTCTTTGAAAACGCCAGTTTTTTTAAATATAATTTTAAAAATAATTAAATTTCTATACCATTGCCGCTGATTTTTTTAGTCTACGAAGCGAAAAAACTCAAAAAGAGAAAAACAAAACGTCGAATATGTTGAAGTGACTTTGGTTCACAGATTCGATAATAGGACAACTTGATCAACATCAACCAGCAGTATCAACATTAACATCCAACAATCTGTTACAGTGTGCACTCTTCAGTGCAATTAGCCATTTTGACTGCTCCAATTACATCCACATCAACAGCAACTTTAACCGTTCTGCGCATCCCTTTACACAACATAGCAAACACAGCTGAGTTGATGATACCAAGTTGTCAAACAAAGTTTGTTTGATTTGTTTTGTCAGGTATGCTTTCACAGCCCCAGTAGTTAGAAACAATTGTAACTTCTATTTCTTTCATATTTCTCGACATACTAACACGTCAATTACGTACCAATTTTGGCGATTTTTGGTACTTACGTACCAATATCGATTTTGTACACAATAGATCTCCTATTCACTTATAGTTATTTAACTTTACTATTTTCGATTAAAATTATTGTCTTAGGACAGTACCGTAAAATGGGGTGACAAGCAACACTTTTTTTTTAATAAGCTTCAAATTTGATACCTTTTGACGTAGCTTCAATGTGAGCACATTTAAATATGAGTCACGACTCCTATTTTCAGTGCTTACCACCCCGTTGCTGTAAAATAAGCCCTTCTATAAAATTTTAGTCAAAATGTGCCTTGTTGCGAATCACCCCGCTGTTGGGGTGAATAGCAACGGGAAAGGGGTGACTAGCATTGCCAAAGGGGTGACATACCAATACAATAGGGTGCAGAAAAGAATAACAAAATTTACTTGCGTGGTTAAGCTTTTATAAAAAAAATAAATGTTTTTAAGGTAATTCAACAAACATTTTTTTTATTCGTATAAACTAAAAAATAACAAATGTTATTAAAAAGTAAGTAATTCAACAAAAATAAATATTCATATAAACTTAAAAAAAGAAAAAAAAATAATAACAAATGCAATTAAACAGTGATTCGACAAAAATAATTTAATTCATATAAACTTTAGAAAAGAAATAAAAAATGTTGGTTATTGATAGGTTATTCAATAAAAAATGTTTTATTCATAAAAACTTAAAAAAAAATAAAATGCATTTAAAATTTAAGATTAAATCAAGAATTAATTAAAATTAATAGTTAATAAATGAAATGTATTAAATTAAATGTAAAAATAAAAAATGTATTAAATTAAAAATGAAAAAATAAATTATCTACCTACCACACTCTTATGATGGTATCGCGTAGCTAGCGATGTTTCTTACCCTACTGTAGTTGCTAGTCACCCCTTCGCTGTGGCTTTTCACCCCCCTGTCGTGGCTAATCACCCCATATTGGTCAAAAAAGCATCTGTTTCCAAACTTTTGCCTTTAATAAAATAATTATTTTATTAAATAACTTACTTTTTCTTTTAACCGCTGGCAAAATAACAACGCTTTATTGTAAAATTACTTTAAATCACTGAAATTCACTTTTTGACACTGTAAATAACAAAGTTTTATGAGCACAAAAACACTTCGCAATGTATCCCGCACAAACTCGATTTGGCGCCAAAGTAGGTCTGACATTTTGAGTTGGAGTTGCCAGTTTTCAAAACCAATACTTTCCCGACCAATACGACTCCTTTCTATGTACCAGTGTGGCATTATTTTGGTTGCAGAGTACGATTTGCTTTTTTCCTGGAGATTGTTGCTTGTCACACCGGTGTTGCAAGACGCCCCATTTTACGGTAGTCACTTCATTCTTTTTAAGTATATGTATTGTTATCATTCATGTAATCGAAAAACTGAAAAGCTAAGAATACGCTTCCCTTACACGTATCATAACCCGAATCATGCATCTAAGCTAAATTAAGTATTTTATTGTACCATTCGAGTATTACTACTTATAGGTATGTTAATAACGGGTAATTTTTTAAGAGGTTGAGAACTTTTTAAAAAAAAAAACACAAAAAATTCGAAAAAATTAATAAAATATTTATTTGAATCGATAGTTTGAACCTTGCAATTTAATGTTTAAAGATAATTTCATGCAAATGTTGACCGCGGCTGCGTCTCAGGTAGCCCATCCGCTGAGTCCAATTTTGGCATACTCTTTCACACATATCGGCTTCCAGTGCGTCAATCGAAGCGGGCTTGTCCCTATAGACATTAGCCTTAACATACCCCCACAAAAAATAATCTAATGGTGTCAAATCGCACGATCTAGGTGGCCAATTGACCGGCCCGAAACGTGAAATTAACTGTTCACCAAACTCGCCGACCATAAAATGGAAGCAGCGCGCGATGAACATTTCGAACCGAGCACGAATTTTGATAGTAAAATTCAATAATTTGCAAGCGTTGTTCATTTGTAAGACGATCCATGGTTAAATTGCAAACCAAACTGAAGCTGTTTGACAGTGACACAAGGTACTAAACACACGTCAGCTGTCAAAACCAGTGTTGCCAAAACCAAACCAGCTAAAAAATCACCCTTTACAATCAATGAACACTTTTCGAAGGATTTAATACCATTGTTGATACACATATGTAAATCACGATTTTAAACTCTTAACATGATAAATCTATATGGCAAATTAAGTCCTACAATTCGGGTAAGTAATTTATATTCTCCAAACATGGAACGCTCGTTTCATACAAGTGCCTTCAGCACAAAAAATTAGAATGACGAAATGTCAAACTTTGTGTATAGTATTCTATTGTTCATAGTTGTAAGAGACAAAAGTCAAAAGTAAATGTATGATCTCCGGGAGCAAGAGAGCTTAAATTATTTTTTTTTTCTGACAGACGCCAGAACGGCAATTTCACTCATCCGAGCTGAAAAAATAAGTAAAGTTAATGACGGCCATACAATAAAGTCGTCTGCTAGTATAAACAAATAATGTACAAAACTGTATCACAAGTAGTATAAAGTCTCAATAAAAACATACATACATACATACATGCCCAGTAGGTTCAAAGCTTGTGAAAAAAAAACAGAAGTATCAAAAGTACTTTTATTGGGCCTACCAAACAGAGCCATAAAAAATGAGTACCTCAATTATTAAGGGTAACGCGGGACATTACCGAAAAAGTAAAAGCTGAACATTTTTCGCCATGTTTTTCGCGATGTCGCCATTTTTTGTAATACATACTCTGAGACCACCTTCCACGTTCAATTATAAAGTTTATGTTCATTGTTTTATTATTGCTAATCGTGTTTTATTGTTGCAAATTGTTTTGTTATTGCTACCGATTAGTTAATTCATTGTTACATGATGCATGTTTCATTGATACATATCCATTGTTACATGTTAGGTGTCACCCCCCGAATGGGTGACACCCGGGGCGGACCGCCGCTCCCCCCTTCTCTTAGCTACGCCATTGGGCCTGCCGCCACCCTCCAAGCTCCTACCTGTTTCTTTTTTTACCTTTGCTTTACTGCAAAAAAATCAAATTCCCTTCAAAAATTATTCTGAACTTATGACCCATTTCCGTTAAAAGATTGTGGATTTATGACCAAAGATCTTGCGGACCTTTGGCCCACATAGGCGGGTTATAAGTTCACAATTCTTTTCTGAACAAGTCCACTATGGACTTTTGGCCCATGGACTTATGACCTTCCGCCGTTCTTTAAGAAACTTTGGGTTCTATATAGGACTCAAAGTAGCTTCATGCAGAACTATTATAAGGTTTTGCGTTTTTCTATCTAACATGGCGCTAGTTTATTTAGAGTTACCATCAATCTCATATCTTATATTCTATACGTACATAGGTTTTTGTTTCCTACTAGAAGGTTTAACCTTTTAAATTTCTGCCTAAAAAGTAGGCATGCCAGTGAGCAAATAAAATACTCGAACTGCTGGACGAAGAAAGCTCAAAACACAATTTATTTCCAAAAATTTACGATACGTATTGACTGTTGCTAGTCAATGTGCATGTGTAGTTTTTAGGGTTTATTGATATAAAATCAAGAAAAGATCACATTTGATCTTTATCCTAGTTATAACCCAGTGGGTAACACTAAGATTAGTAACCCAATGAATTAGCCGAATTTGACGGCCGAAATTTTAAACCGATTTCAAACACAAGAAATGGTTTGCAGTTTTATTAATTATTTTCGACTTTCCAAAAAAGCATTTTCACAACTTTTAAGACCATTTTGAAGAGAGTAAACACAACGTTAGTGGCACCAATTTTTAAGTTGCTGATTGTGCTCCGTTTTCTACGCTAAAAGAGCATATGAAACAAGCGCTGATAACTTTTTTACTTTAGCATTACCACAGCCAATGTTTTCAAATATTTTAAAGGAAACGCCCAGTTTCATCTATATAAAAAACATTCAAAAAGTCTGCTTAAATTTGTTTGTTTCTGATAAGGTTCACTTGAAGTCATTTTTAAAATGTCAAGTGAAGAAAACAAGAGTTAATCCGTTGACGGCTGATTGTGTAAGCTTTTTCATCGCTCCTACTCCTCGAGCCTCTTTCCGAGTAGATGGAAAACAGCATTTGTCCAGCCCGTCCCTAAAAAGGCGATTCTTCTTCTCCCTCTAGCTATCCTTCTTTCTTAAGTCATGGAAAAGCTTTTTTTCAGCTAATGAAATATCTGGAATCACGAAAACTTCTCAATGACCGGCAATAAAGTTTTCGTAACAAAGAGCCAACTGGTGATATGATGTCATATCCCACCGAAAAGTGGAACCAATCCTTGCATCTTCTTAGTGAATCGCAAGATTGTTGCACTTGATGTTTAAAAAGCATTTGACAGGGTATGGCACCAAGCTCTATTGTCGAAAATTCGTGCATTTGGAATTGATGAATCTCTTGTTCAATGGGTTAGTAAATACCTCTCGAACCGTTCAATCCAGGTTTTTTTGGAAGGCTTCAAGTCTGAAGTTCATAAAATAAACGCTGGGGTTTCACCCCCTTCACACCCTTTTTCATTTCCATAAATGATCTTCTGTCTACTTCTACTAAGTAACATCATATTATCACATATCACAGTAACATCATATATGTTTATCATATTCGTTCGCGGTTCCTTGCCCCTGCTCTTCGGACGTAGAACTAGAACGGCAGCGTATGTCAAACTCATTCAACTCTGACCTAAACAGCATTGCATCATGGAGATCTCTTAACAGAGTAGAGTTTGATGCTTCCAAAACTCAATGCTGTCTTCTGTCATTGAAGCAAAACCAAATACGCAGCCATTATCTATGAATGGCACTTGCATCGACGAAACCGATACGCTTTCCATTCTCGGTATGTGTGCCAATGAAAATATGCGAGGCGCATCTCGATTTTGGTATTGTAATATTTTCGGCCTGGGGTTCGTCGAATAAAACTCAATTTCACTTTTGTAATCACACAATGAAACACTTTATTTATCAAACAAACTTATTTAAACTCAGATCACACTGTTATTCAACTTTACTATTTAGAATTCAACACTTTATTTCAACTCAATTACTTTTTACTTTATTACCGTTTTTCACAAGTCCACGTTTAAAATATAACTGTCCCGTACGAGCCTGTCACCCGTGTATTTATACAAAATTAAGCACCTTCTAGTACGTTCCATACCCATTTTGGTAATTTTCCATTGGTACTCCTCCGCTGAATTCCAAGGGGGGGAAATCGAAATTCGAACTTCGAATATGACAGCTGCTGTCAGATGACTGGAATGACAGTTGGGTATGTTCGATTAGTGAATCGAGCGGGTGCGTTTGTAGAGTGAATCGATGGGTGCATTCATTTCTGCATTTATTTCTTGTCGCCACATAACAGTATTAAGAGTGCGAATGCGCCCAATTATGCAATGCGAAGGCGAATTCGAAGTTTCATTGCACAAGTCAATTGCGATAGGTATTTTGGTGGCGGATTAAAAGAAAACACGATAAGTTAAAACATGTATAATGGATTTTTGCATTGTTTTAATTGTTTTCAAATCAAAATATATGCAAACGCGCAACAATTTAATGCTTTGGAAGATTCCAAAAAGAAATTGCAACGGGAGTGCTGGCGGGGTGGAGTACTATTTTTAGCGGTCCGTCCAAAAATGGAACAAGGACCTCTTATGGTATCGCTACATTGTCCGTCCGCACGTGCATCCGTCCAATCGCTTAATAACTTCTGAACGGTAAGTCGTAGAAAGACAGAATTGCGGAAATAGTCAGAGAATCTAAAGAAGTCAATTTTTTTTAAGCACAATAACGGTTTAATTACAGTTTGAAATTTCATGTGAAAATTGACTTAATGTTTTTCAGTGTTTTTTTCAAGAAGCTAAGTAGGCAAGAACTAGAAAAACACAACTTTGGTTTAAGAAGTACTAAGCTTTAATTAAAAAATAAAACTTTTTGAAAATATCAAATGGAGAGTCGAAAATGCATGACGTTTTTCAAAGTGTTGGAGGCCATAACTTTTGAACGATAGAATTAAAAAAACATCCAAGGCTTGTGCTGGTGGTTAAGCTATTGGAAAAAAGTCTTACGGGAACTGGAAAAAATTTCAAAATATTTGTTTTATGGATTTGAAATTTAAAAAATTATAAAAAGCTCAAAATAACGCATGTCTCCTCCCTTATCTCCTAAACGGTATTAAGCATAATTTTTATATTAACACCGGGCATAGTCCATCTTTTTAAATTTTATACAAAACTATAGCAGACTTCGAATATTTAAAAACTTCGAAGATTTAACTGAAAAGCGTGAAAACATTTTGGAAAATTATTTTTTAAAGATTTCTAGTTCCTTAACGATTATGACGAACTTGTTTAAATTTGGCTGAAGTATGTAACGTTTAAAAGGCCAGCGAACTGCATCGAACTGCATTTTCGACCCTCAGTTTTTGAACTAAGCCCATTCAAACAAGCGAAATAAAAAACAGCATATTTTTACCGTTTTCTCAGAAATCCATGTCCGCAGAATTTGAGAAAATTGGCAAACGCTAGCACAGGTGGTTGTGAAATTGATCAAAACTTGATTACGGGTTTTAAATTATAAAAATCCTAAAAAGGCCAAGTAAGAGTATGTCCTTCGCTCTATTTTCGTAACGGTAAAGCTTTTTGCCAGCCTTTTTTTAGAGTAACAATATCGCAGTCTAACCAAAATCTTCAAGAAAATTCTCTCTGTGCGATGAAATGGATGTCGATGGATGTCATGGATGTGAAAGCTATTCTGAGCATTAAGTCTAATGCTATAGGCTCGGATTCTATACATCCTCTCTTTGTTAAAATTTTTCTTCCCAAATTCCTTCCTTTTTTAACGCACATGTTTAATACAGTTCTACTCACGTCTCAGTTCCTATCTCAGTGGAAGCATGCTAAAGTAACTCCGATAGCGAAAAAACGAACATTCTCTACAGCACCCTTGGAATAAAGACCTGTTGCAATTCTTCCATTTCTCTCAAAAGTTTTTGAAAGGTTAGTGCTTTGGCAAATATCCGCATTTTTGGATAAACAACAATGCTTATCTCCATTCCAGTCAGGCTTTAGGAAAAAACATAGTTGCACAACGGCTCTTCTGAAGGTTACAGACGATATAAGGCTTCTTATGGACTCTAAGAAGGTAACGCTGCTAACGCTATTAGATTTTTCTAAAGCATTTGACATGGTCAACCATGATCATCTTACAAGGAAGCTGTTAGAACAATTTTCTTTCTCGCACTCCGCAGCTCAACTGATTAAATCCTATTTATCGGGCAGAGACCAAGTAATCAGTGCCAAAGACAGAACATCGCCTCCAATTTCTCTTACAAGAGGTGTTCCACAAGGGTCTATTCTTGGGCCTATTTTGTTTATGATGTACATCAATGACCAATGAAATGTACTTCAACACAGTCAAGTACACATGTTCGCAGATGACGTGCAAGTTTACGTGGGAGGTCATATAGGTCAAATCAACTCTGCCATTGACGATTTAAACTGGGACCTTCTAGCAATCTCTAATTGGGCTGAGCTTAATGAACTCTTTCTCAATACTAGTAAATGTCAGTGTATCACTATTTACCATCGAAAAGTAGAAACATCAATTTTACCCAAAGCTAAAATCGGTCGTACCGAATTAAGCTATGTAGAGAAGGTTAAAAATCTAGGTATTGTGTTCGACTGCACCCTATAGTGGGATCTTCACATAAACTATATTTGCTCAAGGATCTACTTTTGTCTAAGCACTCTTTACTTGTCGCAATCTTACACACCTATACTAACTAGGCTTATGCTAGTTATAGCACTAATTCTGCCTATCATTACTTACGGTTGTGAACTGTTTTCGCAACGCGATTTCAGCAGCAATCGCAAGCTTAATGTTGCCTTTAATTCTGCAATCAGATATGGTTATAACCTGAGGAAGTATGACCACATATCTAATTACAGACGAAATATAGTAGGCTGTACCCTTGACACCTTCCTTAAGTACAGGTCGAATCTTTTGCTGCAGAGTTATCAAGCTAAAAGAACCAAACTATCTTTACATCAAATTGCAATTAACTCAATCTGCCCGAGCGCAGAGCTTTATAGTTCAACGCTCATTATCAAGAGCCGCACAGATGCAGTTCTTTTGGTCCACCGTTAAGCATTGGAATTCTTTGCCAATTTTACTACGAAGGAGATCTGATAGGGGGGACTTTCATAATGCTTTGTTTAATTTTTTTGCAAATATTTAGTTCACAAATGTTTACTTTTCTTACGAATATTAATTCAAAATAATTTTTTTTTATTTAATTTTAACTTGCTCTTTATGTTTAGTTTTGTATTATTATTATTGTTACTTATTATTACTTATTGCTACTAATTTGAATAACCTTGTCCTTAACTGCAATAGTTTTAAAGATTTTTGTTCTTAGGTGTATGTTGTTATATTCAATAAATGAAATGAGTAACCAAACCCAATATAAAATCACCCACTATATGAACAGTAGACAGCATTACGAAAAAAGTATATTACAGACTGTAAAATATATCCAGAAATAATTTAAATAAATATATAGAATGAATGAAAGCCGACGGACCGCGCCGCGTATGTCTTCATACTTGACAGTCTTTTTTTTCATTATTCGCACATTCGTTCTCACATTTTATAACAAGTAAAAACAAAATAAAACGAATTCATTGCAATTAAGTAGATCAAATTAATTTAAAAAAGCTAAACAAATCGAAACTCGAAATGATTTGTCTAATTTTTGTATTTACTTAAAAAACTGGAATACGATTCTCATGTCTGGGCTGGTGCTCCTAAAACCGCACTGCATCCGATAGATAGGATGCAAAAACGTTCGATATAACTTATTGGTGACAGAAATATTGTGAAATCTATTCACTCACTCGAACATCGACGTAATGTCTCTTGCCTGTCACTGTTTTATCTTTTTTTCTACATAAAGTGTTGCATTGTAATAGCAAATTGCATGCCGCCCCTAAAACCATTTAACCGTAATACTCGGCATGGATCTAGTGAACAGCAGTGCACCCTTGAGCCCACTTTCGGACGTACTGAAGTTTAGAGGTTCTTTTGTAAGCCGTTCTACGCGAATGTGGAATGTCCTGCCACGTTCGGTCTTTCCTGCGCAATACAACCCTCAACTATCCAAAACAAGAGTACACCGGTACCTCTCCTCCTTTTTCCCTTCCTCTAACCCTTTCTGCTCGTGAGGTGTGAAACACTAAAAGGGTCGCGAGTTATTTATAAAAAAAAATGTGTGCAATCTTATTGCATAATTAAAAAAAATTGTTTTCCGAATTTTCGCAAACGGACCGAGCTTTGATTAAGGTGGAATCCTCTAAGGTGAAAAATGATAGTTGATCATCACATTTCTCATTTCGGGATCCCGTATTTCGGGATCCCCAATTTGTGATGAATTTCAGCTGACAGCTATTTTGGTGTCACTTTCAATTAAAGCTAGTCGAGTTTTCGCAATAATTTTGCTTCTTATTGTATTTTTTTTCTAACCTTGTCAGTTTAAGTGATACCGTGTGCCTGTGATATGTGACAAGTTATATGTGTACCTCATTGAGCTTGTTTTTCAGTCCAAAAACCAATAAAACAATTTTACGAAAAACTCAAAAGTTTTAGGACTGCCTCACGCAATCTTCTAAAGATTTTTTTTCCATTCTGGGATTGCCTTAACAACCTGCAAAAATTTTTCCATTTTGTTTTTTAGTGGTTTTCCAACGCATGAGAGTGGATCGTAGCCTTGGCTGCCATTAAATGTGCCATCCTTTCGGTTTGGTTTTCATTTTAGTCATTTAAACAAAAATAATAAATTATAATATGTACATACATTTCTACATCGCAATCGCAGTAATAAGATGTAAATGCACTCTTACCGAAAAATGTAAACAAAAGTAATTAAGGTTACATATTTGAGAAGCTCATTGCGTAAGCACGACGATATCGTTTTCGATATCGTCTTCGATAGTTATGCTTCGCGTAAGCTTAAAATTCCACTATCGTCTAGTCGATATCGAGTTGACGATTGACTGTTTGCTTCGCATAAGGAAGAAATCTTTCAAGTACTATCGTCTTGTCGATGGCGATAGTACGATAGCAAAATAGGTATCGTTTCCCTTGCATTTTAAATTAAATATGTTGTGCTTTGATGTGGGTTCTAAAGAGGAAAAAATATTTTGCAAATTATTAAAAAAAACATTAGGGAAAGGTTCTGGCGAAGCGTTTTTGTTTTTATTGAAAGTAAAATCAATAAATTTAAAATAAATTCAATGCATCCCTCTCAACTCAATCTTCACTTACTTTCCTTTTTTGAGTCAATTCTGCCGAAAATTTTGAAATTTCCCCCTTTCCCCGATTTTTTTTCTTCACATAATTTTTGTCAATATTGGGATAGAGATACTAAAGAGATACATAAGAACTATTATAAGGTTTTGCGTTTTTCTATCTAACATGGCGCTAGTTTATTAAGAGTTACCATCAAACTCATATCTTATATTCTATACGTACATAGGTTTTTGTTTCCTACTAGAAGGTTTAACCTTTTAAATTTCTGCCTAAAAAGTAGGCATGCCAGTGAGCAAATAAAATACTCGAACTGCTGGACGAAGAAAGCTCAAAACACAATTTATTTCCAAAAATTTACGATACGTATTGACTGTTGCTAGTCAATGTGCATGTGTAGTTTTTAGGGTTTATTGATATAAAATCAAGAAAAGATCACATTTGATCTTTATCCTAGTTATAACCCAGTGGGTAACACTAAGATTAGTAACCCAATGAATTAGCCGAATTTGACGGCCGAAATTTTAAACCGATTTCAAACACAAGAAATGGTTTGCAGTTTTATTAATTATTTTCGACTTTCCAAAAAAGCATTTTCACAACTTTTAAGACCATTTTGAAGAGAGTAAACACAACGTTAGTGGCACCAATTTTTAAGTTGCTGATTGTGCTCCGTTTTCTACGCTAAAAGAGCATATGAAACAAGCGCTGATAACTTTTTTACTTTAGCATTACCACAGCCAATGTTTTCAAATATTTTAAAGGAAACGCCCAGTTTCATCTATATAAAAAACATTCAAAAAGTCTGCTTAAATTTGTTTGTTTCTGATAAGGTTCACTTGAAGTCATTTTTAAAATGTCAAGTGAAGAAAACAAGAGTTAATCCGTTGACGGCTGATTGTGTAAGCTTTTTCATCGCTCCTACTCCTCGAGCCTCTTTCCGAGTAGATGGAAAACAGCATTTGTCCAGCCCGTCCCTAAAAAGGCGATTCTTCTTCTCCCTCTAGCTATCCTTCTTTCTTAAGTCATGGAAAAGCTTTTTTTCAGCTAATGAAATATCTGGAATCACGAAAACTTCTCAATGACCGGCAATAAAGTTTTCGTAGCAAAGAGCCAACTGGTGATATGATGTCATATCCCACCGAAAAGTGGAACCAATCCTTGCATCTTCTTAGTGAATCGCAAGATTGTTGCACTTGATGTTTATAAAGCATTTGACAGGGTATGGCACCAAGCTCTATTGTCGAAAATTCGTGCATTTGGAATTGATGAATCTCTTGTTCAATGGGTTAGTAAATACCTCTCGAACCGTTCAATCCAGGTTTTTTTGGAAGGCTTCAAGTCTGAAGTTCATAAAATAAACGCTGGGGTTTCCCAGGGCTCTGTTTTGTCTCCGACACCCTTTTTCATTTCCATAAATGATCTTCTGTCTACTACTACTAAGTAACATCATATTATCACATATCACAGTAACATCATATATGTTTATCATATTCGTTCGCGGTTCCTTGCCCCTGCTCTTCGGACGTAGAACTAGAACGGCAGCGTATGTCAAACTCATTCAACTCTGACCTAAACAGCATTGCATCATGGAGATCTCTTAACAGAGTAGAGTTTGATGCTTCCAAAACTCAATGCTGTCTTCTGTCATTGAAGCAAATCCAAATACGCAGCCATTATCTATGAATGGCACTTGCATCGACGAAACCGATACGCTTTCCATTCTCGGTATGTGTGCCAATGAAAATATGCGAGGCGGCCTGGGGTTCGTCGAATAAAACTCAATTTCACTTTTGTAATGACACAATGAAACACTTTATTTATCAAACAAACTTATTTAAACTCAGATCACACTGTTATTCAACTTTAATATTTAGAATTCAACACTTTA
This sequence comes from Neoascia interrupta, assembly GCA_947623515.1. Taxonomy (NCBI): domain Eukaryota; kingdom Metazoa; phylum Arthropoda; class Insecta; order Diptera; family Syrphidae; genus Neoascia; species Neoascia interrupta. The sequence continues at coordinate 6,727,589 of OX392465.1, forward strand.
TTTAAACTCAATCACTTTTTACTTTATTACCGATTTTCACAAGTCCACGTTTAAAATAAAAAACTGTCCCGTACGAGCCTGTCACCCGTGTATTTATACAAAATTAAGCACCTTCTAGTACGTTCCATACCCCCTTTGGTAATTTTCCATTGGTACTCCTCCGCTGAATTCCAAGGAGGGGAAATCGAAATTCCAACTTCGGATATGACAGCTGCTGTCAGATGACTGGAATTACAGTTGGGTATGTTCATTTAGTGAATCGAGCGGGTGCGTTTGTAGAGTGAATCGATGGGTGCATTCAGGGACTCCTGCGAGGGGTTTTATTTCTTGTCGCCACATAACATTGCCCCCCTCTTAGTTTTGTTCGTCCCGAACAAGTACGTCATCATTGCTTCCGTGGTAGCGATGTAGGCGATCAACATGGACAACTTTCATCTTCGCTCTTGGTCCTCTTTGGATTCGGAATACGACATCATTAATTCGCGTTACAACTTGGTAGGGACCTTCCCAGTCCTTCTGAAGCTTTGGCGATCTTCCCTTTTTACGATGTGGGTTGTAGAGCCATACCAGATCTCCCTCGTTGAACTCGGGTGCCGTTGCTCGCGCATCGTATCTCATCTTCATGCGGTCGCTTGCAACTTTTATATTGCTTCTGGTTCTCTGGTGGATGTCATTAATCCTTTCTCTAAGGTCAACCACGTAGTCCTCCTCGCATGTGGGTTCTTCAGTGGGAAATCCGAATTTAAGCTCACTGGGTAGCCTGGCAGTTCGGCCAAATAAAACTTCAGATGGAGTATATCCAGTTGTACTGTGAATAGCATTCCGGTAGGCCATAAGGAATAAAGGTATTCGCCGATCCCAATCCCGTTGATTCTCGTCCACGACTTTAGAGAGATGTTCCTTCAGCGTCTTGTTGAAGCGTTCCACCATTCCATCTGATTGTGGGTGAAGAGGTGTGATCCGTGTCTTCTGTAGTCCGATTGCTGCGCATACTTCCTGGAATATCTTCGACTCGAAGTTTCTTCCCTGGTCGGAATGTAATTCCATTGGCACTCCAAACCTGCACACCCAGTGGTCCACTATCTGATCGACAACGGTTTTCGCTTCTTGATTTGGGATCGCAAATGCCTCGGACCACTTGCTGAAGTAATCGGCAATAACCAGGATACAACGATTACCGCTTTCAGTTTCCGGAAACGGTCCAGCGATGTCGACGGCGATCCTTTCAAAGGGAGCACCCACATTGTACTGGTGCATTTTACCCCTGGTTTTGACTTTGGGTCCCTTACTAGCAGCACAAGTAATACACTTTCGACACCAGCTCTCAACGTCGCTTCTTGCACTCAGCCAATAAAACGTTCCCGTACCTTTTCCAGGGTTTTGGTGATGCCCAAGTGCCCACCAGTCACTCCATCGTGCATTTCCCGTAGAATCTCCTGGACTTTCGACCGTGGAACCACAAGCTGCATCTTAAAGGATTTTCCATCCGGCATTTCCCATTTTCTTCGCAGAACGCCATCTTGTACATGGAGAGAGTCCCACTGCGCCCAATATGCTTTTAATGTGGGACTTCTGTCGGATATATCCCTTGCACTCGGTTTCTCCATAGATTCCTTCCATGCAAGGATTGGCTCAATGTCAGGGTCTTCTTGTTGTGCGTTGCGAAGTTCCTCAGTACTCCAGCCTTCTGCAGGTTCGGCTCTTACTCGCTGGACAGTACATTCGTCCTTTTCCTCCTGTCGCACGCAATGCTTACAATTGGGCTCACATGGTCTCCGGGATAATGCGTCCGCGTTGCAGTGCAGTCTTCCTTTGCGATGTTGTATCTCGAAGTCATAAGCCTGCAATCGCTCGATCCACCTTGCGACTTGGCCCTCAGGATTTTTAAACTGCAGTAACCATTTGAGCGCGGCGTGGTCGGTACGCAAGATGAACTTCTGGCCGCTCAGGTACTTCTGGAAATGTTTCGTCGCCAGTATTAAAGCAAGGAGTTCTCGCCTGGTAACACAATAATTTCTCTCTGGTCGGGTAAGCACTTTGCTGAAGTCTGCTACGACTTTCTCCTGCCCATCGTGTAACTGCGACAATACTGCGCCAACACCCACATTGCTAGCGTCTGCGTCCACAATAAATGTCTTGCCGGGGATGGGGTAAGCTAGTACCGGTGCTTCGCAAAGTCGCTGCTTCAGATGCTGAAAGCTTCTTTCGCACTCACCTGACCATTTAAATTGTCTTCCTTTCTCAGTGAGCTGGTGCAGACACTTTGCAATCCCGGCGAAATCTTTGACGAACCTCCTGTATTACGTAGCAAGACCGAGAAAGCTCCTTAGCTGGTGTTTGTCCTTGGGAACTGGCCAACTTCTCACAGCTTCGATTTTCTCTGGATCCGTCTTCACGCCATCCGTCGATATCACATGCCCCAGATACTTTACTTCTGCTCTGAAGAGCGCACACTTCTTTGGATTGAGCTTTAAGTGTGCTGCTCGAAGTCGTGAGAAGACCTCCCTCAAGTTGTCGCGATGTTCTGGAAACGTCTTTCCCAAAACGATGACGTCATCCAAATATACCAGCCAGGTTTTCCACGTCAGACCATGTAAGACACGTTCCATAAGACGCTCAAAGGTGGCCGGAGCGTTACACAGACCAAATGGCATTACTGTAAACTGCCAAAGCCCATTGCCAGTTGTGAAAGCGGTCTTCTCTTTGTCTTCTGGATGGATCTGTACCTGCCAGTAGCCACTTTTCAGGTCGAGAGTGGAAAACCATTTTGCTCCAGAGAGTGTGTCCAATGTGTCATCTATTCGAGGTAAAGGGTAGCTGTCCTTCTTTGTGACATCATTAAGCCTCCGGTAATCCACGCAGAATCGAGTACTGCCGTCCTTCTTTTTCACCAGTACAACAGGCGACGCCCACGGACTTTTCGAGCTTTCGATCAAACCTTCTCTTTCCATGGTCGATATCATCTCGGCGGCCTCGTCCTGTTTAGCCAACGGAAGTCGTCTGGCAGGTTGGCGGATTGGTCTGGCATCTCCGGTGTCTATGCGGTGTTGTTCTAAGTGTGTTCGACCATAGTCTCCATCCTGTGAGGCAAATATATCAGCAAACTCGCCAATTAGATTTTCCGCTATGGTTTGCTGCTCCTGACTTAGCTCACAGTCTCCGAGTATAGTCTTACATACCTCGGACAATTTTGATGGAGAGACAGGACTTGCAGGCTCACTCTCAGCTATTGTCGAAATGGCTGCAACGGGCACACATCTTCCGATCACCTCTCCTTTTCTGAGCTTAACGGTGCGCTTATTTGGGTTCATCAGTCTTACCGGCACCATGTTATCCCTGGGCTCTGCAAGAATTTTTCCCACGACGTAACTTTTAAATTCACTTTTGTTATCTGGCTCGATGAGATAGAATCGGTGGTTCCCAGGATCACTCTCCAAACGTGTCCAAAGAACTGTCTCTGAAGAGGGCCGCAGAACTTCATCGCCTCCCAGTATTGCTCGAAGATTCACAGCGTTGTCGTTTCCGTATACCATAGGGATCTCCACGGTTCGATACCTTAGCACCTGCATTTGAAGGTCAAGAATTACCTCGTGTGCCTTCATGAAGTCCACTCCAATGATGCATTCGTCGCATATGTCGGCTACCAAGAATGCATGTGAGAAGGTCAATCCCTCTAGTTGTATCTGTAGCTGCACCTCCCCGTATACTTTCGCCGCTTCTCCTGTAGCTGTCTTCAGACTGTAGCAACTGGTGTTATGTAGCCATGACGTCTGAACAAGGTCTCTTCGGATGATGGAGGCCGTGGCACCTGTGTCCAACCACCTGTGTTGCCAATAATTGCCTTCACTGTAAGACTCCTGTTGCAGCGTTTTGTTTGCGAGACTTGGATGATGGTCCTGGGGGCGTCGATTCCATCAACCAACTTCTGCCCCGCGAAGTTGGTTCTTAGGCGTTTCCCGACTGCTGTTGCTCCGAAACTTGTCCAGCAGGTTGAACGTTGTCCCTTCCAGATGCTTCTTCATTTTGCCTTCTTCTAGCGCAATGTGGGCAGCTTGTTTGTCTAGGTGGAGCTCTGCACTTTCGCTGTAGGTGTCCCAACTTGTTGCAATTCCAGCACCTTATTTGTCCTCGAACGCTGTTCGTGTTTTGTCTCTCCATTTCCACGCGCTGACATGAGCATTCTAGCGTAGCCATTTCTCTTATGCGATGGCTACCTTGCGAAGCTTGGTCTGCAGCTTCCATTGTCAGGGCGAATACTAGTGCTTCAGAGAGAGTCTTCTTACCTGCCATTCTTACAGCCATTTGTAGCTTTCCATCCGCAATGGCATTGGTAAACGCATCGGTTGCCAACTCGTTTATTATCTCCCTGCTGGTGTTGGGATAAGACAAATTCGCTAATCGCTCGATGTCGGCTTGCAACTGTTGAAGCGTCTCACCCCTTGTCTGAACTCTTCGGCGAAACTGGACCCGGTAAACTTGTTGCATGTGGTCGTCGCCAAACCTCATCTCGATGGCCTTCACCATGGCATCATAATCTTTTTGTTTTTCTTCAGGGATGGTCTGCAGCAGTTCGGCAGCTGTTCCTCTGAGCGCAAGCGTGAGAGCAATTGATTTATCTTCGTTGTCCCAGTTGTTTGTCAACGCTGCAGCTTCGAATTGTTTCCTATAAATCGGCCACGATGTTTGGCCATCGAAGACAGGCGGCTGCATTTCTTTGCGTCGTGGACCGTCGGGCAAATATTCTCGCACTTTCTGTTTCTTAACTAGCTCCAGCTCCTTAGCCAGTTGTTCAACTTCCGATTTGACTTCAGAAAATTTTTCCTCCACGCTTTCAATTCTTTGATCTACTGCCTGGAACTTTTCCTCAAAAAACGCATTCTGGGAATCAAGTTTGCTTTCTAGAGCTTTCTTCTGCTCATCGAACTTAGTATCTAGCTTTTCACCGAGAGCGTTCTTTTGTTCTTTTTGGCCGCTCTCCAGCTTCTCGAATTTGTCCAGAAGCAACTTCATGAAAGCGGGCATTTCATCGGCAGTACTTACTGTGCTTTGTTGCTGTTCTTCTTGAACTTCGAACAGCATCGTGTCTGGATGTCCACCTTCCTCGGTAATAGCGTCCTGGAGTCGGAGCAACAATTCCCTTTTAAGCCCCGAAGTCTGGAGGTTTCTTTTACCCAATTCCGCTTTTAACTCAGCTGTTGTCAATTGTTCAATTTTTCGACCCATTTTGAATTGTCTTTACACAATTTTCACAACACAATCAGTTTATGTCTTATATCTGTTCCAGAAAATTCATTCGCGAATAAACAAATCACTGAAACCGTTTTTATAACTTAGTTAATTATAGCTTTATCGAACAATCAGCTTCAATGTATCCGGAATATTCCACAATCAAATTCGTATGAGTCACCGACACTGTTTACACACACGATATCTCTGGAAAATTCCAACTGTTCCGGAAAATTCCACTGTAGAATTAACCCGCACAATTATGAGTTTTATCCCACTTCTGACACCAATGTAATATTTTCGGCCTGGGGTTCGTCGAATAAAACTCAATTTCACTTTTATAATCACACAATGTAACACTTTATTTATCAAACAAACTAATTTAAACTCAGATCACACTGTTATTCAACTTTAATATTTAGAATTCAACACTTTATTTCAACTCAATCACTTTTTACTTTATTACCGATTTTCACAAGTCCACGTTTAAAATAAAAAACTGTCCCGTACGAGCCTGTCACCCATACGTTCCATACCCCCTTTGGTAATTTTCCATTGGTACTCCTCCGCTGAATTCCAAGGAGGGGAAATCGAAATTCGAACTTCGGATATGACAGCTGCTGTCAGATGACTGGAATGACAGTTGGGTATGTTCATTTAGTGAATCGAGCGGGTGCGTTTGTAGAGTGAATCGATGGGTGCATTCAGGGACTCCTGCGAGTGGTTTTATTTCTTGTCGCCACATAACAGTATTAAGTGTGCGAATGCGCCCAATTATGCAATGCGAAGGCGAATTCGAAGTTTCATTGCACAAGTCAATTGCGATAGGTATTTTGGTGGCGGATTAAAAGGAAACACGATAAGTTAAAACATGTATAATGGATTTTTGCATTGTTTTAATTGTTTTCAAATCAAAATAAATGCAAACGCGCAACAATTTAATGCTTTTCAAGATTCCAAAAAGAAATTGCAACGGGAGTGCTGGCGGGGTGGAGTACTATTTTTAGCGGTCCGTCCAAAAATGGAACAAGGACCTCTTATGGTATCGCTACATTGTTCGTCCGTCCGTGCATCCGTCCAATCGCTTAATAACTTCTGAACGGTAAGTCGTAGAAAGACAGAATTGCAGAAATAGTCAGAGAATCTAAAGAGGTCAATTTTTTTTAAGCACAAATAACGGTTTAATTACAGTTTGAAATTTCATGTGAAAATTGACTTAATGTTTTTCAGTGTTTTTTCAAGAAGCTAAGTAGGCAAGAACTAGAAAAACACAACTTTGGTTTAAGAAGTACTAAGCTTTAATTAAAAAATAAAACTTTTTGAAAATATCAAAACGTTTTTGAGAAATGGAGAGTCGAAAATGCATGACGTTTTTCAAAGTGTTGGAGGCCATAACTTTTGAACGATAGAATTAAAAAAACATCCAAGGCTTGTGCTGGTGGTTAAGCTATTGGAAAAAAGTCTTACGGGAACTGGAAAAAATTTCAAAATATTTGTTTTATGGATTTGAAACTTAAAAAATTATAAAAAGCTCAAAATAACGCATGTCTTCCCCCTTATCTCCTAAACGGTATTAAGCATAATTTTTATATTAACACCGGGCATAGTCCATCTTTTTAAATTTTATACAAAACTATAGCAGACTTCGAATATTCAAAAACTTCGAAGATTTAACTGAAAAGCGTGAAAACATTTTGGAAAATTATTTTTTAAAGATTTCTAGTTCCTTAACGATTATGACGAACTTGTTTAAATTTGGCTGAAGTATGTAACGTTTAAAAGGCCAGCGAACTGCATCGAACTGCATTTTCGACCCTCAGTTTTTGAACTAAGCCCATTCAAACAAGCGAAATAAAAAACAGCATATTTTTACCGTTTTCTCAGAAATCCATGTCCGCAGAATTTGAGAAAATTGGCAGACGCTAGCACAGGTGGTTGTGAAATTGATCAAAACTTGATTATGGGTTTTAAATCATAAAAATCCTAAAAAGGCCAAGAAAGAGTATGTCCTTCGCTCTATTTTCGTAACGGTAAAGCTTTTTGCCAGCCTTTTTTTAGAGTAACAATATCGCAGTCTAACCAAAATCTTCAAGAAAATTCTCTCTGTGCGATGAAATGGATGTCGATGGATGTCATGGATGTGAAAGCTATTCTGAGCATTAAGTCTAATGCTATAGGCTCGGATTCTATACATCCTCTCTTTGTTAAAATGATTCTTCCCAAATTCCTTCCTTTTTTAACGCACATGTTTAATACAGTTCTACTCACTTCTAGGTTCCTATCTCAGTGGAAGCATGCTAAAGTAACTCCGATAGCGAAAAAACGAACATTCTCTACAGCACCCTTGGAATACAGACCTGTTGCAATTCTTCCATTTCTCTCGAAGTTTTTGAAAGGTTAGTGCTTTGGCAAATATCCGCATTTTTGGATAAACAACAATGCTTATCTCCATTCCAGTCAGGCTTTAGGAAAAAACATAGTTGCACAACGGCTCTTCTGAAGGTTACAGACGATATAAGGCTTCTTATGGACTCTAAGAAGGTAACGCTGCTAACGCTATTAGATTTTTCTAAAGCATTTGACATGGTCAACCATGATCATCTTACAAGGAAGCTGTTAGAACAATTTTCTTTCTCGCACTCCGCAGCTCAACTGATTAAATCCTATTTATCGGGCAGAGACCAAGTAGTCAGTGCCAAAGACAGAACATCGCCTCCAATTTCTCTTACAAGAGGTGTTCCACAAGGGTCTATTCTTGGGCCTATTTTGTTTATGATGTACATCAATGACCAATGAAATGTACTTCAACACAAGTACACATGTTCGCAGATGACGTGCAAGTTTACGTGGGAGGCCATATAGGTCAAATCAACTCTGCCATTGACGATTTAAACTGGGACCTTCTAGCAATCTCTAATTGGGCTGAGCTTAATGAACTCTCTCTCAATACTAGTAAATGTCAGTGTATCACTATTTACCATCGAAAAGTAGAAACATCAATTTTACCCAAAGTTAAAATCGGTCGTACCGAATTAAGCTATGTAGAGAAGGTTAAAAATCTAGGTATTGTGTTCGACTGCACCCTATAGTGGGATCTTCACATAAACTATATTTGCTCAAGGATCTACTTTTGTCTAAGCACTCTTTACTTGTCGCAATCTTACACACCTATACTAACTAGGCTTATGCTAGTTATAGCACTGATTCTGCCTATCATTACTTACGGTTGTGAACTGTTTTTGCAACGCGATTTCAGCAGCAATCGCAAGCTTAATGTTGCCTTTAATTCTACAATCTGATATGTTTATAACCTAAGGAAGTATGACCACATATCTAATTACAGACGAAATACAGTTGGCTGTACCCTTGACACCTTCCTTAAGTACAGGTCGAATCTTATGCTGCAGAGTTATCAAGCTAAAAGAACCAAACTATCTTTACATCAAATTGCAATTAACTCAATCTGCCCGAGCGCAGAGCTTTATAGTTCAACGCTCATTATCAAGAGCCGCACAGATGCAGTTCTTTTGGTCCACCGTTAAGCATTGAAATTCCTTGCCAATTTTACTGCGAAGGAGATCTGATAGGGGGGACTTTCATAATGCTTTGTTTAATTTTTTTGCAAATATTTAGTTCACAAATGTTTACTTTTCTTACGAATATTAATTCAAAATAATTTTTTTTTATTTAATTTTAACTTGCTCTTTATGTTTAGTTTTGTATTATTATTATTGTTACTTATTATTACTTATTGCTACTAATTTGAATAACCTTGTCCTTAACTGCAATAGTTTTAAAGATTTTTGTTCTTAGGTGTATGTTGTTATATTCAATAAATGAAATGAGTAACCAAACCCAATATAAAATCACCCACTATATGAACAGTAGACAGCATTACGAAAAAAGTATATTACAGACTGTAAAATATATCCAGAAATAATTTAAATAAATATATAGAATGAATGAAAGCCGACGGACCGCGCCGCGTATGTCTTCATACTTGACAGTCTTTTTTTTCATTATTCGCACATTCGTTCTCACATTTTATAACAAGTAAAAACAAAATAAAACGAATTCATTGCAATTAAGTAGATCAAATTAATTTAAAAAAGCTAAACAAATCGAAACTCGAAATGATTTGTCTAATTTTTGTATTTACTTAAAAAACTGGAATACGATTCTCATGTCTGGGCTGGTGCTCCTAAAACCGCACTGCATCCGATAGATAGGATGCAAAAACGTTCGATATAACTTATTGGTGACAGAAATATTGTGAAATCTATTCACTCACTCGAACATCGACGTAATGTCTCTTGCCTGTCACTGTTTTATCTTTTTTTCTACATAAAGTGTTGCATTGTAATAGCAAATTGCATGCCGCCCCTAAAACCATTTAACCGTAATACTCGGCATGGATCTAGTGAACAGCAGTGCACCCTTGAGCCCACTTTCGGACGTACTGAAGTTTAGAGGTTCTTTTGTAAGCCGTTCTACGCGAATGTGGAATGTCCTGCCACGTTCGGTCTTTCCTGCGCAATACAACCCTCAACTATCCAAAACAAGAGTACACCGGTACCTCTCCTCCTTTTTCCCTTCCTCTAACCCTTTCTGCTCGTGAGGTGTGAAACACTAAAAGGGTCGCGAGTTATTTATAAAAAAAAAATGTGTGCAATCTTATTGCATAATTAAAAAAAATTGTTTTCCGAATTTTCGCAAACGGACCGAGCTTTGATTAACTGTTCTTCACCAGACAAGTTCAGCGCACCAATTTCGGCTGGCAAGATTAACGTCATTGCTGAAAATATTCAAAAATTCAAAACTGGGGTGGAATCCTCTAAGGTGAGAACTGATAGTTGATCATCACATTTCTCATTTCGGGATCCCGTAAGATGATGATCACCGTGATCATCACCAATTTGTGATGAATTTCAGCTGACAGCTATTTTGGTTTCACTTTCAATTAAAGCTAGTCGAGTTTTCGCAATAATTGGCTTCTTTTTGTATTTTTTTTCTAACCTTGTCAGTTTAAGTGATACCGTGTGCCTGTGATATGTGACAAGTTATATGTGTACCTCATTGAGCTTGTTTTTCAGTCCAAAAACCAATAAAACAATTTTACGAAAAACTCAAAAGTTTTAGGACTGCCTCACGCAATCTTCTAAAGATTTTTTTTCCATTCTGGGATTGCCTTAACAACCTGCAAAAATTTTTCCATTTTGTTTTTTAGTGGTTTTCCAACGCATGAGAGTGGATCGTAGCCTTGCGGTTATTAGTGGGCTGCCATTAAATGTGCCATCCTTTCGGTTTGGTGTTCATTTTAGTCATTTAAACAAAAATAATAACTTATAATATGTACATACATTTCTACATCGCAATCGCAGTAATAAGATGTAAATGCACTCTTACCGAAAAATGTAAACAAAAGTAATTAAGGTTACATTTTTGAGAAAAATGTCTGTGGGCCCTCATTGCGTAAGCACGACGATATCGTTTTCGATATCGTCTTCGATAGTTATGCTTCGCGTAAGCTTAAAATTCCCCTATCGTCTAGTCGATATCGAGTTGACGATTGACTGTTTGCTTCGCATAAGGAAGAAATCTTTCAAGTACTATTGTCTTGTCGATGGCGATAGTACGATAGCAAAATAGGTATCGTTTCCCTTGCATTTTAAATTAAATATGTTGTGCTTTGATGTGGGTTCTAAAGAGGAAAAAATATTTTGCAAATTATTAAAAAAAACATTAAGGAAATGTTCTGGCGAAGCGTTTTTGTTTTTATTGAAAGTAAAATCAATAAATTTATATAAATATAATGTTACCATACGAATTTGTTCACCCGGTAAAAAATACTCAAAATCACAAAATGAAAAATTTTTTTTTTTTTTTTTTATATAATTTACTCGCGAATAAAGGGATTGGCTACCCTTTTAATGTTACACATCTCACGAGCGGAAAGGATTAGAAAAAGAGGAAAAGGAGGAGAGGTACCGATGCACTCTTGTTTTGAACAGTTGCGGGTTGTAATGTGACGGAAAGACTGAACGTGGGAGAACATTCCACATTCGCGTTGAGCGGCTTATGAAGGAACTTCTAAACTTGACTGTACGTCCGAAAGTGGGCTCGAGGGTAAACTGATGTGCATTCGATCTTTGGCGAGTATCACGGTTGAAAGTCTTAAGGGGCGGAATGCAATTGGCTATTTCGATGGAACACTGTTTGTGGAAAAAGCGATAGAACAGTGAAAGGCAAGAGACATTGCGTCGATGTTCTAATGAGTCAATTGACTGCGCAATATTTCTGTCTCCACATAGTTTTATCGCCCGTTTTTGTATCCTGTCTAGCAGGTGCAATGCTGTTTTTGGAGCACCAGCCCAGACATGGGAATTATATTCCAGCTTGGGGCGGATGTAGGCCTTATATAAAATAGCCAAATCAGAAGGGGTGAAATATTTCTTACATCTTTTGAGAAAACCTAGGCATTTCGCAGCGTTCTTGGCGACGTCGAATATGTGGTCATTCCAACTAAGGTTTTTATTAACACACATACCTAGAATGGAAAGCGTTTCGGTTTCGTGGATGCAAGTGCCATTTATGGATAATGGCTGAGTGTTTCGGTTTTGCTTCAATGACAGAAGACAGCATTGAGTTTTAGAAGCATTAAACTCTACTCTGTTAAGAGATCCCCATGATACAATGCTGTTAAGATCAGAGTTTAATGAGTTTGACATACGCTGCCGTTCCAGTTCTACGTCCGAAGAGCAGGGGCGAGGAACCGAGAACGAATATGAGAAACTGAGGTTACTGTCATCGGCAAAGGAGTGAATTGGATTAGTAGTAGCAGACAAGAGATCGTTTATGAAAACGAGGAAGAGAGTCGGAGACAAAACAGAGCCCTGGGGAACCCCAGCATTTATTTTTTGAACTGCAGACTTGAAGCCGTCCAAAACAACTTGAATTGAACGGTTCGAAAGGTAATTACTAATCCACTGAATAAGAGATTCGTCGATTCCAAATGCACGCATTTTCGACAAAAGAGCTTGGTGCCAAACTCTGTCAAATGCTTTTGAAATATCAAGCGCAACAATCTTGCTTTCACCAAGAAGATGCAAGGAATGGTTCCACTTTTCGGTGAGATATGCCATCAGATCACCAGTGGACCTTTTGCTACGAAAACCATATTGCCGGTCATTAAGTAGTTTTCGTGATTCGAGATATTTCATGAGCTGGAAGTTAATCAGCGTTTCCATGACCTTAGAAAGAAGGGAAGTTAGTGCAATTGGACGATAGCTTGAGGGAGAAGAAGAATCGCCTTTTTTAGGGACGGGCTGGACAAATGCTGTTTTCCATCTACTCGGAAAGAGGCCAGAGGAGTAGGACCGATGAAAAAGCTTACACAATGGTTTTGCCAGCGTGGAAGAACACCTCTTCAGAACAATCGGGGGTATACCATCTGGACCAGCGGATTTGTGAATGTTGAGATCCTTAAGTACTTTTTTGACTGTACGAGTGCGAAAGTGAATGTGTCCCATAGTGCATTCAACGCGCTCAGGTACAGGCGGAGGCAATACGCAATCTGGTAGCGTGGAGCTGGCAGCAAAATGTGCTGCGAGGAGATTGGCTTTGTCTAGGGAACTGACAGCTGGAATGCCATTGCAGACGAGCGTTGGGATGGAGGATGAGGCACAATTTTTCACATTTTTGACGAAAGACCAAAAGTTTTTACTACCTTTGGGACAATGTAGTATTTTCTGCCTCAACTTTTGGTCGTACATGAATTTCACACGACGGATATGAGCATTGCAGGCATTTCTGGCTTGTTTGAACTTATTTCGGTTTACTAGAGAGGGATTGTCCTTGTAAGACCGAAAGTAAGATTCCTTCAAATTTATTGCCTCTTTACAGCTCAGGTCAAACCACGAGTTCTCCTTCGGTTTGATACTCTTAACCCTGTGGGGGATAAAAGATCTCATTCCTAGAAGAATTATATTTGTGATCATATCGGCAGCGGCGTTTACATTGTTGTCGAGAAAGCAAAGCGACCAGTTAAAACTTTCGAAAAAGCTGTTAAGGCTGTCCCAATTTGCATCCTCGTATCGCCAAACAGTTCTCTTGGGAATTGGAACTTTGGTAGGTTGGTTGCCAACGAAAAAATTTGCCGAAATGACACAGTGGTCTGACGAGCCTAGAGGAGATAGAACATCGACGGTGTATTTGTCGGGATGGGAGGTCAAAAACAAGTCCAGTGTGTTGGCGGTATGATCGGCAATGTCAGGTATCCGTGTGGGCTCGTCTACAAGTTGGGTCAGATTGTTTAGAGCACTAAAGATTTCAACATACCTTCCTTCGGGTGTTGTCTGACCAGAATGTCGAAGCCAACTGGAATTGTGAATATTGAAATCGCCCGTAATCACGATTTCATTATTGGGATTCAGGGTGACAATTCTTTGGATGGAATCAGACAGTGCATCGAACTCATTACAAGTTAATGCACTGCCCAACTTTGGACTTCTGTAAAGAAAACAGTAATGAATTGTTTGTCTACGGACGGTGAAATCGATCCACTTGAAATTAAATTCCGGATTGGTACAGGTGTTTATTTGTGGAGGAATGCGGTAGACTATATCATTACGTATATAAATGGCGAGGCCACGATGTGGGAAGAATAATGGCTCTAAGCGATAGCCAGGGAGTTCAAAACTCAACAAAATGAAAATGATATAATGACACACAAATCACAGAATACAATTATGACACATGGAGAAAAAACTATGTACCAAAAAAACCTATGACATCAGATCTGAATTTGAAAGCCAAATGTCACAACATGCTGATGGCGTCGCTTTCATTCATGATTCTGACAGCAGAAAACTAATCGAAACTTACCGAAACGAGAGCGACGACGACACGATAGCGATAGTGTTTCTTGAAGCAAACTGTTGACGATAGCGTTTAGTGCTATCGCGCGAACGACTGTCGTCTGCAAAGTTACGCAATGAGGGCCCTGTATTCAAATGACATCAACTGACAGATGAAAATGTGAATGCTGCCAAGTTTTGAAAATAATTCGGTGATCACTTTACAGAGAGCAAGAACTGGGTGATGGTCAATTTTGATAATCAACATGCTGACCATCATCGATCACTTTAGAGGATTTCACCCAAACAAACAAACAAACCCCTGTTTAAGTAGAGTCAAATGCCTGTAGGCGCACAATCTAATCTAACCTTAAGACGAACATTCAGTGTTCAGAGTTCTGGAGCACTAAAGGAGACACCAGGTTAAGAAAAACTAAATATTTTTATTTTGTTTATTTCATCAGGAGATATTACATTTTACTTGGATTTTTTTGTTTACTTAACATACAAATGTGTTACTTATAAGATGAAAATATGTAGGCTCGCCTGTATGCTTACGCAATAAACATATCAACAATTCATTAGTTTTAATTTAATGCCTGTTTAAACTTGTTTTTTTTATGCAAATTTAGTTTACTATAATTTGCCCAGTGAAGATTTTTAAAAGCTTAAGGTTCTTTTAATCAAAAAACATTTTCAAATATAAAGTTCAAGAAGCAAAAGATCACTCAAGCTATTTATTCATATTTCTAGTTCATTTATTTTTAAACGTTTTCAGTACAACTGTTTTATTATTTTTCAAATTGTAGGTTAATTCAAGTAGTGGCTTTGTTTGTAAGCCTTTTTTTATTCTCTTAACGAAATATGTTGATTTTTGGGGAGATACAACGAGAAAGCCAAACAAATATAAGTTAATGTGCGTGCGTGTTTCTGGTTTTAAGAGAAACGTATGAAAATGGTTAAAAGTTTTATTTCCCAACGATAAACCAAAATTTGACTTATCGTCAGTCATCATAGCAAGAATTGAGGTTGTGAATATACACATAGTGCATACCTCAGTATACACACTTCATGTTGGGTATACTGCCACGCAAAAACACATTAAAAATCCTTATAGAAATTTGTACATTATTTAACAATCCCATACAAATAATAGACTGCAAATAGATGAAACATCTATGATTCCTACTGCAACAATATGTCAAATTTACATTTCAATTTGGTGACCATAGTAATGGATGTTGATATAACGGATATGTATAAAAAAAAATAAAAAATATCAAAACCAAAATATTGAAATTTAACAAAAGAACGAGCATTGCGTTTACTGTTTGTTTTAGTGTTTCTGGTTAAGGTATTGAAATTTTATTGTGGCTGGCTTAGGCTTTCTAATCATGTTCTTTCTATTTTAACTTCTGATGCCGGTGTTTTCGTTTCAAAGTTTTTAGCTTAAAGTTGGAAATTGACGTTCGTCATCAACTTTTGGTGCATGCTGACCACGTTGCTGCCTTTCACCGCCACCCTCCTAAAAAAGAAAATGTAAACAAAATGAATAATATTGTATATACATATTATGATTGCAGATTAAAAACACAAGTTTTGTTAAGAGACTAGCAGAAAGCCATATCAAGCATTCAAGTAATACTACTCTCATATAACGCAAAAATAAATTAAATGTTTGCACCCCTACGCATCTTTTCGAACAGTATTTTACTACTGACAGCGTCAAATTACATCAAGTCTTGCTACATAAAGTCCTTCAAAACTAAGATGACAACACGGGTCAACAGCAAGGCCTCTGGCGCATTATCTACATCATCGCCCGTACATTGTGTGCGTCAAGTTTAAATCAAGCATTGTGTGCATCAAGTTTAAATCACTGGAACTTAAACAAAGGGTGCAAAAAAAAACCAAAAAGCACCTAAATTCATCTCTGTTCGGTGTTCAATTTGGTGAAAAGTCGGTGTATATTAACGAATGTTTAACACCATTTAATATATATTTGCTTAGCAAAGCTAAACATATTAAAAAAGAAAAAAAAATAAATCTCCCATTTATGGGTTCATGATGGGGCTATTTTGATTGTTAAACGCGAAGGGGATAAAGCTACAAGAATTGGCTCAATCGAGGATTTGGAGAGTTTGTCTTAATTAAGTATTATTTTCTATGGTATTTGCAACTAATAGTAATTATGGTATTTGTAACTAATAATCCTCTGATCAATTCTTAAGCTTCTCATTCATGTATGTTTGATAAACATTTCCATAGTATGCAAACAAACTTAAGTATTATTTACCAAAACATTCGAAGTATTCGTTAAAACATTGATATATTTCTGGCTCAATTAGAATCTTTTGTGAACAAGCCTTAATTTTCCACTCCGATATATGGATTAAAGTTAGTGAAATAAAATTTTTGAATATGCCCAACTATAAATTTTTTCCAAAGTGCAATAACCCTTATGCTGCGGTACTGCGGTTTTTATAAGGGATTTTTTGATTGATGAGGACTGAGTTTTTTAGTGTTGAGCTAAATAATTCTGATATAATATAAGGTCTCATGCAAAATTAAAACGCAAAAATTCGTTTTTCTGTGCTTTTATAGACTACATAATGCAATTAAAGATGGTTTTGTTGAGGAGCTGTCCTGCCTCTTGTGCAAAGAACGTTCCAAAGATGTTATTATAGTCGGTGATATAAATCTTGATATCTTGCAGAATTCTATGAAGTTAAAATGAGATATCTCACTTTATTATTGGCCAATGGGTTTACGTCCTGCATAAACGAGCCGACAAGGATTTCCGAGTCTGCTACAACATGCATTGACCACATTTTTGCCAGGCTAGATCGAAATGGGCTTTATTCCATCAGGTAGCCGTAGGTGTAAACTAAAAAGACTTAAACCTTGGTTATCAGATTATCTGCTGAGAAAAAAAAAAACAAACTTTATCTTAAACTAAAAACACAACCAGTTAATAAACCACTCCGCAAGATATATGACCGTATATATCCCTGCTTGTAAAGAAAAGGATTATATAAACAGATTCTATAGAAAGCATGCCCGGTGACTGGAAAATCAGTTCCATATGCCCCATCTTCATGAAAGGCGATCCCATGTCTTGCAAGAACTATCCAGGCATAGCCCTGTTAAATGTCGAATACAAGATCCTGTCGAACGTACAGTGTGAGCGTCTTAGGCCGTTCTGCGACACAACCCTCCATGAGTCGGGAGCCCTTTAAGTAAGTAAACAGATTTTATAGTGCGAATGGTAGTTTAAAAAAAGAATGGAGGGTCGTGAATGAGTTATTTAATAAGACCGCGCCTTTTGAGACACCAACATACGTAACCTGTGGTAACAGAGAAATCACTGACCCGCTTGAAACAACTTATACTTTCAATGTTTCTTTTTTACCTCTGTGGCTAGAAATACCCTTGAGAACGCTGGTTTTAATATAGCCTCTAACCTTGCGTCACGTGGTTTTTAAACAAGGAAAGCACCAAGCAAATAGCTTTTTCTATTAACTTATTTCGGCATTGGAATTTCACAAAACTATCTCTTTGTTAAATAATTCGAACTCCTCAACACAAACAGGCTATTCTAATAAATTCTTTAAACAAATTTCCTTTAACATTGCCGTCGTCCTGGCGCACGTTTTCAATTAATGTATGTATGGTGGTATGTTCCCTGAGGCCTTAAAATTAGATGAAGTCATACTTGTCTTCAAAAGAGATGAAAAAAAGAAGCTTAACAATTATAGATCAATCCCTCTTCTTCCAGCGTCATCAAAATTTTTGAAAAAAACTGTTGAACGTGGAGTTGTTGATTATCTCGAGAGTTGTTCATTTTTCAGTACTAAGCAGTTTGGTTTAAGAGCTGGTTTTTCTACGGAACACGCACTTCTAGAGTTTATAATAGCATGCATATTATAAAACTCACTGCAGCACTTTTTATAGATACAACAAAAGCGTTTGATATCGTTGACCATGCTATTTTAGTAATGAAACTGGAAAAGGCTGGTATAAGAGGTTTTTTGATGGATTGGTTCGCTTCGTACCTCTATGACAGAAAGCAAATGGTAAAAGTAGCTAGTTCTTTCAGTGACGTGCTTGATGTTCAAACTGGAGTCCCGCAGGGGAAAACTGAACTTCTAACCCCGACCTTGCAGTATTACCCCTGCAAGGTCGGGGTTAGAATAGCCTTGAGGTAAGGTATGCCTGTCGTAAGAGCCGACTAAAATCCACCGGAAGAAATATTCTTTAATGTTTCAACGGATGCTGTCGATGCTGCTCCATTTGGGGCAACTTTTGGCAGTAAGGTTTTAACTTATAGATGAATCTGAAGGTTAAATTAAAATCCAGAAGCGTCTGTCACACATTGTGCGGCTCACTGGTCGGCGTCTGTCTCCAAAGGGGCGGCTGTATTTAAAAATGAAAATAGAAGTAACTTACCTATTTCTCATAAAAACGAAAAGTTAAAAAAAAAATGGCAATGAACAAAACGAAAGATTTGATTACCCCAGGTGGCAGCCCAGCTATGCTGGAAAATCCACCCTCTTCGGAGGCAGGCTCTACGGATTCTGGGGAGAGCCTTTTATTGCTTATAAATCCTTTTGAGAAAAGGACAAAACTAAATCGATCACCACCACCTAGATCGAACATATCCGGAAAAAGCAGTCCACCGGTAAACCAGGACTCTGTGAAAATTAAAAGCTTAGAAAAGGAGAATAATGAACTCCGAGCTAAGCTTATTGAAATGGAGCGACTCTTCCAAGATCTAAAAATGGAAGTTGACTCTCTGCGAAAAGAAAACGAGGATATTAAAAATACTCGTTTAACGAAAGACTGTGAGGTAACGAAAGAGTGTGTAACACCGAACCGACCAGCAGTCGAATACTTCACGGACGAGGACGAACTTGCACTTGAGACCGATTCAGTCTTAAGGAAAAGGTCTAGCAAGAAGCGAAAGGCGAATTCCTCTCCCGAAGTAATACAAAAAGAAGATAAGCCCTCTGGCTCAAACAAGGCTAATCCAGAAGCGAAAATTCGTCCACCTCCCGCAATAAACATCGTCGGGATAGCAGACTTTGGGTTATTGCGCAACCTTCTTGCAAACACGGTGAGAACAGAAAACTATAAGCTTACCTCGCACCGAAATAACGTGTGGAAAGTAAATGTTGACAACGCCGATTCCTATCGCGCACTGTCTCTTAGACTGAATGCAGAAAGAATCGAGTGGTATACTTATCAAAATAAGTACGAGAAACCACTGCGAGTCATTGTAAGGGGGCTCCACCCATCATGCACAAAAGAAGACGTTGTAAAAGACGTAAAAAATAAAGGCCTTAAAATTATTGATGCCGTCAATATCATTAAAAAGGAAAAGCAACGAACGGAAGGAAAAAGAGACACTGTGATCAGACGCGGCCTTCCAATTTTTATGCTCTCCTTTGAAAGAACTGAGAGCATAAACGATATTTATAAAATAAAAATGATACTTAACATCAGGGTTAAAATCGAACCCATGCGAAAGGGCAATAGACTGATACCACAGTGTAAGCGATGCCAAGAATTCAGGCACACAAGTGCCTACTGCCAAAAAGAACCACGTTGCGTGAAATGTGCCGGAAAACACCTGTCAACAGAGTGCAAGGTTGACATAAAGGCTCCAGCAGTTTGCGCCAATTGCCACGGAAACCACCCCGCGAACTATCGAGGATGCGAAGTAGCCATAGAGCTGCAAAAGGGACGAGAACCTTTTAAGGAAAATACTAGAGGTCAGAATCAAAGCCTAGGACGCCCAAAACCTGCTGAAACTCCTAAGCCAAAGACTCCAAAGACGCCAAAGCCGATCAAAAGTGGAAGATTGGCAAAGGAGGCGTCGACAAAAGGCGTAAAAGCTCCACAAAAGAGCGGCGCCAGTTCAAGTGCAGCGGAGAAACCACCACTGGTCGGACCGAAATCATACGCACAGGTTGCGGCAAACGAAAGCAAGGCAAGATCGCCCACAACAGATGCAGTGTCTCAGATCCTCGCTGTAATCTTGGAGAAACTTGAGGATCAGACTAAAATCAACAAAGTTATATTTGACAAACTGAGCAAGCTCGAGTTTAAGCCTCGAAAAAATTACAAGAGAACATGAATATGAAACAGTTATTTAAAATACTAACATGGAATGCAAACGGCCTTCTGAATAAAATAGACGAACTAGAAGTATTTCTACGGAAAAACAATATTGATATTTGCATGATTACGGAAACTCACCTTAAAAACGGGTCTACACCCAAACTTAAAGGTTACAATGACTATCACGCACATCACCCTTCGCAAAATTCGAGAGGAGGATCCTCCCTCTACATTAAGAACTGCATAAAGCACTTCAAGAACACAGAAGTTGAGCTAGACTCTATGCAGATCAGTTCAGTTTCTGTAAAAATTGACTGCTTAGATTATAACATTGCATCTTGTTATTTCCCGCCAGGATATAGACTGGTGGAAGACGATCTTGATCGTATGTATGACTTCATTGGGTCCAATTTTATCATTGGGGGTGACTTTAACGCGAAGCATACTTTTTGGGGCTCACGATGCAATTCAACAAGAGGCAGATTACTGTACAAAAATAGTATGAAGCGTGGGGTGGACTTTTTCTCCACGGGTAAGCCAACATATTGGCCAACCGATAGGAATAAAAAGCCTGACCTTGTCGATTTTTTCATCGCTAAAGGGTACCCCAAATACCTTACGCGAATTGAAGAGTGTTATGATCTTTGCTCAGACCACTCAGGAGTTATCTTGAAGATGGGTGGAAGACTGGCGAAAATGGAAAGAGCTCCTAGATTAGCTAGCAAAAACATGAACTGGGACGCTTTCAGAAAGGACTGTAAGGAGGGTGTTGGCTTGAATGTGCCATTGAAAACTCCTTTCGAGTTAGAAACCGCAGTTGACAAATTCATTGAAGCAATTCAGAGCGCTGCTTGGAACAACAATTCGTCCCAAAAGAACGCAGTTAGCACCGACGGGCATGTACGTAAAACATATCCGCTCGAAATCGAAGAATTGATTCGTGAAAAGAGAAGAGCGCGTAGGAGATGGCAAGGCACGAGGGCCCCCCCAGACAAAACCCTATTGAACCACCTCTCTAACAAACTGAAAGGAATGTTGCTAGATCTTAAAAATCGTGAGACCACTGAATACCTTGAAGGCTTGTCGGCGGATAGGACCTCAAACTACTCGCTGTGGAAAGCAGTTAAGTATATCAAGAAACCTATAATCCACTCGGCACCAATAAAAAAAGCTAACGGCGAATGGGCAAGAGAAGACAAAGAGAAAGCGAATTTGTTTGCTGAACATTTAGAAGAAACATTCAAGCCTTTCGACGGTCCGCCGTTGGCTGACGTTCTAAACAACAACGGGGAACCTGGTAGCTTTAGAATGAAAAAAGTTTCATTAGCTGAACTCCGACAGACAATTAGCAAACTTAAAAATAATAAGGCCCCGGGTTACGACCTGATCACTGGCGAAATATTAAAAGAGCTACCAAAAAAGGCATTAGTCAAGCTACTTTATATGATAAACGCTTCTCTTAGACTTCTATACGTTCCAAGACAATGGAAAGTTGCTGAAGTCATTATGGTTCCTAAACCGGGGAAATGCGCAAATGATAAAAAATCTTATAGGCCCATATCGCTTCTGCCGATAATATCGAAAGTATTTGAGAAACTTCTGCTGAAGCGATTACAACCAATAATTGCAGAAAGACGCTTGATCCCGGATCATCAAGTCGGTTTCAGACCTAACCATTCCACAATAGATCAAGTCTACAGAATAACGCATGAAATTGAAAAAGCCTTAGAAGGGAAAAAAATATGTTCAAGTGCTTTCCTCGACGTATCGCAAGCCTTCGACAAGGTATGGCACGAGGGCTTGAAATATAAGCTACGGCAAAATTTGCCGGAAGACATGTTTAAAATATTGGAAAATTATCTTGAAAGCAGACTCTTTCGTGTTAGGTGTAGTAGGGAATACTCGAGTTTCAAGCAAATTCGGGCTGGCGTACCCCAGGGAAGCGTCCTCGGTCCGACCCTGTTCCTGCTCTACACAAGAGACATACCTCTAGATGACGAGACAGTCGTGGCCACGTTTGCGGACGATACGGCCATCCTGGCAACAGGTGAATCAGTCGAGTCATCAACGAGAAACCTCCAACGAGCATTGGACAGAATTTGTGTCTGGACGAAGACTTGGCGAATCGCTCTTAACGAGAACAAGTCTACGCATGTGAATTTCACTTACAGAAGGGTTAACAATTTGCCTCTGTTCATAAATTCTGTACAAATACCTTATGCAAATGAAGCGAAGTATCTAGGGATGACACTGGACGCTAAACTAAGGTGGAAACCACACGTAAAGAAGAAGCGTGACGAGCTCGAGATTAGGCTCAGGGAAATGTATTGGCTTATCGGAAGATTTTCGAAATTAAACACATATAACAAACTGCTCTTGTACAGGCAGGTGTTAAAGCCGTCCTGGACATACGGTATACAACTTTGGGGTTGTACCAAGCCGAGCAACATGTCCATGTTGCAGACTTTCCAAAACAAAACACTAAGAGCAATTGTGAATGCTCCATGGTATATTAGGAATAGCGATATTCACAGAGATTTAGGAATAGCTACCGTGGGCGAAGAAGTAACAAACTTCGCTCGAAAGCTTAATGCTCGCCTTCATGTTCATTGCAACAATGAAATGATCCGTACTCTAAACGAGACTCTTAACGATGTTAACAACGAGCGACGACTACAAAGAACAAGACCCTTCGATCTAGCGACGTAGGGTGAAGCCGCATTAATGAACGGCTTAGTAGGTGCATTCACTGGAAAGCAACCCATCCAATGCGATCAACACTATGGAAGCGTAAACTACTTGTTAAGTTAACTTAGTTGTAGTCAAGAAGTATTATGAGAGAGCGAAAATTTACTACTATGAAGTGCGTTCTGGCAGTTTCATAGTGTTTCTCATAAATGGGTGGCTTTTTAGCACGTGGAAATCGGGCATAACCAATATCGGCTACTTCGGTATTATGTACCTGCTATAGTGGGCGTATTGGTATCTTTGAAAGATTTTGGAGTTTTAGTCTCCGTCCATCCAAGTATTCAAAAAAAAAAAAAAAAAAAAATTCAGTTTTCAGTCTTGATCTTATGGGAAAGCAAACTGGTTTTGCAGATGACGGTAGTTGTTATTCCAATTCGTCGATGTTAGACTTGGTGACTGATTGAAATCAGCCAATCAGTCTAACATGACTTGGATCTTTTAAGAAATATTGGTTTGGCATGCACAAGTCGGTTATTAGTCCTTAGACCTTTAATCAGCCCTCTAATCTTGTCTTTCATAGTATGGACTGTAAACATGTATGTTTCAATACTAATAATCGTTGTGCTAACAATGGCATGATAACATTTGATGTAACCAAAACCTGTTCGCCTAAATGTTTGATTGTAACCGTATCCGTGCTCGAATACCTTGGTCTAAGCATTGATAACAATGGACTGGAGTGGGCATACTGCCTTACTACAAAACTATTTGCTAAAAGCTTCTTTTAATTTGTATCACCTGAGACATTTTAGAGACAGTATATTATGGCCTAGTACAGTCTAAGCTACAATATGGAATCACATGTTAGGGTGGAACCTAAAATAACAAACTGAAACCTTTATAAGTTGCTCAAAAGTACATTTTGAGGATAATTTGCATAAAAAAAGGAGACATTTTTCGTAAGAAACAGTAACTTATTAAATGAAAACATTACAGTTTATGGATTCCGCCCTAATGCTAGAATTCTGGCCTACATCCCCTCTCACAAAACTCATCAATTTCTGAATTTCTTTACCTCTGTGGCACACAGAGTTATCCATTTGAAATTCGGTGTAAACGTAGCTTATATTCGTTTAATAGAAAAGTTAAGACATGGCTGTTCAACTTTGATCGTAGCTTATTTTCGTTTAATATGAAAGTTAAAAAATGGCTGTTCAACTAATTAGAGTCATACATTGATCAGCTTGATTCTTTTGGTTGTTGTTCATATTCTGAGCTGATTTTCTTTTGTATAAATCCTTTTTCTTGTTTTTGCACATCCCACAATTACTTAATTATTAGATTTTTAAATTTTACTTATCATTCATTACATCCGCTTCTAGTTCTTGGAACTATATTCTAGTAGGTTACTTTACTCTACTTAAGCTATTTTTAATTATTAATTAAGCTATAAAATGAAATTGTTAAGGCCGATAACAGAAATAAAAACTATATTGAATATATATTGAATATATAAATTGAAACAAAAGAATCACGCAACTTTCTTTCATAATTTAGTTGGCACAACAGTCCTTGAGGACCTGAGCCTCGTTGAGAGTCACTCTACTTGGGTATCTTGATATGTGTGAATTTAAAGTTTTCTGCTTACCCTTCTTTGATTTTCATTTCGTGGTCTGCCAACGTTTGGACGTGGTCCTTCTGGGCGACCACTTCCAGTGACGACAGCTAGTGTAGCAGCTCCCACACCAACGCCGCCACCACCAACTGGCCGCTCAGCGCCCCCATTAGGTCGTGGATTACGCCCGCGGCCACGACCTACACCACCACCACCACGACGACCATCACTGAAATGGAATTGAATGTCTAGAACACGTTGCAAGCGACCCACACGTTGTGGATACATAGATGGGTCATATTCAAGCTCTTCTTCACTATCTCCTTCCTGTTGAAAATCAAAAATAATGTTTAAGGCGTTTTTAAATAAATACCAGATACTTTTTAAAAATTAAAATTATTATAAAAGCTTTATGAACTGACAATAAAGTGTGATCCTTGGCCTTCTGAAATTTGAGGTTTTAACAGATTCGAACACCATTGAGAAGATTTTCATTCAGTTATACTATTCTTCTTGTCAAAATATGGCTAAAAAAGCGTAACAAAGATTTAATTTTAGTTATACAATGTTTTCACCGGCAATAATACGAGGATTACCGGGAGATGATTAATAATAAATCCCAAAATGGTTCCACCAGACAAATATAGGAATGATTTGATATGTGCACTTTTTTTCTGTCATTTTGTCTCTCAAAAAAAAGTGCCGATGTAATTTTCCAGGAGTAAAAAAGGATTTCCGTTGTAAAAATTCCCATAGAAATCATAATTCTGATAGATCTGTCATACGTGGACAGTTTTAGTTTCCTTTTCCGATTCTCAAACTGTTAAAAAGGTGTTTGAAAAGGTTTGAAAGTGGTTCGTGAAAAGGATGAATGAGATTTGAGGGGATTTTTTTTAATCGCTTGCCAACATAATTTGTAGAGGATTTAATGAAGATTTGTATTAATCGCGGATTAGTGCCCGGTGGAAACATGGTATTTAACAGATCAAGTTGGAAATGGAACACAGGTTGTACGATGTCTGGCTGAGTTTATAGCTTTTACATCACTAAATTAGTGTAAAACTTGCAAAATTTTCAGAAATTCAGAAATTTTACTCTACTTTCAGAATACCCTTCGCGAGACTTGGTGGCTTTACAGGTGATCATGTGTATCGAAGGAGTTCACCGCACTATTATCATCGCTTACGAGCGTAGTCGAGATATTTACCTAACTGACCTTAGTCCGAATAAATGGACTCATTTCGTCCCAGCCCAAAAGCCTTTGTCAATTTCTTACGTTAACCGCAATAGTTTCATACATTAGAGTTTGAAATTATTAGAATAAATGAAAAAAAAAAACAAAAGTTCTACTTACATTTCCACCCACCTTCTTTTTGTTATTCAAAGCAATCATCTTTTTCCATTGCGTAACATCTTCACCTTCACCGGCCTTACGAATATTAAATTGTGGCTTAGCCCGTTGTTGTCTCTGTGCCTTCCATTCATCTAAGGTCAATTCTTTGGTTTCTTCCTCAATAATTGTATTTTGTTCTGCCGGTTGGTCATTACCCGATTCTTCTTTGTCAGTAAGTCCAGCTGAAAAGAAAAGATAAGAAGTAGTGAGAAACAGTAGGTACTAACGTAGGATACTATCTGCATGTTAGGTAAATAAAATACAATGTTGGTAAAATAAGTAAATAAAATAAAATACAATACAAACTAGCTTTGTTCACTTTTAATGCAATAAATTTGAAGTCACCTTCATCAGTGGATTTGTTTATGTCTTCGATGTCTTGCTTAACGGAACCCCAATTGTGCGCACCAGCTCCATCTCGTTTATCAACAGCTTTAACTCCAGTTTTATCTGATCCCGATTGACGATCAAATTCGCGTTTTCCACCGCGAATACCTTCGGCGCTACTGCGATTGCGTGGTGGTCCATTGAAACGCTGGTTATTTTGACGAATTCGTTGCTGTGAGTCATTGTTGTACTCTCCAACTGCGCTCATAGATCCAGGTACACCATTTTCACGGTTGCGGCGATTATTGCGTTGTTCCCGGGTTTCACCATTTTGTTGTTTAAAGTTGGCATTACGTCCAGTTCCTGCTGATGCTAGATAGACAAAATAGAAAATATTATTTCATTAATATTATATCGACAAGCGAACATGGGTGCGATTTTGAGTTTGAAGAGCTATATTCACTTGCTGCCAATGGTTTGCATGGTCCTAACCCAGGGATCAGATGGTCATAGGATCAGATAAATAGGATAAGAGAGGATACCTAAGTCAGAACTCTTAGAAATAACAAGTGAGTTCGTCTGTAACGAACTTGTAAATACCCGACCCGGCAACACCAAATCTTGAAGTTTCTTGGCCTAAATTCATTCACTGGGTATGGGCCACGCCCCAAACAATGGGCGTAAAACCAATTTTGACACTTTGTCTGTACAACACAACAACCAAGCCATGCCCCAAGATTTTTTCAGTTCTGGGTTAAACCTGCCTGTAAAGTTTTTGGAGTAAAAAATCATGATTAACCTAGTAAAGACTTAAGGTGAAGTGTTGACATTCGTCGTAGAATTATTTAAGATTTAATTAACAATTTCCCAGTGGTAACATTTCAGATTTTAACAATAAAAGATGAAGGAAAGGACACGCTAAGTGCCGAAAATACGGACGACGCCCTACCGTTGCGTTGGTTCCGTGCGATCGAAACGTGGCTTAAGCAGCCTGTTTGAGCGAAGCGGAGGAAATCTTAGTGGAAAGGGAGGACCAGCTTCTCTCTGAACACTCCGATGATTAACCAAGTCCCAATCAGGGCAACGAGTAGATTAGCGATTCCAGAGATGGAAATAGTTAAAGACGACATCCTCCGCGTGATGCAAGCACAGAACCCCTAGATTCCGATGCAGGATTGGGAAATCACCTGCGAGGAAGAGTCGAGAAATGGTTCCAAGGCTTCGGCAAGATGCCGGGGAACCTTAAGGCGGACAAGGAGTTATGGTTGTCCTTTGCAGCTCAACAGAAGTCCAAATAAACCTCCATTAGAGCAACGTTGACACAGCGGGGATCAGCTGACCTAGGAAGGCCAGGAATCCTGGATGGACAAAAATAACAGGGTTTTAGGAAAGAAGATATGATCCCACCTTCATTACAGCGAATAGGAAGGAAGTTTTAAAAGAAACTTTCATGACTCGGAACAGCTCTGTTAAGGTGACGAAGTGGAGAGTCAGGCTTCGCTATGAGATCAGTGCTAGATACTGGTAGGCTCTCAAGCGCATAGCGCAGTAGCAAGCAGTGATAGAAAAATCCTTGGAACACAAGGAATACACTTCACGTTTTCAGACATAGAGGGAGCGTTTAATTATGCACACCTGGAAAGCAGTCTGTGCGACTCGATCGAGCTCATGCTAAGAACACGAAGGACAAACAGTTACTGGTGCGGAGTATGCACCAGACGGAGCGTAAGAAGAGAAACACCGCAGAAGGTTCCCTTTCTCTGCTCAAATGAACCCTGGTAATGGACGAATTGTTAAACGCCCTGGGGAGGGAAGGCGAAGTGGTAATCCTGATCCCAGGTAAACACCCATCAATCCTCAGCGATTGGCTTAACGAATTTGATTTGATTTATTAGCTTAATGAATGCTAGTTGAAAATTTTTTTACAACTGGGTTTGCTGGTAACTGGGTTGAGGGTCGAGGACAGGAAATAAATCCTTCTAATACGGAAGTTTTGTTGTTTACCAGAAAAAGGGCAATTCCATTCATTAGGACCCGAAGAATGGGGAAAATGGAAGTTACCAATATCCAAATTGGTAGTCAGACACCTGGGCGTCATATTTGACTGTTAACTCAGCTGGAGGGATAATATAGAAGATCGTGTCAAGCGGGCATGCGTGGCATTATATGGCTGCCGCAGAACGTTCGGCAGAATGATGGGCTTCAACCAAACATTGCACACTGGATGTAGATAACGGTTGTAAGACCCATCTTAACGTACGGTGCAGTTGTATGCTGAAAGGCTACAGAAAGAAAGTGTCATCTCTCTAACATCACACAAGCTCCAAATTGGGAATAACAGGGTCCCTAAGGACATGGGGGCAATAACAGGGTCCCTAAGGACCACACCCACTGCAGCACTGGAGGCACCAGTCAACCTCACACCCTTGGACCCTTCAGCAGCAAGGCAGCTAAGACAGATGCCCACTTAAGGGAATCCGGGCTGTGGTCCTTAAGATCTTAAGAACACGCTCCTGTGGAAACTCAATGGGTTGCCTCCATGATACCCCAGAAAAGGATAACCTCTCACGAAATTCGCTTTAAAAGGAGATTCGTTACTAGAATATCTGAAAGATGTGAATGGGAAGAATAGACGGAGTGGAAGAGAAGATATAACATAGAACTGTACGGGCGTACAGTCACATCGACCTAGCCAGAAGAGTTGAAATACAAAATCTACGATGGCTGGTTCATCTAGAGCGTATGGACACCAACGTCGCGGACCGGAAATTCTTTCGAATCCACCCCGCAGGGACGGCGCGCGGAAGTGATGCACCGAGACAGCTCTCGGAAATTACGCCGGAATTTTTGTTTGGGAAAAAAGCCAGAAAAAATTGTGACATAAAATTTGGAAAAAATAGCAGAATTTGTTTGGGAGTTGTGCCAGAAAAATGTAGAATAAGCGCCAGAAACTGAAATGGAAATTGGACCAGAACAAAAGCATATTCTAGCGTAATTTCCAAGCATTTTTAGGAAAAAACGCCAGAAAATGCATGTCATTATTACTTTTATACATTATTGCAAGAATGTATATTTTCAAATATGTATAAGTATTTGAAAATACATATTATTATTATATACAGGGTGTTTCAGGTAAGGGGTGACAAAAAGCTAGGGCGTATAGGTTGGGTCGAGACAAGAAAAAAATTGTATGGGAGAGGGGTGTACTCCCCCGTTTAGCCGGTAGGGGCGATTTTCTAAAAATATGACTTAAAACAGAAAAAAAATATTCAAAAACAGTGGTAACACTGACATTTTCAAAATATATCTCTCTGTAAAGACAGATAACTTTTCTGTCTCCGAAAATCCACCCTCTTCGAAAGAAGGGGCTCTACGGATTCTGGGGAGAGCCTTTTATTGCTTATAAATCCTTTTGAGAAAAGGACAAAACTAAATCGATCACCACCACCTAGAGCGAACATATCCGGAAAAAGCAGTCCACCGGTAAACCAGGACTCTGTGAAAATTAAGAGTTTAGAAAAGGAGAATAATGAACTCCGAGCTAAGCTTACTGAAATGGAGCGACTCTTCCAAGATCTAAAAATGGAAGTTGACTCTCAGCGAAAAAAAACGAGGATATTAAAAATACTCGTTTAACGAAAGACTGTGAGGTAACGAAAGAGAGACAAACTGAGCAAGCTCGAGTTTAAGCCTCGAAGAAATTACAAGAGAACATGAATATGAAACAGTTATTTAAAATACTAACATGGAATGCAAACGGCCTTCTGAATAAAATAGACGAACTAGAAGTATTTCTACGGAAAAATAATATTGATATTTGCATGATTACGAAAACTCACCTTAAAAACGGGTCTAGACCCAAACTTAAAGGTTACAATGACTATCACGCACATCACCCTTCGCAAAATTCGAGAGGAGGATCCTCCCTCTACATTAAGAACTGCATAAAGCACTTCAAGAACACAGAAGTTGAGCTAGACTCTATGCATATCAGTTCAGTTTCTGTAAAAATTGACTGCTTAGATTATAACATTGCATCTTGTTATTTCCCGCCAGGTATAGACTGGTGGAAGACGATCTTGATCGTATGTATGACTTCATTGGGTCCAATTTTATCATTTAGGTACTTTTGATATATATATAGCATACTTTTTGGGGTTCACGATGCAATTCAAAATCGATACACACCACCTCTTCATCGATTTCAAGGCCGCGTATGACAGCATCTATAGCGCAATGTCTAGTTTTGGCATCCCTGCCAAACTCGTCAGTCTGTGCAGGATAACGATGGAAAATTCACGCTATTCCGTCCAGGTCGGCAAAGACCTCACCGACCCCTTTGATGTCAAAAAAGGATTTAGACAAGGCGACGCGCTGTCATGCGACTTCTTTAATATCATACTTGAGAGAATTGTGCAGAACTCTCGCGCCAACACCAGAGGTTCAATCTTTCAAAAGTCCGTTCAACTACTCGCATACGCAGACGACATTGACATAGTCGGTAGAACACAGCGTGATGTCAGTGAAGCCTTCGTGAGTATTGGGACGGAAGCGGTGAATATGGGTTTAGCAGTCAATGAGGGCAAAACCAAGTATATGCTGTCATCAAGAAAAAACACAAAACCGACGTCTTGGACAAAACATCACCATCGACAGCTATAAATTTGAGGTAGTTAGAGACTTTGTCTACCTGGATTCCGCTATCAATTCAGACAATGACACCAGCGTTTGAGCAATGAAATCAAACGAAGGATAACTCTTGCCAATGACTGTTTCTTTGGGCTAAGGAGGCAATTGAGTATCAAAGCCCTCTCTCGAGCAACTAAAGCGTCCATGTTTAAGACAACCATCGTCCCAGTCCTGCTTTACGGTGCAGAAGCATGGACCCAGAAGCATGGACCCTGTCAAAGGCGGATGAAAACACTTTAGGCTGCTTCGAGAGAAAAATTCTTCGGTCGATTTGCGGTCCCGTCTGCATAGACGGAGAGTGAAGGAGGAGATATAACATCGAACTGTACGGGCTGTACAGCGATACCGACCTAGCCAAAAGAGTCAAAACAAAAGCGGATGGACACCAACGCCCCGGCCCGGAAAATCTTCGAATCCACACCGCAGGGACGGCGCGGTAGAGGAGCATCAAAACTCAGGTGGCGCACGCAAGTGAAAAGGGACCTCAGCCAACTTCGCGTGCGAAACTGGAGACGGCTAGCTAGAGACAGAGCTGGCTGGCGAAGCTTGTTGGCTGAGGCCCAGGTCCAACCCGGACTGTAGCGCCACCTTAAGTAAGTAAGTAAGATGCAATTCAACAAGAGGCAGATTACTGTACAAAAACAGTATGAAGCGTGGGGTGGACTTTTTCTCCACGGGTAAGCCAACATATTGGTCAACCGAAAGGAATAAAAAGCCTGACCTTGTCGACTTTTTCATCGCTAAAGGGTACCCCAAATACCTTATGCGAATCGAAGAGTGTTATGATCTTTGCTCAGACCACTCAGGAGTAATCTTGAAGATGGGTGGAAGACTGGCGAAAATAGAAAGAGCTCCTAGATTAGCTAGCAAAAACATGCACTGGGACGCCTTCAGAAAGGACTGTAAGGAGGGTGTTGGCTTGAATGTGCCATTGAAAGCTCCTTTCGAGTTAGAAACCGCAGTTGACAAATTCATTGAAGCAATTCAGAGCGCTGCTTGGAACAACACTTCGTCCCAAAAGAACGCAGTTAGCACCGACAGGCATGTACGAGCGCGTAGAAGATGGCTCCCCCAGACAAAACCCTCTTGAACCACCTCTCTAACAAACTGAAAGAAATGTTGCAAGATTTTAAAAATCGTGAGACCACTGAATACTTCGAAGGCTTGTCGGCGGATAGGAGCTCAAACTACTCGCTGTGGAAAGCAGTTAAGTCTACCAAGAAACCTATACCTCACTTGGCACCAATAAAAAAAGCTAACGGCGAATGGGCAAGAGAAGAAGAAGAGAAAGCGAATTTGTTTTCTGAACATTTAGAAGAAACATTCAAGCCTTTCGACGGTCCGCCGTTGGCTGACGTTCAAAAC
The DNA here is from genome assembly GCA_947623515.1 of Neoascia interrupta. Lineage (NCBI taxonomy): Eukaryota > Metazoa > Arthropoda > Insecta > Diptera > Syrphidae > Neoascia > Neoascia interrupta. The sequence goes on from OX392465.1 coordinate 6,759,870, forward strand.
AACAACGCGGAACCTGATAGCTTTAGAATGAAAAAAGTTTCGTTAGTTGAACTCCGACAGCCAATAAGTAAACTTAAAAATAATAAGGCCCCGGGTTACGACCTGATCACTGGCGAATATTGAAAGAACTACCAAAAAAGGCACTAGTCAACCTACTTTATATGATAAACGCTTCTCTTAAAACTTCTATACGTTCCAAGGCAATGGAAAGTTGCTGAAGTCATTATGGTTCCAAACCCGGGGAAATGTGCAAATGATAAAAAATCTTATAGGCCCATATCGCTTCTGCCGATAATATCGAAAGTATTCGAGAAACTTCTGCTGAAACGATTTTTTTTTTTTTTTTTTTTTATCTTAAGCAGTTTAGACCCATCAGCTTTTTATTTCATTTATTTTTAATTCGATAATGCTTAAAACTGTAAGATACAATATCTTGTGTAATAGTCTTAAGCTATTTTTACAATAAAGAGCAGTATAAAATAAAATAAGTAAGAGGAGAGATAAAAAAGAAGAGGAAAAACAAAAGAAATAAGAATAATAGTAAAAAAAAAAAAATTAGCAAATATAATCCTGAATAATATTTTAAATATATGTAAGTATATACATTTGAGCAAAATTAACTAAAAACAAGATTAGTTAAAACAAAATAAAATCGAAAATCAAATATTTAAATTGAAAAATGGAGCTTCAAAGCTTTTTTAATGTTGCTTGCGTTCTGAGATTCCGTTATATTTCGAGGCAGTGAGTTCCACAGACGGGCGGCATTTACAAAAATTGGCGTTCGGAGGTTAGCGATGAGAAACGAGGAAGAATTAAGTGACGGGTCCTGCGTGAGGATGCTATTGTGAGTCTATCGAAACAGTATTGTGGCTGGTGTGTAAGCAATATGTCAGAGAGTAGGGTCAAACTACGAAGCTGAAGATAGTATTCGAGTGGCATACCGAGTAAACGAACGGAGTACCCAGACAGTCTGTCGTATCTATGCAAGCCAAAAACATAGCGCACAGTGCTGTTAAAGGCGACATTTAACTTCATCTTGCTTACGTAGTTACAGTTGCAAAAAATTTCACACCCGTAGAGCAAAATAGGTATAACCAAGGTCTTTGCAAGTAGTAAGCGTGTTTTTACAGGTGTAATTGATTGAGTTACCCTCAGTGTACGAAGTACACCGTAAACTTTTCCGACGAGTCCATTAATATGGTTGTCCCAAGTCAGGTAACGATTGAAAGTCACTCCAAGGTTTTTTGCTGTATCGACATATTCAATTGGAGCGTTGCTCAGCACGATCGTGGGGAAATAAGAGAGATCCAAAATTTTTCTTGAAATGACCAGACATTTAGATTTCTTTGGGTTTAAAATAAGACCATTTTGATTGGACCAATGTGCAATTTTCTCCAAATCTTCGTTAATACATGTAGCACCATGCTCGATGAGCCCAAGGGGGCAACTGATGTACAGTTGCACGTCATCCGCTTACATGTGAGACGAGCAATTTTCAATTATGGATGGAAGCTCATTAACGTACATCGAAAACAGTAGAGGGGCAACAATGTTTTTCCGAGAAGAGCACAGCATAAAATGTTTGTTGCAAAAAAAACTTTTACAATTAGTAAGCCTCGAAAAACAAAACAAGTACTGATCAAATGCGTTTTCGATCAGAAAGAAGGTGAAAAAGTTGCCAGAATCAGAAGCACGTCTACTCAGTCTCAGATTACAGCCAATAATTGCAGAAAGACGCTTGATCCCGGATCATCAATTCGGTTTCAGACCTAACCATTCCAAAATAGATCAAGTCTACAGAATAACGCATGAAATTGAAAAAGCCTTAGAAGGAAAAAAAATTTGTGAAGGGTGAAGCCGAACGATAGCAACCTACCCAATGCGATAAACACTACGGAAGCGTAAACTACTTGTTAAGTTAACTTAGTTGTAGTCAAGAAGTATTATGAGAGAGCGAAAATTTACTATTTACTATGAAGTGCGTACTGGCAGTTTCGTAGTGTCTCTCATAAATGGGTAATTTTTTTAGCTTGTGGAAATCGGGCATAACCAATATCAGCCACTTCGGGATTATATACCTGCTATAGTGGGCGTATTGGTATCTTTGAAAGATTTTGGAGTTTTAGCCTCCGTCCACCCTAGTATTAAAAAAAAAACTTTTGTTTCCTGTTTTAAGTCACAGTTTTAGAAAATTGCCCGAATTTTCTAAAAACAATTTTAAGAAACCAAATTTTTTTTTGTTAAACCAAAATTTGATTTTAGCCTTTGCTAAGCCTTTGACGACCAATAAGGATAACGAAAAGGATAACGAGCTCCGGATCTGCACGTGGAATGTTAGGTCCCTTAACAGACCACGTGCAGCTGAGCAACTAGCGGAGGCCCTTAACGACTGCAAGGCAGACATTACTGCCATCCAAGAAATGCGGTGGGACGGGCCGGCAAAAGAAGGATGAAAAGACAGGCATCAAAGACAGCGCCTATTTGGATGTGGTTTCGTTGTTGGAGGCAGACTAAGGCAAAAAGTCTTGAGCTTCAACCCTGTAAGCGAGCGCCTCGCGACGATCCGCATCAAGGCTAAATTCGCCAACATTAGCCTGATATGCGCACATGCCCCCACAGAGGAGAAAGATGACGAGACCAAAGATATGTTCTACGAGCTCCTGGACAAAACTTATGAGCAGTGCCCTAGCTACGACATTAAGATTGTCCTAGGCGATTTTAATGCCAAGCTAGGAAGGGAGGGCATCTTTGGTCGTACTGTCGGAAAGCATAGTCTGCACGACACGACCTCCGATAACGGATTCAGGCTGATCGACTTTGCTGCGGGGCGACACGTTGTGGTAGCTAGTACACAGTTCCCGCATCTCAATATCCACAAAGGGACATGGAGATCTCCCGATCTCCCGATCGACGCAAGGCACTCCTCCAGTATCATGGATGTCCGAATTTTCCGAGGGGCCAGCATTGACTCGGATCACTACCTTGTTGTAGCCAAGGTACGGCTGCGGATATCCCGACCAGCGCCAAGTAATGGAAATACTGTGAGGAAGTTTGACGTCGGCCGACTACAATCGCAAGAGATCGCCAGGTCCTTCTCCAACCGAGTCTCTCAAAACCTTCTACGAAGTCCTATGCAGCCAGCATCAAGTATTGATAGCCAGTGGCAACATTGCCAAAATGCCATCAGAGACGCCGCCTCTGAAGTGCTGGGTTTCACACGGCCACCACAACGAAACCCCTGGTTTGACAATGAATGCCGGCAAGCACATGCAGCTAAACAGGAAGCATACAAAGCGGCGCTGCACAGAAGGACTAGAGCTGCTCGCGACTTCTACGAGCAGAGGAGGAGAGAGGAACACCGGCTTCTCCGAAGGAAAAAGAGAGAGCACGAGAAGCGCGCGGTTGAAGAGATAGAGAGATGTTACAACAGGAATGAGGTTAGAAAGTTTTACCAAAGGATCAAAAGGTCCTGCCAAGGGTATAAACTTCGAACTGAAGCCTGTAAGGACCATCAAGGGAACATCGTTGTAGAATCGCAGTCGGTGCTGAGGATTTGGAAAGACCACTTCTGCAGACTGTATAACGGCGAGGACGAACCAAATACCGCTGTCAGGCAGAACGAACCATTCAACCCGGGCGAAGACGTTACCGACGAAGCATACGAACGATACCGCCCACCCGACCTGGAGGAGGTGAAAGTAGCTGTGTCTAAGCTCAAGTGCAACAAAGCAGCCGGAGCAGACGGCCTAGCTGCCGAACTTTTTAAATCCGCTGGCGATGAGCTGGTTAGGAGCATGCACTAGCTCATCTGCAAGATATGGTCGGAAGAAAACATGCCCGACGAATGGAACCTCAGCATTGTTTGCCCGATCCTGAAGAAAGGAGACCCTCTGAGTTGTGCCAACTACAGACGCATAAGTCTTCTTAACATCGCATACAAGATCTTTTCTGCTGTACTGTGTGAACGCCTGAAGCCGTTTGTCAACAACCTGATAGGCACATATCAGTGTGGCTTTAGGCCAGGAAAGTCCACCATCGATCAAATATTCACACTGCGGCAGATCTTGGAGAAAACCCAGGAATTCCAAATCGAGACACACCACCTCTTCATCGATTTCAAGGCCGCGTATGACAGCATCTATATAAACTCGTCAGTCTGTGCAGGATGACGATGGAAAGCTCACGCTGTTCCGTCAAGGTCGGGCAAGACCTCACCGACCCCTTTGATGTCAAAAAAGGATTTAGACAAGGCGACGCGCTGTCATGCGACTTCTTTAACATCATACTTGAGAGAATTGTGCAGAACTCTCGCGCCAACACCAGAGGTACAATCTTTCAAAAGTCCGTTCAACTACTCGCATACGCAGACGACATTGACATAATCGGTAGAACAAAGCGTGATGTCAGTGAAGCCTTCGTGAGTATTGGGACGGAAGCGGCGAATATGGGCTTAGCAGTCAATGAGGGCAAAATAAAGTATATGCTGTCATCAAGAAAAGACACCCAACACCGACGTCTTGGACAAATATCACCATCGACAGCTATAACTTTGAGGTAGTTAGGGACTTTGTCTACCTGGGTTCCGCTATCAATTCAGACAATGACACCAGCGCTGAAATCAAACGAAGGATAACTCTTGCCAATCGCTGTTTCTTTGGGCTAAGAAGGCAATTAAGTAGCAAAGCCCTCTCTCGAGCAACTAAAGTGTCCATGTATAAGACCCTCATCATCCCAGTCCTGCTTTACGGTGCAGAAGCATGGACCCTGTCAAAGGCGGATGAAAACACTTTAGGCTGCTTCGAGAGGAAAATTCTTCGGACGATTTACGGTCCCGTCTGCATAGACGGAGAGTGGAGGAGGAGATATAACATCGAACTCTACGGGCTGTACAGCGATACCGACCTAGCCAAAAGAGTCAAAACACAACGTCTACGATGGCTGGGTCATCTAGAGCGGATGGACACCAACGCCCCGGCCCGGAAAATCTTCGAATCCACACCGCAGGGACGACGCGGTAGAGGAGCACCGAGACTCAGGTGGCGCACGCAAGTGGAAGGGGACCTCAGCCAACTTCGCGTGCGAAACTGGAGACGGCTAGCTAGAGACAGAGCTGGCTGGCGAAGCTTGTTGGCTGAGGCCCAGGTCCTCCGGACTGTAGCGCCACCTTAAGTAAGTAAGTAAGTAAGCCTTTGGCTGCTTTATATGTTAGCCCAATATCAGCTTTTTAAAGAAAGTGATGAAAAAGTTATGACGTTGAACACTTTGAAAATGGGTATCTATTTTCCATTCCTTTTTTCGCAAAAAACGATTTTATTATGTAAATCCGATATTTTTTTAGTGCATGTTTCAATTTTCTTTCTTCTGGCTGTAAAACTTTTGATGAGGCCAAAACACTTTGTCTTTTTTACCATCAATATTCAAACTGTAATTAAACCGTTATGCGCGTATAGCAAAAAAATTGCCCTTGTATGCGTTCTCACGGACTTTATAAGGGTACCAAATTTCATCTTTCTACGACTTACTGTTCAAAAGTTACAGGTGCGGACGGACGGACGGACAACGAAGTTATACCATAAGAGGTCCTTTTTTTTGCTGCAGCAAATCTCAATGTATGCAAGCTCGTTAAGGTAGGCTTTATCATGATTAAGTAGTTTGCCAAAACGTTTAAAGATGCTGTTGCCAAATGACCGATCACAGCAATTAACCGCAAAGTAGGAAGGGAAGATAGACATTGCCAAAATTTTCATCTAATCCCGTCTCTGTTATCGAAATTACATCGTGAGGGCAGCTATAAACACTTAGCAAAAGGTTGGTGCATTTAGTTCGTAGACCTCTCACGTTTTAATATAGATACTGATTTCCTTAAGTTTTTTTTTTTTAATAGATGCTTCGGAAGTAGGCTTGTACTCCTTCACAAAAATATTCTTAGGCCAAACTTTGAAGCTAAACTTAGCATAAGATTCACTCTTATTTTTTCTGATTAGAGATATTACTGCCTTGCAAACCACTACGAACACATTTAGTATTGCAAGACATTTATATCGTCTCCATCCGGAACATAGGTTACTGGGCTTTTATTAAGCCAAAAACTTCTTGTGCAAGCTCTGAAGCACTCCTTCATTGCTGACAACAAACAGTCGTTCATGACTACAAATACATAACTGAATCTTAAGGCGGAATTTTCACTGCTGAGTTAAGCTCAGCTTAAACCAAGATCTATTAATCCCGGAAGAAAACGAGTCTAGAGTTAACCCAGCAGACAGTTTTTTAGTGCAGAGTTAATTCCGTCAAAAAAGTTGTCAAAATCTCCCAGCTCTCACTTTACATAGAAAAACACTGAAAGAGAAGTTCGTAACATTGTCATGTCATTTTTCACACTACCCATTTCACACAGAAAAACATCCAAAGAAGTTCATTCTGCTCACCAGAGTTGATCTGAGATTAACTCGTCAAATTTGGCGAATTAAGCCGAGATTAAGCCCGGATCAATATTTACTGAAAAATTAATTTCTGGGGTTAATCTTTGTTTAACTCGGAATCTCGGATGATTTTGCACTGCAAAACTGACGCTTAAAGCACCAACAAATCAAAGGAATGGGAAAAAAATTAATTTGATCTTCATAGTTCAAATGCAGAGCACAATATTCGAAAAAATTAGAGCCCTATTCGGACTCAGACTACTCAAATGTATTTACGTACTTCAGAAATGAGAACGCAAGAAATGTTACTTGGCTCGAACATTAAATTTTACTCGGTGCCAATGAAAACGCCACAAACAAAAATAGGTAACCACAGAATATTTAATGGTCATGGATTTCATATTTAAACAATAATTCTCAAATCGGCATTAAATTGATTAAAACAATAAATATTTGACCTCATAGGTTTCCAAAATTCGCAAACAAAAAACAACTTTCAGCTCAACCATCGAACGACACATATCGATTTTTCTTTCAAGAAATTTTGAAAATGAACGAAGCATTTTTTGTGTTTTTAATTGAATTTTGTTTATTTGTAAACTTATGAACGTTACATTCTATAATTAAAACCAATTTTCATGACCGAATAAGCACAAAATGTCCCGATGAATATTTTTGTATGAAAAGCCATCTCCACTCCAAGCTCTATCGTCCATTGGTCGCCCTTCAGAAAATATATAAAAACTTCTGACATCCAATACACTATTTCGTCCAGATTCTGGAAACATATCAAAACTTATGGTTTTGTGCAGCTGGCTTTGGCAACACCGCCCACATCGAGAAAAATAAAATAAGAAAAGACAAAACATCCACAAGTCAATTTAATTACGGGAAATAGCCGATGCGCGCTGTCAAATGAAAACGCATGTGGTCGCTTCTAACCGCATCAACCGTTTGAACTGAGATCTGAAAATACTTCGCCATAACTGTCAAACACGAGGAATAAATGGCCTAAACTTGAATCCCAAAGGAACACTACATAAAACAAGTACATCTTTATTTTCAGATGGCCTGTGGGCGGTTAGGATCGTCGTCGACCGCCGAGCCAGACCAAATCTTAAAATTAAAAGCGTTCGGAGATAAAGGTGGAGATGCCAATAAAATGCTTGGTTTTTAATTTCCTTAAATAACCGAGTGTTGACAAGGAAACAGCCAAGATGATTATTGGGGAAAAATTAAGAGGGCAAATATAGGAGAAGGCGATTTGCTGGAGCCCACACGATTTAGTTAAATAAAAATAAACTCCTCGTCGTTAAAATTTGCGTTGCGAACTTACCATTGGTGGTATCTCTGTTAGAGCGATTTGCGTTTTGATTAAATTGCTGTGTAGACTGCTGTTGTCCAGGCTTGCCCCCTAAAGTCTTGTTGGCCTGTCCGTTGCTACTGTTTGCAGTAGACTTCCTGTTATCAAAGTTTTTGTTCATCGCCAGTGACTTATTTTCCTTTTCCGAAGATTGCTGGGCAGCGCTTTTCTTTAAGTTATCCGGATTTTGTTTACCACTGACACTACCCTTGGCCTGCGGTGCTACCGCAGGAACCATGGTACTGACCGCAGCTGGATGCTTAACCTTTTTTTTTACAACATTATCTAATGGATCACTAGCATCATCGTCCATAAATAAAAGTTCATAACGATTTTTTCCCGAATTATCCATATTCGCTGGGTATGGTTTATTTTAGTTTCTCACAAACGATGGCAGGTGATTCAATTGGATTTAAATTTACAGATTGTAGATGGAAACCAGGTAAAGGACTAGCGAAACAGGAAAACGGTACTAAGAAACCCTAGCACAACCACTCCGCACTGTGTCTAGTATTTTTTTAATTTCTAAATGTGTCCCAGAACGGTAAATTCAACGTGCGCGTGACAGCCACAACTGTTGCCCTATGACGTCACTGTATGTAAAAATTTAGCATTGATTCCCACATTAAGACGGAGATGCAATGCAATTTTTTGTTTTAATTCTGTCAATATAAATTGGCAATATAAATTTTAAGAAAGAATTTGGTGGAATTACCGGTGGACATACCGTAAAACCACAGTGATGTAGCTGTGGCAGTAGTTGTAGCGGTAGTAAGAGAGGTCAAAAGTTAAAACACACGCATTCAGTGTATTGCGCCCACCATGTGTGTCTGCGGCGGTAGAGCGTAGCTGTGGCACAAATTACTGAATAACTAGATATTCAACTTGCGTCCCTCTTACCCTCCAACACCCATTTGTTTACGTTTTTTATAAAGCCTTTAAAGCTTTCTTAAAGCTTTTAATTACCGTGCCGGTAAATACGTGTAAGAAGATACAACAACAATTTACCTTACGCGATCAGCTGATATAAAAGCTGCAAAAAAATTACTTAATAACTAGATATTCAACTTGCGTCCCTCTTACCCTCCAACACCCATTTGTTTACGTTTTTTATAAAGCCTTTAAAGCTTTTTTAAAGCTTTAAATTACCGTGTCGGTAAATACGTGTAAGAAGATACAACAACAATTTACCTTACGCGATCAGCTGATGTAAAAGCTGCAAAACGAAATTGCATGGAAATAACTGGAAATGAATTTAATTCATAATTTAATTTAATGTGTGAATTCATCAATTTCGGCTTGCAGGCAGAGCTTTTACATGTCCGAAGTTGAATATCTAGTTATTCAGTAATTTTTGGCTGTCGTGGTAGTAAGAGTTGGCCAACTTTTAACATTCCTAGCGCTACACGGTTGACAGTTCGATACAAGGAAAGTAAACAATGGAGTATAAGAACGCCGAAAAGTTTATTGAGATGGTTAAATCTAAAGAAATATTATGGAATTCTATATGTCATTCGTTGTAAGAAAAGTATTGAAAAGAAGGCCCAAGAGTGGGGAAATCCGCCTCTTTTCAGTGAGTCGACTCACACCGACTCTTTCACTTCACTGAGTCGACACGAAAGATTGCATCAAAAGAATCGACCATACTCCAAAAAACGAAAGAGTCAACCCAAATTAAATGTATGCCCAACTCATGCACAAATGGTTTCAGTCATTCAAGCTATCCCTCTTTTGCATGCCAGTCGATGAAGTTCAAGTATACGAGTGCGAAAATGAGGCCAAAACAAAAATAAAAACCGAAACACATATCTAAAACAAAAAGACCCACCAAGACTCCATATACAACCCATCCATCTTCATCGATTCTATCCAACCATCAGGTAGTGAATTGGAGGCCAAAACAAAACCGAAACCATAAATTACTGAATAACTAGATATTCAACTTGGGACATGTAAAAGCTTTGCCCACAAGCTGAAATTGATGAATTTACCCATTCTCCGACATTTGTTTCCAAATGTGAGTAAATTCATGAATTCGTCATTTCCATGCAATTTAGTTTTACAGCTTTTACATCAGCTGATCGCGTAAGGTAAATTGTTGTTTAACTTACGCGATCAGCTAATGTAAAAGCTGCACACGTATTCACCGACACGGAAATTTAAAACTTTAAAAAAGCTTTAAAGCCTTTATAAAAAACGTAAAACAAATGGGTGTTGGAGGGTAAGAGAACGCAAGTTGAATATGTAGTTATTCAGTAATTTGAGGCTTGAACGCCTCAATGAGTTGATACGACTTATTGAGGTGATTCAAATATTTTGAAATGAGGCGCATCCGTCGACTCAGCAGATGGATTGGCACATTCGAATTGACTCACTCAGGTATTTCCCATTTCAACAGGTGTCTCTGGAAACTAAAAGTCTCGGCCTATTTATATAAACGAGGTTTTTGTTCGACACAGCCGCGCTACACCATTGTGCTCAACTTTTTTCCGTACTTCGCTAGATAGCTCCGCGGCTGCACTACGTACAACTGCTACATACTACCGCTACGGGCAATGTAGTAATAAATTACTGAATAACTAGATATTCAACTTCGGACATGTAAAAGCAATTAAAAAACGTAAACAAAAAGGTGTTGGCGGGTAAGAGGGACGCAAGTTGAATATCTAGTTATTCAGAAATATATAAAGTTGATTTGATTTTGTATAGTGTTAATATAATATATTTTATAGTTTATATAGTGTTATTATTATATATTATATAGTTTTCTTAAACCAACAAAATGTTATAATTAAATACAAATGTTAATTAACGAATTATAATTAAACATTAAGATTAGTATTACAATATTTTAAAGTACTATTTGAATTTTCACATTTTTGAGTTTGAAAATCTCAATATTTTAACGTTTTACTAAAATATGGTTAACATGTTAAATTATAATATAGCGCCTAGTATGATTATGATTATGATTATTACTGATTGATGTAATGATTACTATTTTCATTTATTTATTTATTTTTCTTTCTTCTTGCTTCGTTTATGATTAAGAAAATTAAAATCGATAAAGTACAAAACAAAATGTAAAGAACCATGTTATTATATCTTAACGTTACACACGGGCGTATGTTAGGTCTCTCCTGGATTTCCTTAATGGTGTCTCCCTCCCTTCGATGGTATTGACTGGAGTATGTGATCTCTCACCATCGGCAGCTAGATGAACCGTAGGTGCGATGCTCACTGCACAATGTGGATCGTTAAAGTGTGTTTTATGGCAAAATTTTACGAAAATTACAATGATAACCGCAACAACTACAATGCTTGGGACTGATAGCAGAGAGTAACGATGGATTTCTAGTTCCTCCTGCTGGGGTGCTCCCTCTTGGTGGAAGTCAATTAGCTCTGCCTCCATTTCCAATTCCTCAACCGATATTTTACCTTTCGATAGTGATTCCAAAAGGTCCGCGTGATTCCCAAGATGTAACGGTGATAAAATTTTCCGGTCCTCAGCTGACTGCCTGCCAAACTTGCTTCGCAAAACGTGTAGTTGTTCCTCATGGTCAATTTGTAGTTGTTTCATCACAGAAGTCGCCTCCCAAGCTTGCTCGAATGGCAGACGCATTTCCTTCGTCCCAATTTCACAGGGCTTCAAAATGCTCAGCACTCCAAGCTGTTCAAAAACTGGAGCAAAATGGACGCCTTGGCAGTTGAAATTTAACGTGAGGGATTCCTTGACGTTTAACAACCATTGATTTCTGGGGGCAAGCAAGCCTCGTCGAGCAGGCACGGCAACGTAGCTGCAACTATTTACTGAGGAACGGGAGTGTTGCAGAAGCTCCACTTCACAGACTGATGTGCCGCTGGTGTGGATTGGCTTACTGTATCTGCATACTGTTATGTGGCGACAAGAAATAAAACAACACGCAGGAGTCGCTGAATGCACCCATCGATTCACTCTACAAACGTACCCGCTCGATTCACTGAACGAGCATACCCAGCTGTCATTCCGGTCATCTGACAGCAGCTGTCATATTCGAAGAATCCACACATTGGTTGTAATCATCTGGGGACATAAGAATAAATAAACCTTGGTTGTCAGCTTCAGCGATGTACTTGGACTCATTATACACACCTAAATCCCATTTCGTATTCAAACTTGCAGGATTTGGGTACACCTTATGAACAGCAAACATAGTCGCTTCTGGCAATGGAATAGTTATCTTGACTATGATTGAGCTGTAATCCGGATAAGTTGATACCTTAGCTGCTTGATGTAAAATTGATAGGTCCTGGAAATACATTTATGACTTTGATGTATTCATTTGTTTATCAAAAATATCAGCCAAATTTTTGTCAGCCATTGATGTTGAAATGATAGGAAATGATAGGAAATTGATAGGTCCTGGAAAGACATTTATGACTTTTATGTATTCATTAGTTTATCAAAAATATCAGCCAAATTTGTTGTGTCCAAAAGGAAGGGATGAAGTTTTTGTTTTAAACAATCATTCAAAATTGAGAGCTCGATTGATTGGCGATTTTGAACTTCTAGCAACTTTGATATGATAACAGTCACTGCAGCGTTTATCGCTGCCTGTAGCTGGAGAGAGCCGATTTTATCGTGCGTATTTGCAGCGAAATTGTTTAACCCTGAACTAATGTTGTTCAGGTTGTGACCCACTTGTTCCATTTCCGCTATCAGTTGATTTACAGGCTTGTGAATTTTGTCCAGGTTTGAATTCATAGCCGACACTTGCTTTTTCACTAAGTCGAGAGTTTGTTGTTCATGGCCCTTCATCAAACGAAGTTGATTATAGATCTTTCGGGAATTATTGCTGTCCATCGTTCAGAAAGCCCATTTGGTAAAGCTGCCAACTGCTTTAATCGCTCGTTTTTTCCTTTAATGGCTATGCTGAAAAACGTGTTGCATATGGTTGTTGTTTTGGCGTAGGTTGGTTCTTAATTTTACACATCTCGGTAAAATTAAGAACTGCAGAGAAATCCATAGGTGTAATTTGAGTGAAGACTGTCCACGAATCCTTGAAAAACGCTGCCTTTGCGATCGTCTCGAAAGCTGCCGGCGAGGGAGGGAGTTGCTTGAATTGGTATGGTGTTATTTCTAGCTGTGACTTCGGTTCTATAGCTTGACTTAAACTAACAATTGTGTAACATAGCAAGAGTATCATTTTAATTTTTACAATATTTAGGGTGTAACAAATAAACAAAAAGGTACAAAAATATATGGTTGAATGGTTAATTGGTCTTCCTAGAATATCTAGTTGTAGTTGGACTGGATCTGTAAAGAGTAATTTTTGATTATTACGCAAAAAAGATTCAACACAAAAAAAAACTTTATTGTGGTACAGCACGAGTTACAATGATCCTCGTCACCGTGTCTGATCATTATTTCATAGTGAATTACTGGAAAAATAGTTTGAGCTGGTTGTTGTGTACCCTTTTGGTCTTCTTTCCTACTTGTATATGTGTGTTTACTGGCCCGTTTACCGATTTCACTTCGTAGGGTCCCAACCAAATAGGCGAGAACTTATTTTTCCTAGCCGGGTTTCTCAGCATAACCTTTTCTCCAACCTTGAACAAGTGAGGGTTTGTATGCTGATGGTACTGCTGCTTTGAAATTAGCTTTGCCTTGTTCAAGTTATTTCGAGCAAGTTCATGAGACTTTTGCAACTGGTATTTCAGTAATTGCGGATAGCCCTCAGCGTTATACAGAGGGGCAGGCGTTCTCTTCAAATTTGTTGGCATTTCGAATTCGATACCGAACAAACTTCTTGTTGGAGTCATTTTAGTGGCCGCATATACGGTGTTGTTGTGAACATGCATTGCCTGTCTCAGCCATTGGTCCCAACTTTGATCGTTACTGTCAACAAAACTCCTTAGATATTCCGCTAAGGGTCTGTGACTACGTTCCAAAGATTCATTGGCTTGTGGAAGATAGGCGGTAATGTGGACTTTCTTTACGCCCAGAAGCTTGCAAGTTTCAAAAAAAGCTTTGAAATGAAGTTAGTACCATTATCTGTAATAAGTATCTTGGGAATGTGAAATCTTGTAAAAATTTCATCATAAAATGCTTTTGCTACCGTGGATGCTTCAGCATCCGGGATTGCAACACATGCCATATACTTCGTCAGATCATCTTGAAACGTCTTTTCATCATCTTGAAAAGAATAAGTCAAGGGAAGAACACCAACCAAGTCCATGTATACCTTATCGAAAGGAAGTCAAGGGGTGTCTGTCAAAACCATTGGCATTTTGGTCAATTTACCTGCCTTATGTTTTTGGCATTTTCCACAGCTGTTTATATATTTTTCAACATCTTTTCGCATGTTGCGCCATCTAAATTGACGACGAATTCGAGTATAAGTTTTCGTAACGCCCTGATGTCCTCCGATGTCCTCCAAGTGCAGAATCGTGAAAATCGCGGAGAACTGTTTGAATCTCTGCGGCGTTTGTCAAAAACTGGAAGGTTTTATTAAGGTTGTTTCCGCTTGTTGGTTGGGTAGCTGTTAATGAATCTGTTCCTTCTTTAGGTTTAATAGTCTTACTTCTGGTCCGAACAATTTTGATTTCTTCGCTTTCCCTATGTATCCTGCTTAATGCATCTGCATTACAATTGATCTTTCCTGGCTTATAAATGATTTTATAATCATATTCAGGCAACTGATGATGAAAACGAATGAGCCTCGTTGTTGAAACCTTAACAGTAAACACTCCAACGAGAGGGTAATGGTCTGTGTAAACTGTAAAAAATCGACCTAGAAGGTACGTCCGAAAACACTTACATACCAAAACTATAGCGAGAAGTCTTTTTTCAATAGTCGAATACCGCCTTTCTGCATTGTTGAGTGTTCGGCTTGCATACGCAATAGGTTTATCTTCACCTACCTTACCCTGAGACAGGACAGCCCCCAACGCTTCATTGCTGGCGTCGGTGGTCAAAATGAATGCCTTTGTAAAGTCTGGGTAGATCAATATAGGTGGTGAAGAAATTGCTTTTTTAAGACTTCAGAATGAATTCTCACAATCGCCAGTCCATTCGAAGAGACTGTCTTTTTTTAGAAGCTTCACTATTGGTGCGGCTATTTTAGAAAAGTTTGTTATAAACTTCCGATAGTAGTTAGTAAGTCCTAGGGAGGACTGTAATTGCCTCACATTTTTGGGCACGGGAAACTCTGTGACACATTGGGTTTTAGCTGGGTCGGGTAAGGCTCCGGCTTCCGAGCATATATGTCCCATGTATGTAACCTCACGACTTAGGAAATTACACTTTTCGGTGTTAAGTTTGAGGTTGTGTTGCCTGAGTCTCGCTAAAACTTTTGAAAGCTTTTGATTATGTTGTTCTAGATCCTTACCATACACAACAATGTCATCCAGGTAAACAAAACAATCCATGCCGTGTAACCCTGTCAGTATGTGGTTCATTATTCTCTGGAATGTTGCCGGAGCACCAGTCAGTCCAAAAGGCATTCTGTTAAACTCGTAATGTCCTTTGCTTGTACTGAATGCTGTTTTGGTCGGTCCACAGGATCGATAAGGACCTGGTGATAGCCACTAGCTAGGTCCAGAGTAGTGAAGTACTGACTGTTACCCAACTGGTCTAGAATTTCCTCAATTCTCGGTAGTGGGCATGCATCTTTAATTGTAACCTCATTTAGTTTCCTAAAATCCACTACAACCCTCCACCGTTTTTCACCATCAACAGACTTTTTGGGAAAAATGAGCAATGGAGAATTCCAGGGAGACTTGCTTGATTTTATTTTATTTCAGTGCAATATCTTATTAAACTAGAAAACAATTTACAATTTGATACAATTCATTAAAATTAGAAATTAGAGCACGGAAATTTACTAGACATTCTATATTTTTATATTAATAAATAAGAAAATAGTGTTGAATGTCTACTGAGCAAACAATACAGTATAAATATGGGTGGGGTGACCCTTAAAAGCAAAATAAAAACAATGCATACCTTTATTACTTACTTGCGGTTTCAAAAGCAAATACATTAAATTTACATTTTAAGTTGAAAGAAAATCTTATCGAAAGACCTAATACTTGAGAGGAAATCAAGCGAAAAAACTAAATTTATAAGTCACACCAAATACTCGGAAAGAAGTTGTTCAATGGCAGCAGAGTTAAAACCAAGAAGCCACTTTTTTACAAGATTAAGAAATTTAACAGTTAGAGAAGCCGAAGTTTGTTAAATAGCCGAATCAAGGAAATACTATAAAAATTACGATACGCTGTGGTGCGAAAAAAAGGAACATTAGCTGAGTATGAAAAGTTGCCACGTAAATTATAATTAGAAATAATTCTAAAATTGCGATTACCAGACTTTTTAAAGAAAGTTTTTAATACCTTAAAACAATACAAATGACGGACAGGAAGAATTTTCAAGTTATAGAACAAAGTGTAAGAAGGATGTCTACCTTGTTTGCGGAGTAATCTACGCACCATACTTTTCTGTAGAACCAAGAGTGGCTGAATTTTGTTCATATACGCGCTTCCCCAGCAAGTGATCCCATATTGTAATTTTAATTGAAATATGCCATAGTAAATGGTTTTTAACAAATTGGCTGAACATATATTACTTAGATAGTAAAAATGTCTAATGGTGAAACGGAAATACCTCCTCAAGGAATCTATATGATAAGCGGAGCTTAATCTTGAATCTAAAGTAAGTCCTAAATATTTAAACTCTATCACAGATTCAATCAAAAAGCATTAATCACTACAATTAAGGTTACAATTAAATGTAGGAGTGGATAATTCTTGCGAAGAGTTGCAACAAGCAAGTTTTCCCTTTTGGAAGCCAAACTGAGATTTATGAAAAAAATTATTTTTGCTTAGAAAAGAAACCAGTCTATCCTTAACGAGTTTTTCAAAGATTTTGCTTAAAGTTGGAAGAAGTGAAATAGGCCTATAATTACACATTTGTAAAGCGGAACCTTTTTTAAAAAGCGGTAACACATCAGCGCACTTCAGCTCTTCTGGAAAAACTCCCTCAAAAATGCAGCGATTGAAGACAAAGGACAGTACATCTATAGTATACCAACCAATATTTTTAACTAGAGATACCGTCAAACCCACATGACCTGCTGTTCCTTAGAGAGCCGATTACCTTTAGAGTTTCTAGTGGAGTTATAGGCTCGAATCTAAAGCTAGTAGAGGAAGACGACTCCAAAAGACATCTACTTGAAAAACAACGTGGTTGCACAGAACAAGACTGAAAACTGGTGGCTATGCTGGTGAAATAACCATTAAAAGCATCTGCAATAGCTTGCTTGTCAGATACAGGATGGTCATTAACCAAAATAACTGACAGTTTTTTTGTACCAGAAGGTTTATTTAAGATGCTGTTAACTAGTCTCCATTCACTTTTTAGGTTACCCTTCACTGAACTGAATTTCGAGCAGTAGTAATTATCGCGGCAAAATGGAATTTCTTTTTTAAGTTCCCCACAAAGCTTCTTATAACTGTTTTTTAAACTCATATTACCTTAATTTTGTTTAATAAAAAACTGGAGATCCAAGGTTAAGGCCCCTTCGGTAGACATTTAGCACTCAAAGTGGTGGAACCATCAAAAATATGACTCTTTAGACACTCAATAAAAACTGAATAAGAGGAACAGACGTCAGTGCACGAATAGACATTAACCCAAAATTCATTCAAAACAGCGGTTAGTTTCCTTACATTAGTAAAACTATCAGGTGGTTCTTTACTAGGCTTGCTTTTGGTTGTAGAAGAGCTAAATAATAACCCAGTCATTGAATGATCGGTAATCATAAGGTCAAGAACGCAATTCTCAAAATTACTGAACGACCCATTTCTGTATCTTCCACAAATATGGTCTAAACACCTACCCGAAGCAAGTCTTCTCGGTTCGTTAATGTAACTTAGCAATACTCGTTAGCAATACTCGGTTCGAGACCGTGCATTAGCAATACTCGGTTCGAGACCGTGCATTGCTAACAGTTCTAGGTAGTTTAACGCGAGACTACAATTTTCCAGAATGTTGATATTTAAATCACCTACTACCATGAGGTTTCTTGATTTTTCCCTGTTAAGTATACAAGAAAATTCTTCCAAAAACATCGAAACAGTGAACATATGCAATCGATACAAACACAAAAAAACAAATGTTTCATGGTTAATTTCCATGGAAACCTTCAAAACATCAGCACTGAGACCATCAACATTAAGGATTTCTTGAATAACGTATTCCACTTTCTCTTTTATAAAACATCCAACACCACCTGCAGCGTAATTTTCATTTGTATTCGCGAAAAAATTAAAACCCGGAATATAATATAACGGTTTTACACAAAATGAAACCGATATTATATGCCGATAGAAAACACAGCGTCGCTGTTGAAGAAGCTATTGTGTATTCAGCCTAAATTCATACGTATCTACCCAAAATTGTATCAAATATAACTGAACCGACGTCCAGAGGGCGGCCCTGTAGCTGTCAAACACTGCAAGCGCGCCAACCAGGTGTTGATTTTTTCATAGCGTCTTCACCAGTAAGCAGCTTACTGCGACGCTGTGTTTTCTATCGGCATATAATATCGGTTTTATTTTGTGTAAAACCGTTATATTATCTGCCTGGTGAAAACACAGCGTCGCTGTTGAAGACGTGTTTGTTATCTGCTGGTGTTTGAGCACAACGCTATGATGATAAACGTAAAAATAAATTTTTATTGTTTCTTCGAATGAACAGGAACTATGAATGCTATGCTGTAAGTTTGTTAATGGCTCAACTACCGCCTTAAGGTCGACTAGACCGATCATTAAAAATAAAGTATAACTGTTTCTTCAGTGGATATATACAATGAATACATAGAGTACCTCTATAGTGATTTAAAATTCTTAAAAAGGTGCTGTCTCTTAACGGAAGGATTCAAATCTATCTTCTTGCAGTAGTGTCTTCTGAATGTATTTTCTGCTCGCCAATTTCCTCTCGAGAGAATTTGATCAACTGGTTGATTCTCTAGCCAGCCAAGGGATGCAACGGCCGCTCGCACGCTACCCGGTGTGGCATTAATGCCCGCCTCTCTCAATACTGAACGTACCCATCCGCCGATTAATGTTTTTGACGCTGCTCTTACAGGTCCATTAGCACTTATAAATAGATTATCAAGATTCGCTACTTGTGATCTTCTTCCTTGAGATAGGTTTATGAGCTGCTTTATCCAAAATACAGGACATACATTTTTGTTAGGATGCTCGATTAATTGCCAGCTCGATTGCCTATGCGAAGACGAATCTGTTTTTGACCCAAAGGCGGGATGCAACACAATCTCTCCATCCTTTAGTATTATAGAATTTTCAGATATCATTAGCAATGTTAAATCGTGAACTCTTCGTCCAGATGCTAGGAGCAATATAGTCGCGGTTCTTCTTGCTGCGTCAAAGAGAGTCACCTTACTAGGTGTCGATGCCAGCCATTCCACAACTATCCGTGGGTCCCATGTCTGCAGATTTCTGATAGTAGGTTTAGCTAGAGACACTGCTTTTAAGATCTGCTTAACTAAAAAATGCGAAGAAATCTGTTCGGCTGCATTCGGACCACAAAACGTTGAAATCGCGGATTTATGTACCAGAATCGTGCTTGGTGCATAGTTTTCCTTCAAAAACAACTGGGCCAAATATTTTGCTAAAATTGGGCCTGTAGGAGATTTGTAGCAAATATTATTTTCTCCACACCATGCTACCCACGCTCTAATCGCTGGTAAGTATGTTTTTAACGTCGAGTCTCTCCATGCCCTTCTAAGCAATTCTTTTTCTTCAACAGACCATGTTTCTAGTTGGTTTCCCCACCGCCAACTCTCCAAACATTCAGGCTTAAGTGTTCCACCTGCGGTGGTGCACGTCCTGTTGTCACGTCTATCAATACCTTCCGCAGGTTGTTGATAGCTACCGGAGGTTCCAGCGCTCGAGCTCTCAGGTCGGTCAGCCAAAATGCTTGTGTCCACATTGGAGCTACTATGAGATAATTTCCCCGTGATCGGTTGAGATGAGTGAGAACCTTCGGCATAAGGTTTGGAGGAGGAAATACCCAACCTAATTGATATTGCCAAATTCGACTGAATGCATCGTAAAATTCTGCTGCACGATCTCTGCAGTCTCTGGAAACATATCTTTTGACAACAGCTGTTTTTTCTGATGCAAAAAGGTCGATGTCGGGAATACCCCACCTTTCGAAGATGGGAGCCGTGGCTTCCGAAAGGAGATGCCATTCCGGTATAGGTCGCTGTCTTGAAAGTCTGTCTGCTATGCCGTTGTACCTCCCCGGGAGATAAACGGCAGAGAGAGTTATGTTGTACTGATCGGCAAGGAGAAGAATCTTGTATGTAAGATCTAAGAGGCCAACGGATCTTGTGCCCCCTTCCTTCCGAATGTAAGCCACTAAAGTACGATTGTCGGTCTGAAGCAAGACGTGCGATTCTCTTAGATATTCCACTCGAGCACTTAAAGCTTTGTATACCGCATACATCTCTTTCATGTTTGAGTGCCATCTTACCTGACTCTTTGACCAACGACCAGACATTGTTAGTTCGTCTAATTGAGCACCCCAGCCCGAGCCTGCCGCATCTGTAACTAAGAAGTTTGTTATTGTCGGCTTGTGTAACTGTGTTACCTTGTCTGTGGCTCTGAGCCACCAAGTTATCTCCTCCAAGGCCCTCCGAGGGATGGGAATTTTTTGCCTTATGCGTTTGTTGAATTTTCGAAGAAATATTTGAAGGCAACGACAGTTCAGTCTTCCTCTTGGGATGACAAAACTTGCAAAATTTAGCTGTCCAAGTACCTTTTGAAGCTGAAGCAGGTTGCACAGTTGTCTCCGGGCCAAAATTTGAAGAGACAACCTGATCCTCTCTCTCTTTGCCTCTGGAATACTTATCAGGTTTCTCTTCGAATCCCAATTTATGCCCAGGAACTCTATTGACTGCTTTGGTACCAAAACGCTCTTTTTGAAATTTACCATCCAACCGAGGATGTGAAAATGTTCTATGGTTTCCGCAACCTGAATAGTCAGCTTTGACAAGTCTTGTCCTACCAGGAGAAAATCGTCCAAGTAAACTAGGACTCTGATGCCTCTGCTTGGAAGAATTTCCGCAATCCAACAAGTTAGGGCCGAGAACAACCTGGGTGCTGACGAAAGGCCAAATGGTAGGCACGTAAGTTGTAAGAGCTTGCCTCTGTACACAATCCTTAGAAAAGGTCGATGGCTTTCTGCTATTGGCACATGAAAATAAGCCTGTGACAAGTCTATCTTCACCATCCAATCGTTTGGTTGTATAAAGTCTGGAACTGAGGCGTGAGAAATCATTTGGAAGGATTTTTTTATTATAAAATCGTTTAATGCTCTCAAATCGAAAATGGGTCGAACCCCGCCATCTGACTTGTTTATGAGAAACATCTTTGAAATAAAACTTGGTCCCGCTTGTTGGCATAACTCTAAGACATTTAATTTGACTAGCTCTTGTATCTGAAGATCCATCTCTTGCGATGTTCTTGTTGCAAGATTTAATAAAATTTGTGCCGTTGGAAAAACTAGAGGGGGTTTGGAGCGAAAAGGTATCCTCGCTCCAGAAATGCTTTTTAGAATGAAAGAACTGGCACCTAGCTTCTTCCAACTGTTTACGAAAAACTTTAGTTGCCCCCCTCTGAATTGTGAATCATTTGTTGTCTTTGTTTTTGTCTTTCGAGCGAAAGGAATTCGTCAATCCCTTGTCTTGCTTCCTGTTCCCCTGTTTTTCCTTGTACATATACCTGTGAGCAGAACTTTTATAATTATGCCTAGATTCACCTTTATTCCTTCTATCATTGTTCGATCGCTCGGCGTACGACCGTTGATTTTGGAAAGATTTTCTTTCCCTGGAAACCTGGGGAGCACTAAGCCAAGATTGAGCGCCACCAAGAGACTGCATTAATGCTTGAAGTGCCTGTTTCTCAAACAGGTGCTCTGAACTTGGATGAATGTTTCTAAGAGCTGCCTGAACATTCTTATTAGGAGTCTCCGAAATTAATCTCTCACGCCTCACTTCAATGCGCTCAGCCCTTT
Organism: Neoascia interrupta; assembly: GCA_947623515.1. Taxonomy (NCBI): domain Eukaryota; kingdom Metazoa; phylum Arthropoda; class Insecta; order Diptera; family Syrphidae; genus Neoascia; species Neoascia interrupta. The sequence goes on from OX392465.1 coordinate 6,781,738, forward strand.
TGCCGCATATGACTTGTAACGCTAGTTCCGTATTCTTATAAGAATCTGAGGATGATCCAAACAACTTCGTGAATTTCTCGAATAATGAATTTGGGTTAAGGTCATCCGGTGACCTGAACGCCCAGTCAATAATTGTCTGAAGACCTGATTTCAATAGAGTCTTTTGCTCCATCAAGGAATTAGATAAGGCCGCCATAACCTGTTCTGTGGAAACTAAGTAATCCTTGGTCTTACTGAGTGCGCACAGCTCGTCATTTACTTGCAACTCAACAAAACCTGGAGTTGCAGCTAGCATCTTCACTGCCTTCGAATATCTTACACTCTTCCATGTCGGTAGCCCAAAATGCTGCAATCTGATCAATGAATCCAGGTGCTCTTTGTTTGCCAATGGGACGGCTCTCAGTCTGTAACTGGCCCAGATTTAATGTCCTGTTGGAGCACTCCGGATGATTAAGAAAACTATCCGATTATTGCGTCTGCAATCCTGGAATAGCCTCATCCTCCTGTGGAATAAACATTCCTATGCACTGGGATAAACAACTAACCTGATTTGCGAGCTCATCAAGTCGTGTATCTACCGACGATAGTTCGTAAGTTCTAGAATCTTTCTTCCTCTTATTGGGCGGTGGAGAGGCAGTCTGCTCGCTCTCGGAAGACGAAGAACTAGACGACGACGATACTTTCCTCCTTGAATTGCCGGGACTTTCGTCTCTTTTTTTAGTTTTTTCTGACGATAAACTCATGACGAAACTACTTAAATTATGAAAATGTGTCTTATTTTAAAACTCCTTTTGCAAATTACACTCCAACTAAATCAAGCTGAAATGCGACTTTACGGCAACGAATAACACAACGCTATGAAAAAATCAACACCTGGTTGGCGCGCTTGCAGTGTTTGACAGCTACAGGGCCGCCCTCTGGACGTCGGTTCAGTTATATTTGATACAATTTTGGGTAGATACGTATGACTTTAGGCTGAATACACAATAGCTTCTTCAACAGCGACGCTGTGTTTTCACCAGGCAGATAATAATCTTTTATCTCAAACCTATAAATCCAGATTTCCGAAACAAAAATTATATCTGGAACGCAAAGGAAAGAATCGACATTTCCTTCTTGTGTATCTCTGGAGTTCTGTACTGCTTGGTGTTTATTGGTCCCTGATCCGACTTTATGGGGATGCTTTGGGTTAAAACTGCGGTGTATGTGAGCGAATCTCCCTCAACCATGAAGACATCACTATGTTCAACACAAAGCCGTTCGATAGTCCTTTTTTCTTCCTGGTTTAAGGCTGAACCTAACTTAAGGGAATTCAAAAGCAACTCGACACGCTTATTATTTTGGTCTTTTGTTGATACACTGAAAATTGTCTGACCCTGTTTTTCCCCTACAAAGTCGTACTCTTTAAAATCAGAATAAATTGGTAAAAACTTATTTGGAAGAGAGTAATTGCTCGTTGTGGAGTTAATTATTGGTACTCGTACAAAATTATTGTTTGCCTTGACTATAGAATTACCCAAATAAATACCATTGTCGATTTCCGGAGAATTAATTACAAGTTCTTTCGATCCAGCATTAGGAACTTTGAGCTCGACAAGGTTTTGGGTCGTCCGAGCTGCAATGTTTAAACTGAATGAGTTCCAATTGCGGGATTAACATTGCAGGGGTAATGTAATAATTTTCCTCTTGTTCGCATCCAAGAAAGTAATTCGCTTCGATACGGTATTAATGATACTACGATTCCACAGTATATCACGTCCGATTATGCCATCTGCTGGTATTTCGTCAGCGTCATTGATGACATTCCAAGTGGTATGGAACTTTTGAGGAAAAAACAGGCGTGTTCTAAATGAGCAATGTTGTATTTACCCAACCAAATATGCCTCCCAAACGTTTCTGCTCTGCTCTATTGATGTCGTTAGCATGTCTAAGACACCTTTCTTCGAGCAGGCTACAATCCGCACCTGTGTCCACGAGTACCAATATATTTCCACCTTTTGCGGAACGCATTGGTAATTTAACATAAACATCGTGTTTGTTTAGTTTTTTAACGTGGAACAATTTATGCTCGTGGGGTCTATTTGTACCCCTTGACCACAGGTACGATTGTTTTGAAACGTAGAAACAAACGGTAAAAAAACTGAGTGCCAATAAACCTTATACCCTGACCTAGGCAAACGATTGCACATGAATTCAATGCACTTTTATTATTCCAACCTTTTGATGAGCTAGGTGCTTGCAGTTTCTTTGTTCCACATTTGCGTGGCGATTCCCTGCGTTTCCTATTACTCTCAGGCCGGAATTTGCTTGTTATATTTGTTTTTTTCTGTTAACAAATAAGTAAAAAGTTGTACATTAGTAACCAGATACCTTTGAGCTTGTCAAGGTACTGCTGGTACTGACCTCGAAAAAAAATTGGACTTGATTTGAGTCGGTGCGGTGGAAATTGAAAAAATTATTCGCTTCCTCTTTTCGTCCCGGTTTCTTATTTTTTTTCGAGATCGAATTCATTTTTTCTGTGTTTGGTTTTTTGGGAGAGGGTACAAGCTTGCGATCTTTATTTTTGCTTGTTTTGTGACAGTTGCTTTACTTGGGCGAACTTTTTTATCCACAAAATCGTGTGGTGGAGATGACGGTGTGATAAGCTGGTCAGTTGTAGTTTGCTCTATTTTCTTGTTATCTTCAGGCCGCTTAAATTTACCGAATTATTGACCTTCAAATAATTTTGTTTGCTGTAACACTCGTCTTCCGAATGACCCAGCCAAGAGCACCAAAGGGCGTGTTTTTCCTTTGGCGACATTCCGCATATGTATGGTTAGACTTGTTGCAGAAACCACACTTAATTTGGAATGTCGTCTTATTTTTCTGTGCATGTCGTACGGGTGCATTGAAGTCTGGAATTGCGAACGGCACATTTGGTCCATTTGTAGGGGTTGATGAAAAGTGTGTGTTAAAAAAATATTGCGGTGTCATGCTAAGCTGAGATTAGTCACTTCCAATTGAATTTGACCATTGTGGAGTGGTCGGGAAATGTGGTAAAGAGTGGCCTAATGAGGGATAATTTGGTAGAGGATAGTTTCCGAAAGGTTGTTGGTAGCTTGGTTTTATGCTTGTCTGCGGTCGAATTATCAGACTAGTTTGAAAAACTAAGTCTGCTAGCTTGGTCAAATCTTGCTCTGCAGACGTTAGCGTAAATTGCCGCAATGCTGCATCGGCAAGGCCCATTTTAAAAGCTGCCAATACCGAGGTTTTAAGTTCTTTAACCAAAGCTATTGATTTGGCAGCAAAGTATCGCGCGTTAATAATCGCCTTTGCCTTTGTCTGTAAGCACAAAAGATGCCTAGCAAAGGAATGAATGTCCTCAACTGGGAGCTGTATCGCCTGCCTGATTTCAAAAGTAACGCTGTCTAAAGTCGTCGCTACAAGATATGCTTGCTTAATAAGTTCTTGTAAGCATTTGAGGGTTTTTGGCTGATTAGCCCGTACAAGCTCAAATGCATCGCCCGCCAGTCTAGTTGAAAGTAGAGAGACATACATTATTTCGTCTGCTCCTTCAAGGCACTTTAAACCTAGCTGGCACGCGTTAAGGACTTGTACGCGTCATGCACTTGTAAGGGGACTTACACGCGTCATGCACTTGTAAGGGGACCAATTGGTTGCCTGGAGTCATTGCTGGCATGCTTGCACCCTCTTTTGCTCGCCGGAGGGGTGAGTTCATTTGACCCTACACGGCCCCCCACAAAATCATGCCAGTCTTAAACATGCCTAGGTGGTACGGCACACGCGATACATTACGCCCTATCCCCACCCTACCTTGACTGCTTCCTCGCCTCAGCAGTCCCTTTCCTCGTCATCCTCTACTTCTTGAGCATCCTTCCCGATCCTACCGCCTTCATCCCATTACGCCCTCGAATTAACAACGCATCCTTTTATATTATCATACGCTTCCAAAAGAACATGTTTTATTTGGCTTGATGATTAATCAAACAGAACAAGTAAGCAAGAACGAATTTAATGCAAATAGTATAAGAGACAAAATATTGAATAAATCATAAGTACTTAATAGCTTATTGTGGGGTGCCGTGGCGTAGTGGTTAGTGTGTGTGCTTACTACGCCGGAGGTCTGGGTTCGAATCCTGCCATCGTCACCTGCAAAAAAAAGACTTGTTCTTTTCACGGTCCCCACCTCCGCGAGGGTTTGACAAGCCCTCCGAGAGTATTAATTGTCTTGAAAAACTTCTCAATGTGCCGTTCGGATTCGGCAAAAAATTGTAGGTCCCCTTGTATGTAAAGAAATTAACACACCAGCATACATTGTTGAGAAGTTGGCCCTGGTTCACCTCGAGCTGTTGCGCCACTCTATTTATTTATTTTTTATTTATTTTATTTTACTTAATAGCATATGCAAAACGACCCAAAGAAAAAAATTAACAATTGAATCAAAAATTACAACTTGATAATCAGAGAAATCTGAATGGGTTATCAAACCAAGACTAACTTAGATTGTGCAACTACCTGTATGTCAATCGAATTAACGCGCAACTTATCGTACAACTCACGCTATTAGCACGAACCGGGAAAAATTTAGCTTCCTCTATTTTCTACAGACCCAAAAGGGCTTCCATACAAACGCTCGATCATTCAAATGGCATAAATTGAAAACTTAACTAAGCAATATAGTCTTCCAACGACTCACCGAACTTATTTTGCTGGCACGTAAGGGTACTCCGCAACTGACGACCCGTGGCCACAGCTCCTGGTTGCGCTGAATCCGTTAAATATCGGCGAACATATGTAGCTGTACGCGGAAATTTTAAGTGTTTAATTTATGTATCTGAATGTATGTGTTGTGTATGCGTTCAATTATTTTTCCCTTACCTTTTTTTATCCTCCTAGCATGCAAATGTTGCACAATCTATGCTCACCTTGCCTTTCTGTTTAAAATTATTGAAATAAGCAATTAAGTATACAAAGAAAAAACAATTAATATATAATAAAAAAAATCTTGTGTTTCCTCCTCTGGGATTTGAACCTGCGCTCCTCTCTTTAAGCCGAGCCTTTGTCCTTGGGGTCAGGCGTCTTAACCGTCTGAGCTACCGGGCGACTTGAAATGATGTTGCCAAATTGTTCAGTTGTTTGCTTGGTACGCTTTTGCATTACCAAAATGCAACTCACAGTGCGCCACTACAATTGTGGATAAATGATTCGTTTTAGAATCCACAGGGTGCCCTCCGAATCCGTCCGCTATAGTTCAGTGCTCGCTACACCGCAAAAAGGTTACCTTTACCACTTGGCCTTGCCGAGATAACGCAAAGAATTACCTCTATAGCGGATGAAGATTTGAGGGAACAATTTAAATGCTTGCCGCCCTTTCGATTTTGTTTTTTTTTTTCTGCCACCTTTGTGCTTTCGGACATTCAAAAATTTGCGAAACCACGGCACAACAAAAAAACAAGAATTTATAAATATGGAATTGAAGCAAAGTTTTGAATATTCCCCCGCTTAAGAATGTCTTCAGAGGAGGCTCCGTGTCCGTCTTGGCGAAATTCCTTTTTGGCAATGGAATTTTATCCTCATCGTTACCAAAAGTTAAGGTAGCTGTGTGGTACCTTTCCAGTTGGCCTTTGGAAAGGTACCACACAGCCTTCTGGATCTTTTAGCAGCGGATCCTCTCCCCCTCTGAATGAAATGGTATTTTCTGCCTCTTTCACTTCTCCCAATTGCATACCTTGCAAACGGAATGAAGGGAAAGCGGCCGAAATGACCGATCTGACCAGTCATAAATTTCCTTGTCAGTGCCATCTATGAGAAACTGAGACTGGACTAATAATGTATTCAAGACTGGAACCGGTTTTAGCTTAGCCAAGCTCAGTCTGCGAATCCTGCAAGGTTGGGTGCTTTGCTACACAGTATTGGTTCTGAAAGTCGAACTGCAACACACTCTCCCCGTTAGTTCAGGAGTTCTCTGCCCAGAAAACTGGGGAATCATACGAGCGACAACTTTTGTTTATTATAACAACGCTTGGCGATATTTTGGGTTTTTCGTTTTTAACCTGTGCAATACCTCTAGGATTTCCAGCAGAAATTTTGGAAACTCTAGCAGTTTAGTTACTAGCTTTTTCAAAAGCAACTCTATTTTCTTCTTCCACTTCTTCTAATGTGGCTTTAAAAGCAACTATCTGCTTTTCTTGAGCTGCCGCTAAATGCTTCAGATCTTAATCTGTTCGCACTGATTTTGTTGCTGAACCCTTATTGCCGAGATTAGCTCAGACACAATTTCGTCAGTTGTAATCTAATCCTCTTTTTTTTTTTTTTTTTTTTTTTTTCAATTTCAATTTATTTCTTTACTAAAACTTATTGTGATGATACGTAGCATTGATAATTATCAAAAAGATTAACAAGAAAAACTAACACAATAAATTAATAAAGAAACTGCAATCTATAGTTCATAAGGACTAGAGGCGAATGCAGCTGGAATAACAAAGATACATGTAACAAACTGTCAAATTTTAAATGTAGTGAGGTGAGGTTACGACAAGATTTGTTCTTACTTAAAAGCAAATATGTTTTGGCAAGCTTTTTATTTTGTTTTTCTTTAATACATTTTACATTGAAATAGTGAAAAGGAAAACCTAAGAATAAATAATTAAATGGTTATCGATAGTAAATCATTAACATTATTATAATTTAGATCGAACAGCCAAAATTTTAATTTTTTGAGAAAAATGGATTCATTTCTAATGGTTCTAATGCTAATAGGTAGTTTATTGAAGAGTCTTGGAGCACTTGACGTGTAAAAATGTAAATATAATTGCAGATTGTGATGTGGTACTATAGCAAGATGTTGATTGTTTACTCTAAGGTTATAGCTAGCAGAACACCGGTTTGTTAGATAACCAGATCTTGCGAAAAAAATCTTTAATACTTTATAGAAATATAAGTGCTTCAGAGGAAGTACTTTCATGCTTCTAAAAAGTGGTAAACTATTATGCCGACGACTTTTAAAACAAATAAGACGAATAATGTGTTTTTGAGAAATCAGAAGTGGGTTAATTTTATTGTTGTGCGTTCCACCCCATGAAACTATGCCATATTCAAGCTTACAGTGCACTAAACCATAATAAATACACTTGAGAAGTTCACTTGAGCAATAACTTTTTAAAAGATATATTTGCCTTGTAGCAGCCATAAGATACTTCTTAAGTGCATCTGTATGAGCAGACCAACTTAACTTCCAATCCAGCAAAACTCCAAGGTACTTGTATGACTTAACTTGCATAATATTAAAGCATTTATCGGAGCAAGTATTTGACTCAAAATATATCTCTTTGTTCAATACCGAGTTACAAATTTCGTTACTGTGATTATATTTCTTGCAGCTTCCAGAATAAAAAGTGTATGATCCATAATCTACCTCCTTGCCAGATATAGTAAAAAACATAATTTTCGTTTTCTCACTGATTGCCATCTTATGCATTTTAAACCAATGACTAAGGACTTCAAGGTCGTGATTTATATCTGCAGAAAGATCCAGAGCAGAGTCACCGTGAAAAGCACAAGCCATGTCATCAGCGAAAGCATTTACTTTGCTGCGGTATTTTTGTAATAAAAGCGAGTTGATAAAAATTAGGAAAAGTATTGGTCCAAGCACAGAACCTTGAGGTACACCTAATGAGATGCCACTTTCGGAGCTGAACTGACCATTGATTTTGACCCTTTGGCTTCTGTCAGATAAATAGGAACGAAACCAATTATGCATTACGCCTCTAAAACCACAATTGTACAGTTTGTCCAAGAGTATTTTGTGGTCGACGGTATCAAAAGCTTTGGTTATGTCAATAAAGAGAGCTGCAGTTAATTTCCTATTATTAATGCCATTGTATATATTGGTGCAAAAATTTAAGAGGGCATCTTCGGTTGACAAACCAGAACGAAACCCGAATTGACATACACTAAAAAACTTGTTTCTGTCTAAAAACTTCATCATTCGATTTTTGACTGCTTTTTCAAAAATCTTCGAAAAACCCGAGAGTATGGAAATCGGTCTATAGTTATTTGACGAAGTTTTGTCACCTTTCTTAAACAAAGGAATAACAACGGCTTGTTTTAAATCAGCTGGGAAAACACCACTTAAAATGCTTTTATTATAAATGAGACATAAGATATCACAAACATTGAAAGCTATTTTCTTGACGAAGTTGTTTGATAGACTTTCAGTGGCTGATTTTCAAAGTTAGCGTTTATTTGTAATTCAGCTGAAGAGAGAGCCGGACTCTTACAATAAATTTCGTTTATATGTTGTGGTTGCTCTTCTTGTAGCTGTTTTGGCGGTGGGGGAGAGTGAAGGGATCCCCTTCGTATAGCAGAGCATCTCTTACAACGAAACAGCTTTTTAGATTTCTTCAGAAAATCAACGTCTGCCGGTTGCATATTAACGCACTTGCAATGAAAATAATCATCGCAACCCGCACATTTTACTTTTGGCTGACTACGTTCAACTTTCTGATTGCAAACACAAGGCATTTTGCGTGGATTTAACTTGGAAAAAGACAACTAAATTGCGCGATAGAACAAAGTACGTGTTGACCTACGACACCACGAACCAAATATGAGAAGAAAGTTCTTCTCTCCTTAATGAGAAGAAAGACTTCTCTGGCAGTGAAGTTTTTTAGTTCAGATAGCAGAGACTCACTTAGTCTCTGAACTTCTTGACGTTGCTCTCTTTTTTCCTTTCTGAACTGCTCTATTTGATCCTTAAAATTCTTAATATCCGCCACTAATTTTGTTTCCATTAATTGCTATTTCCTCAAAGAGAAACTAAACTCGTCACAGCAATTAAGAAAAACTAGTGAGAGAAAATGGGCTACACACAAGTATCGAGAGAGAAAAATCAAAGTATTATGAATTAAAACGAAAGAAATCAACAACTACCCTTATCTTATCTTATCTCATACGACTAGTGCAAGCAAACGCGTAATAAGACACACAAAAGACATGAAAAATAAAAAAAAGTAATTGAAATTGAAATAAACACCTAACATTAGGTATACTTACCTTGGCTCCTTTAGCTTACGGGCTATGGCTATGTGGTACGCTGGTATACGGCAATGGCCTTGGTATATTTTTTTTTTATTTTTTTTTTTATAACTTCCACTATTAAACACTGTTTTTTTTTATACACTTTGTTTTCAATTTAGTGAAAAAGGTTCGATTACTCGACTTTTAAACTCGCGGGGATATCGGCTGCGCCAGAATGTTATAATGTAAAACGTTATAAAATAAACGACCGTACGTTTCGCTTGTTGCAATCAGACTCCCAGAATTCTAGCATTCGACTTTCCACGGACCTCATTCGCGCTCAGTTGAGTCAAGGCCAATGGACTTCGTTCACTCGTTTGAACTACTCAGCGTTAATCGTTTGCCAGTGGTAAAATATCGATCGCAGCATTTCTGCCGGATCGATTTACATTCACTGCAGAATATTCACCTGTCCATTTCCGCTAAAAGTTCAGCGCTCCAAGACCACACGTGACACGAGCCGTTGGAAAATGTATGTATGCACATAGTGTGCATACAACATGAGCGTAATAATTCGGCCTCTATAAAAAAAATCCAAAATTTTAATAGATGTTTCCCCCTCGGGTTTTATTAAAACTAAAAAAACTTATAACGTAACTTAAAACGTAAGAAGGCGTCTGGATACGATGATGGCGGAATGTCGAATTATCAAGAGTCGGGCGGAAAAAAGCAGGTCGCTTCTTACAGGCGGCTTCTAACATCCGGTCGTCGAGTCTTTGCGTTTGGCTGCACTGTGCTGGGGCTATGTTGACTTACGGTTATGTGTGGTTGGCTGCGCTGGGGTATGTTCGGTTGGTGTCGGTCCTCAGGCTCACGTCACACCGCCACACTTATATAAATCCTCTCGGCAAGTGATTAAAAATGAGTTTCCTCATAAATCTCATTCACACTCTTCAAGAATCACTTTCAACCCTTTTCGAGCACCTTTTTAGCAGAATGAGAATCAAAAAAGAATAACGAAACTGTCCACGTATGACGAATCTGTCAGAATTACGATTTATTTTGGCATGTTTACATTGGAAATCTTAATTCTCTCGAAGAAAGTCACAAATTGCCAAAAAAAAGAAACCTTCTCCGAAGAAGGCAGCAAACCCTGACGAAACGTCAGAAAAAACTATGAAACTTTTCATTGAACTTTCACATTGACCAAAAAAGCCAAACGTGTTTTGAGGAAACATCCTCAAAACACGCAACTCTAATAAGCAAATCTGTAGAAAATCAAGAACTAAGTATTAATCACACTATCTCCTTAGTTGATTGGCACTGTTATTAACAAGCTACCGAGCACCAGACTGCGACGTTGGAACGAGTTTGTACAGAATCCATGTACAAGATGCCTTTTTCTTCGAGAAATTCTCAGCAGGAATGTTGAATACCTTTATTCACCGCTCGTGACAGTAGGAACACAGTGGTGTTGCTGCAGCGGCAGAAGCAGCGGAAGTAAGAGCTGTCAAAAGTTAAAACACATGTTTAGTGTACTGTGCACACAATGTGTGGCGGCAGTAATGGTTGGCCAACTTTTAACTTTTGGAACGCCACACGATTGACAGCGGGTTGACATTTCGCTTCAAGGAAAGTAGACAATGGATGAAAAGGACGTGGAGAAATTTATCGAAATTGTAAAAATCAAGAAATATCATGGAATCTGTGTCACCCGCTTGGAAAAAATAATAAAAAGAAAGCTCAGGAATGGAAACACTCAGCCCTTGCTTACAAACGAGGTATCTGACTTAAGCGAGCTTCACCATTGTTCACTCGGTATGAAAACAATGAAAGGGTTGCACACGGTAAGCCTGTGCGCGAACGAAGTAAAGATGTTTGTTTTTATACCAAATGACGAAAAGTGACATTTTGGCAAAAAGCTCTATAGAGTTTTTCGCGTAACTATCTCACTCGCACCTCTCGTTCTAACCTTTGGTGAAATCCGTTCTTTTTTACTTACTTAAGGTGGCGCTACAGTCCGGGGTGGACCTGGGCCTCAGCCAACAAGCTTCGCCAGCCAGCTCTGTCTCTAGTTTCGCACGCGAAGTTGGCTGAGGTCCCCTTCCACTTGCGTGCGCCACCTGAGTCTCGGTGCTCCTCTACCGCGTCGTCCCTGCGGTGTGGATTCGAAGATTTTCCGGGCCGGAGCGTTGGTGTCCATCCGCTCTAGATGACCCAGCCATCGTAGACGTTGTGGTGAAATCCGTTCACTTGGCACGAAAACAATGAAATAGTTGCAAAGCGTAGGCCTGTGCACGAACGAGATAAAGAAGTTTGTTTTCATACAAAGTGACGAAAAGTGACATTTGTATGAAAAGTGGCGAAAATCTCTATTGTGGCTCTACGGTGACAAGTTGATTCTTCTTATGAGAGCCTTAGTGAGTTTAAGTGTGAACTCTATGCATATTATAATGTTAGACTTAAAAGTTTATCCCATATATATACTAGCTATTAGAATATCAAACGACATAGAGATTATTCCGACAGTGTCAGTTTACCAAGAGATTGGAACCTTTTTCTTCTATTTTTAAACGTCAGGCACTTTGCAGGGATGTGAAACATCAAATTCAATAGAGTTATTTGAGATTTACGTTTCCTTTTTTGACATATACTTCTTAAGATCTTTGCATGGATAGATTCACGGTTTCGGTGCGCTGGTGTGTTTTATTAGATTATGTTCTTGTGATAAAAAAAAAGATTTGTTAAAATTGGAATACAGTCTCAATAATCCATACCCGAAAAAATTAAGACATGTGTGGATGTAGTAAAATCATCCACCCTTAGCACAGACCAAACATGCTTTATTCACAGGCCTGTTCACGACTTCGTTAGATATAAAGCACCAAAAGTTATGACGTGCAGGAGTGTTTGATAATTTTTCGTGTGTAATTCGATAGAGAGCTAAACAGCGCACCGTCCCTAGTACCACAATTTGATGCGGTGATAAAACCATTGAATAAAGAGACAAGGAATAGCTCTTTTTCACATAAACAGTGTGCTGTGAGTGAAGCATTTATTTTGACATTAGTCGCCGATGTCGGGTATCGACTTGTAACTTGTAAGTGAATGTATCGAATGTATCACGAATCGGGGTACAAATGTCACCTTAACTAAGGGAATAATAAACAAAAGTAGAGCCAACTCCCAGAAACGTATGAACCTCGAGCCGTCTCTCATGACATGCCTGGTTCAACACATAAGTAGTCCGCACTTACACAACTAAAACTGATGCTTCACTTTTCCCCCAAAACACTATTTCCTTGTCTCTTTATTCAATGGATAAAACTAAATTTTAAAACTTATTATTTAGTTAAAAAATCGCAGTGAAACAAAACTCAAATCTCACGTTTACGCCTCAAGAACTATTGACATCTTGAAGGTCATTGACTTGGCAGCTCTATGGCCTTCTAAGGATAAGCGGTCACCGATAATTATCATGATGGCAAATTATCTATGGCAACTTGTGAATCGTGGGGTTTTGCTTACAGAATTTGCTTATTTATTAAAAATGTGAGATTTAGACAAATGAAATCTAGCAAAAATGTTTTTAAATATGCGCGGAATGCGAGTAACATGCGGACTTCTTTTCTTGTGTTTTTCTATGTGAAGTTAGAGTTGGGAGAGTCAAAAATTTGGAGAGCCTTTGACAACTTTGTTGTTGAAGGGAGTTAACTCTGCACTGAAAAACTAAATTAACTTCAGAATGTTGGATTAACTTCAGATTCGTTTTCTTACGTGATCTTGGCTTAACTCAGCACTGAAAAACCGGCCCTTAGACAATCAAAATCCATAAGCTCGTTAGTGTTTTAGGAAAAATAGATGTATTTTTATTTTGTGGGTGAAATTCGATTTGATTTGTTTTGTGATACAAATGGTTTATTAGTGACTCCAGTGCCTTATAAGCTGCGCCGTGTTGGAAGCACAAAACATCCTCGTAATTCATTGTCCTTGTAAAAAGTACATCTATTACTTTTAATAGAGTTTATTTCGACAGTTTCAGTTTGCCAAGAATGAGCAAATTTGGCTATTTTTTTTAACAAAAAAAATCAATGGGTGAATCGCGCGGTTTCTTTACTACATTTGCTTTTTTATTAAATTTATGCGATTTAGACAAGTTAAAGTGTTTCAAAAGTGTTCTTTATTATCCGCGGCATACGAGTGACATAAAATATATGAGAAATTCGTTGAGTTTTGGACGAAAAACGATCTAAAAAAAAGTATTTTTCATTACTGCACCACATTATGGCGAAAAATTTTAAGACGACCAAAATCTATTAGTTCGTTTGTGTTTTAAGGAAAATAAGTGTATTGTGAAATATTATTCATTAATTTGGTTCATAAATGAAAAGATTACTAAATAACTAGATATTCAACTTCGGACATGTAAAAGCTTTGCCCACAAGCTGAAATTGACGAATTTACCCATTCTTCGACATTTTTTTTACAAATGTGAGTAAATTCATGAATTCGTCATTTCCATGCGATTTCGTTTTGCAGCTTTCACATCAGCTGATCGCGTAAGTAAATGAGCAAAGATCATAACACTCTTCAATTCGCGTAAGTTATTTGGGGTACCCTTTAGCGATGAAAAAATCGACAAGGTCATGCCTTTTATTCCTATCGGTTGGCCAATATGTTGGCTTACCCGTGGAGAAAAAGTCCACCCCACGCTTCATACTATTTTTGTACAGTAATCTGCCTCTTGTTGAATTGCATCGTGAACCCCAAAAAGTATGCTTCGCGTTAAAGTCACCCCCAATGATAAAATTGGACACAATGAAGTCATACATACGATTAAGATCGTCTTCCACCAGTCTATATCCTGGCGGGAAATAACAAGATGCAATGTTATAATCTAAGCAGTCAATTTTTACAGAAACTGAACTGATCTGCATAGAGTCTAGCTCAACTTCTGTGTTCTTGAAGTGCTTTATGCAGTTCTTAATGTAGAGGGAGGATCCTCCTCTCGAATTTTGCGAAGGGTGATGTGCGTGATAGTCATTGTAACCTTTAAGTTTGGGTGTAGACCCGTTTTTAAGGTGAGTTTCCGTAATCATGCAAATATCAATATTGTTTTTCTGTAGAAATACTTCTAGTTCGTCTATTTTATTCAGAAGGCCGTTTGCATTCCATGTTAGTATTTTAAATAACTGTTTCATATTCATGTTCTCTTGTAATTTTTTCGAGGCTTAGACTCGAGCTTGCTCAGTTTGTCAAATATAACTTTGTTAATTTTAGTCTGATCCTCAAGTTTCTCCAAGATTACAGGGAGGGTCTGAGACACTGCATCTGTTGTCGGCGATCTTGCCTTGTTTTCGTTTGCCGCAACCTGTGCGTATGATTTCGGTCCGACCAGTGGTGGTTTCTCCGCTGCACTTGAACTGGCGCCGCTCTTTTGTGGAGCTTTTACGCCTTTTGTCGACGCCTCCTTTGCGAATCTCGCACTTTTGATCGGCTTTGGCGTCTTTGGAGTCTTTGGCCTAGGAGTTTCAGCAGGTTTTGGGCGTCCTAGGCTTTGATTCTGACCTCTAGTATTTTCGAGATTTTTAAGAGGTTCTCGTTCCTTTTGCAGCTCTATGGCTTCTTCGCATCCTCGATAGTTTGCGGGGTGGTTTCCGTGGCAATTGGCGCAAACTGCTGGAGCCTTTATGTCAACTTTGCACTCTGTTGACAGGTGTTTTCCGGCACATTTCACGCAACGTGGTTCTTTTTGGCAGTAGGCACTTGTGTGCCTGAATTCTTGGCATCGCTTGCACTGTGGTATCAGTCTATTGCCCTTTCGCATGGGTTCGATTTTAACCCTGATGTTGAGTATCATTTTTATTTTATAAATATCGTTTATGCTCTCAGTTCTTTCAAAGGAGAGCATAAAAATTGGAAGGCCGCGTCTGATCACAGTGTCTCTTTCTCCTTCCGTGCGTTGCTTTTCCTTTTTAATGATATTGACGGCATCAATAATTTTAAAGCCTTTATTTTTTACGTCTTTTACAACTTCTTCTTTTCTGCATGATGGGTGGAGCCCCCTTACCATGACTCGCAGTGGTTTTTCGTACTTATTTTGATAATTATACCACTCGATTCTTTCTGTATTCAGTCTAAGAGACAGTGCGCGATAGGAATCGGCGTCGTCAACATTTACATTCCACACGTTATTTCGGTGCGAAGTAAGCTTATAGTTTTCTGTTCTCACCGTGTTTGCAAGGAGGTTGCGCAATCTCCCAAAGTCTGCTGTCCCGACGATGTTTATTGCGGGAGGTGGACGAATTTTCGCTTCTGGTTTAGCCTTGTTTGAGCCAAAGGGCTTATTTTCTTTTTGTATTACTTCGGGAGAGGAATTCGTCTTTCGCTTCTTGCTAGACCTTTTCCTTAAGACTGAATCGGTCTCAAGTGCAAGTTCGTCCTCGTCCGTGAAGTATTCGACTGCTGGTCGGTTCGGTGATACACACTCTTTCGTTACCTCACATTCTTTCGTTAAACGAGTATTTTTAATATCCTTGTTTTCTCATTGCAGAGAGTCAACTTCCCTTTTTAGATCTTGGAAGAGTCGCTCCATTTTAGTAAGCTTAGCTCGGAGTTCATTATTCTCCTTTTCTAAGCTCTTAATTTTTACAAAGTCCTGGTTTACCGGTGGACTGCTTTTTCCGGATTTGTTCGATCTAGGTGGTGGTGATCGATTTAGTTTTGTCCTTTTCTCAAAAGGATTTATAAGCAATAAAAGGCTCCTCCCAGAATTCGTAGAGCCTGCCTCCGAAGAGGGTGGATTTTCCAGCATGGTGGCACCTGGGGTAATCAAATCTTTCGTTTTGTTCATTGCCATTTTTTTTTTTAACTTGTCGTTTTTATGAGAAATAGGTAAGTCACTTCTATTTCCATTTTTAAATATAGCCGCCCCTTTGGAGACAGACGCCGACCAGTGAGCCGCACAGTGTGTGACAGACGAATCTGGATCTTAGTTTAACCTTCAGATTTATCTATAAGTTAAAACCTTACTGCCAAAAGTTGCCCCAAATGGAGCAGCATCGACAACATCCGTTGAAACATTAAAGAATATTTCTTCCGGTGGATTTTAGTCGGCATACCTTACCTCAAGGCTATTCTAACCCCGACCTTGCAGGGGAGTAGCAATGACGAGTAGTAGTAATGACGAATTCATGAATTTACTCACATTTGTAAACAAATGTCGGAGAACGGGTAAATTCAGCAATTTCAGCTTGTGGGCAAAGCTTTTACATGTCCGAAGTTGAATATCTAGTTATTCAGTAATTTATGATATTGTGCGGCTCGTTGGTCAGCGTCTGATCCCAGAGGAACGGCTGAACTTCAAAGAAAAGAAATCGAGGAGCGTCTGTTTCGGGACGAGCAGCTTCCTGGTCGGCGGCTGTTGTCCGGCTTAGGATCGACCGAATTTAAACCTGGCAGCTAGGTATAAAATGGAGTGTGATCGGGAGGCACGGTGACCCGGATCAAAACAGGAACGGAGGGAATTTGTTGGACTTGTGCTGTGCATATGGCTTGTCCATTATGAACACCTTTTTCCCCCACAAAAAACATTCACAAATACAGATGATACAAGCACATAAATCAGAAGTCACTGATTGATTTCTTTGTTGTACCATCGTGTGTTCAAAGAATGATTTGTGATGTTCGAGTTTTCAGGGGAGCTGAGTTGTCAGCAGTTCACCACTTAGTGCTGAGCGCTTTGCACAGCATGTTTCGGAGAAGTTTGAACAAATTCCAACTGACCTTTTGAATGTAGAGGAGGAATGACAGCTGTTTTTATCGGCAGTCATTGCCTCTGCAGAAATGTTTGTGGAGTGAAGCGGCTTGGGATAGCGGCTGGTGGTGAGAAAAGAACTGCTTGGTTTAAAACGCCTGGAGTTCAAGAAGCTATCAGAGAGAAGAAGAGAGCCTACATTGCGTGGATCCAATGTAGAAACTCAACTTCTCGAGCCCGGTAAAATGAGGCGCAAAGGAGTTCCAATCTGGCAGTCAGACCCGCCAAGGAACAGTCATGGAAAAAGTTCGGTGAGAAGTTGGAGCACGATTACATATCTGCAAACAAGATATTTTGGCACACCATTCGCCGGCTCAGAGAAAGGAAGTTGAATATCATTCAAGGAGTTAAATTCAAGGACGGTACACTTCTTTCAAATGAGAGCGATGTCTTGCGCAGATGGAGATTGCACTTTTCGGAGTTGCTCAACCGCCAACAGGGCACTGAAGATGGCATTCCCACTGCTGACGAGATAAGGGCGGAGAATAGTACCACAGTAGACGAAGTCACTAAAGCGATTAAATCGCTAAAAGTTGGCAAGTCTGCTGGAGTTGATGAAATCCGGCCAGAAATGCTCAAGGTGTTAAATGGCTAACAGGTGTCATCAAGGTGGCCTGGGATAGCGGGAAGGCACCTAGCGATTGGCAAACGGGAGTTATAGTGCCCATTTTCAAAAAAAGGGAACATGAGAAATTGCGCCAACTAAAGGGGCATATCTCTCTTGAGTCTTCCGGGAAAAGTATTCGCGAAGGTGTTGGAAACGCGTTCCAGAGCTTTAATCGATTCTTTGTTATGGGAAGAACAGTGCGGGTTTCGGCTTGGCAGACGCACAACCGATCAGCTTTTTACTCTGAAGGTTCAACTTGAGAAGGCCTGGGAATATGCCAAACCGGTCTATGCGTGTTTTGTGGTTTTGGAAAAGGCTTTTGACCAAGTCCCTCGGGATACACTTTGGAGAGTTTTGCAGGACTATGCGCTGAGTGGGCCTCTTCTTAGAGCCATCCAGTCGTTGTATGGGAACTGTAGAAGCTGTGTACGGATAAATGGCGTCAAATCCCGTCCTTTTGATGTGCGCGTTTGACTTTGCCAGGGCTGTGTTCTGTCGCCGCTCCTTTTCATAGCATATATGGACTTGATGGTAAAGCGCAGTCTTGGCGAGCAATGTTTCGAATTGGCTGGCATCAGGATGAGCCATCTGCTTTTTGCAGATGATTTGGCCATCCTTGCATCATCCAAAGAGGAACTTCAACGAGCACTGGATAGGTTTGTAGCCGTCTGTGGTGATGCTGGGATGAAAGTAAACGTGAACAAATCGGAAGTGATGGTTGTTTCTCGAACTCCTGCGCAGTGTACCCTGCACATAAATGGAGTTCCATTAAAGCAGGTGGAGAAGTTTAAGTACCTCGGGGTCTTTTTCACGAAAGATGGGAGGAGTGATACTGAGTTGTCCTGTAGAATAGGCCAAGCTGGTGCGTTGCTGGTGTTACTCTAAGGGATAGAGTGAGAAACGTCAGTATTCGTGGGAATCTTAATGTTGAGCAGCTACTTCCCGAGTGGAACGATTGATTCTTCGATGGTTTGGACACGTTGTTCGCATGCCCCCTGACAGACTTCCTAGACGGGTCATGCTAGCCGAGATGCGAGCGCGTCGCCCCCCTGGTAGGCCAAGGAACAGGTGGTGGGATCAGGTAAAGAACCTCTCTGAGTCCTGCCTGGGGATTGCGCCGGAGTCTCTTGAGTTGGTGGCGGAGGATCGAGAAAGGTGGAAGGACCATTTAGCCACCCTCGTTCCGCGACCCTTTTAAAGGATAAGCGGCATCCGAAAATTATGATGATGATGATGATGATGATGACAACTAGATGCTCCACATTATAGTTATGCATAAAATCACAAGATATCACACATTAATTAAAAATAATTTTAATTATCCTCCATTGTTTGGTATTTGCTAAGGGCAGACTTTTTAGTACATCCAAATGTGTTTAAAATTTTTTTTGGATACGGGTTATTGAGACCTTATCCACACATTCAAATTTTTAAAAACTTTGTGCTTAAAGCACAAGAAATTTATTTAAAAAAGAACACACAAGCGCACTAAAACCGTGAATCAATGTATGCAAATACACTTACACCAATCATTGCAAAAATCTAGGACACAACGGTCCATTTCTGCATTTAGAAACTTGATGTGTTTTTTGATTATAGACGTCAAATAAGGAAACTTCAGAGATAAAACAGCCCTAATAGCCGAAGTTCAAGTCAACCGGTATGCGCTGACAAATGAATTGGTTCGGATAAACCAAATAAAAACAACCCAATAAACATTTTAGTGAGAATTCCGTAATATAATATGTAAGGAGATCCAAATCGGATCGTGGATTCCAGTATATTTTGATAATGGATTTCCAAAATGTGTAAAATCCGGATGTGCAAAGTGTCACAAAAATTCCAGGTATGTAAATGGTTTAGTTAAACTTTCAGCTAAGATTTCAGGTCACAAACCACATTACTTTCCAAGTACGTACCGTCCTTTTTTACGATGGAGAATTGTGCTGACTTCCACGTAAAAAGAAAACTATTTTTTTCAGCGGTTGAATTTTATTAGTGCGCTACATCATATGCTACTTCTTTGTAATTTGTTTTTTTTTTGTACTGTGTGCAAATCATGTGGCATTTGTTCGTACATACTTTTTTTAAACAAACACACTGATCACTTAAACCAACGGCGTATTTCAATCCCAATTTTTGAAATGGTGTAAGTACTACAAAACGCCCTTAATCGCTTCGCACTGACACCATAATTTTTTCTCGATCTAAATTTTGATGCTCTGAAAACAAAGAAATAACTGCGAAGGGTTGCCACAGTAGAAAAGGGATGGGTGACTTTGTTTTCGCGTTATATGAAAATTATTTTTACACATGTTTTCTTCTTTCATTGCATAAATAAACAGTACATCTTTTAATTTGGATCTCTGTCCTGAATTCCCATTTGAAATTCCGAGGTGGAAGCATTCCGCATAAATTGCTTATTGGGAAGCACTAATGGCCTTTTCGGTTGGCGATCGCGGATCAGGGCGTTCTTCTCCCGGATCGGGGCTGTACATCCGAATAGCCAAACTAATTTTTGTTGACTTTGAAGTTTGTCTGGCGTTGTATTAGTGAAGCAAAAGCTATTCTACAGGAGACAAATACCATTTACCCAACTTGACGCATGCGTTGTATGATTGTGTGAGTGTGAATCAAAGAAAAAAGGAACTGCCAATTGAGTCCAAGAAAACAGTTCCAGGACGAGAGTCCAGAATGATTCCGAACGCTCCCGGACGACCAAGCAAAAATGCCTTAATGCCTTCAGCCCAAAGAATCCGTTGTCATAAATTACTGAATAACTAGATATTCAACTTCGGACATGTAAAAGCTTTGCCCACAAGCTGAAATTGATGAATTTACACATTATTCAAAATTTGTTCACAAATGTGAGTAAATTCATGAATTAGCCATTTCCATGCAATTTCGTTTTGCAGCTTTTACATCAGCTGATCGCGTAAGGTAAATTGTTTTTGATTCTTCTTACACGTATTCACCGACACGGAAATTTAAAGCTTTAAAAAAGCTTTAAAGGTTTTATAAAAAACGTAAACAAATGAGTGTTGGAGGGCAAGAGGGACGCAAGTTGAGTATCTAGTTATTCAGTAATTTGTGCTGCAGCTCTGGAAGTGCGCCAACTATGATAAAGTCACATGCAGTCACTAGCTTCGTTTATATGTAGATTTCAAGCGAGCTTCAATCTATGTTCGACCTCATCATAAATTACTGAATAAGTAGATATTCAGCTTCCATCCCTGTTACCATCCAAAACCCCTTCGATTACGTTTCTTATAAAGCCTTTAAAGCTTTTATAAAGCTTTAAATTTCCGTGTCGGTGAATACGTGTAAGAAGATACAACAACAATTTACCTTAAGCGTTCAGTTGACGTAAAAGCTCCAAAACGAAATTGCATGCAAATGATGGATGCAATTTACTTACATTTGTAAAATTTGTAAACAAATGTCGGAGGATGGGTAAATTCATCAATTTAAGCTTGTGGACAAGACTTTTACATGTCCGAAGTTGAATATCTATTTATTGAGTAATTTAGGGACCTCGTTTATGTGCAGAACCAGTTGGAGTTGAGTTGCGTCGTCTCGATTGCGTTCGCTCTGCGGGTTTGAGTCAAAATTTTGCTGATACACCAAGGTTGAAATTATACTCAGAGCATTTAGTTTAAATATTGTTATGTGGCGACAAGAAATAAAACTAAAAACAAGAAATAAAAAAAAAATAGTGCGCGTAAATAGCGTCGGTGACTAAAACGATTTATTTGTGCAGTGGAATTTTCCAGAGATATCGTGTGTGTAAACAGTGTCGGTGACTCATACAAATTTGATTGTGGAATATTCCGGATACATTGAAGCTGATTGTGCGATAAAGCTATAATTAACTAAGTTATAAAAACGGTTTCAGTGATTTGTTTATTCGCGAGTGAATTTTCTGGAACACATATAAGACATAAACTGATTGTGTTGTGAAAATTGTGTGAAGACATGTCAAAATGGGTCGAAAAATTGAACAATTGACAACAGCTGAGTTAAAAGCGGAATTGGGTAAAAGAAACCTCCAGACTTCGGGGCTCAAAAGGGAATTGTTGCTCCGAGTCCAGGACGCTATTACCGAGGAAGGTGGACATCCAGACACGATGCTGTTCGAAGTTCAAGAAGAACAGCAACAAAGCACAGTAAGTACTGCCGATGAAATGCCCGCTTTCATGAAGTTGCTTCTGGAGAAATTCGAAAAGATGGAGAGTAGCCAAAAGAATGCTCTCGAAGAACAAAAGAACGCTCTCGAAGAACAAAAGAACGCTCTCGAAGACAAATTCGAGAAGCTGGAGAGCGGCCAAAAAGAACAACAGAACGCTCTCGAAGACGAATTCGAGAAGCTGGAGAGCGGCCAAAAAGAACAAAAGAACGCTCTCGATGAAAAGCTAGATACTAAGTTTGATGAGCAGAAGAAAGCTCTAGAAAGCAAACTCGATTCCCAGAATGCGTTTTTTGAGGAAAAGTTCCAGGCAGTAGATCAAAGAATTGAAAGCGTGGAGGAAAAATTCACTGAAGTCAAATCGGAAGTTGAACAACTGGCTAAGGAGCTGGAGCTAGTTAAGAAACAGAAAGTGCGAGAATATTTGCCCGACGGTCCACGACGCAAAGAAATGCAGCCGCCTGTCTTCGATGGCCAAACATCGTGGCCGATTTATAGGAGACAATTCGAAGCTGCAGCATTGACAAACAACTGGGACAACGAAGATAAATCAATTGCTCTCACGCTTGCGCCCGAGGAACAGCTGCCGAACTGCTGCAGACCATCCCTGAAGAAAAACAAAAAGATTATGATGCCATGGTGAAGGCCATCGAGATGAGGTTTGGCGACGACCACATGCAACAAGTTTACCGGGTCCAGTTGCGCCGAAGAGTTCAGACAAGGGGTGAGACGCTTCAACAGTTGCAAGCCGACATCGAGCGATTAGCGAATTTGTCTTATCCCAACACCAGCAGGGAGATAATAAACGAGTTGGCAACCGATGCGTTTGCCAATGCCATTGCGGATGGAAAGCTACAAATGGTTGTAAGAATGGCAGGTAAGAAGACTCTCGCTGAAGCACTAGCATTCGCCCTGACAATGGAAGCTGCAGACCAAGCTTCGCAAGGTTGCCATCGCATAAGGGAAATGGCTGGTCTAGAGTGCTCATGTCAACGCATCGACATCGAAAGGCAAAACACGAACACCACTCGGGGACAAATGAGGTGCTGGAACTGTAACAAACTGGGACACCTGCAGCGACAGTGCCGAGCCTCAGTTAGACAAGCGGGTTGCCCACATTGCGCTAGAAGGAGACAGAATGAAGAAGCATCTTGCAGGATGTCGGGGCAGAAGTTGGTTGATGGAATCGACGCCCCCAGGACCATCATCCAAGTCTCGCAAACAAAACACTGCAACAAGAGTCTGACAGTAGAGGCAATCATCGCCAACAGAAGATACGTGGCCACTATTGACACAGGTGCCACGGCCTCCATCATCCGAAGAGACCTTGTTCAGACGTCATGGCTACATAACACCAGCTGCTACAGTCTGAAGACAGCTACAGGAGAAGCGGCGAAAGTATACGGGGAGGTGCAGCTACAGATACAACTAGAGAGACTGGCCTTCTCACATGCATTCTTGGTAGCCGACATATGCGACGAATGCATCATTGGAGTGGACTTCATGAAGGCACACGAGGTAATTCTTGACCTTCAAATGCAGGTGCTAAGGTATCGAACCGTGGAGATCCCTATGGTATACGGAAACGACAACGCTGTGAATCTTCGAGCAATACTGGGAGGCGATGAAGTTCTGCGGCCCTCTTCAGAGACAGTTCTTTGGACACGTTTGGAGGGTGATCCTGGGATCCACCGATTCTATCTCATCGAGCCAGACAACAAAAGTGAATTTAAAAGTTACGTCGTGGGAAAAATTCTTGCAGAGCCCAGGGATAACATGGTGCCGGTAAGACTGATGAACCCAAATAAGCGCACCGTTAAGCTCAGAAAAGGAGAGGTGATCGGAAGATGTGTGCCCGTTGCAGCCATTTCGGCAATAGCTGAGAGTGAGCCTGCAAGTCCTGTCTCTCCATCTAAATTGGCCGAGGTATGTAAGACTATACTCGGAGACTGTGAGCTAAATCAGGAGCAGCAAGCCATAGCGGAAATTCTGATTGGCGAGTTTGCTGATATATTTGCCTCACAGGATGGAGACTATGGTCGAACACACTTAGTGCAACACCGCATAGACACCGGAGATGCTAGACCAATCCGCCAACCTGCCAGACGACTTCCGTTGGCTAAACAGGACGAGGCCGCCGAGATGATATCGACCATGGAAAGAGAAGGTTTGATCGAAAGCTCGAAAAGTCCGTGGGCGTCGCCTGTTGTACTGGTGAAAAAGAAGGATGGCAGTGCTCGATTCTGCGTGGATTACCGGAGGCTTAATGATGTCACAAAGAAGGACAGCTACCCTTTACCTCGAATAGATGACAAATTGGACACACTCTCTGGAGCAAAATGGTTTTCCACTCTCGACCTGAAAAGTGGCTACTGGCAGGTACAGATCCATCCAGAAGACAAAGAGAAGACCGCTTTCACAACTGGCAATGGGCTTTGGCAGTTTACAGTAATGCCATTTGGTCTGTGTAACGCTCCGGCCACCTTTGAGCGTCTTATGGAACGTGTCTTACATGGTCTGACGTGGAAAACCTGTCTGGTATATTTGGATGACGTCATCGTTTTGGGAAAGACGTTTGCAGAACATCGCGACAACTTGAGGAAGGTCTTCTCACGACTTCGAGCCGCACACTTAAAGCTCAATCCAAAGAAGTGTGCGCTCTTCAGAGCAGAAGTAAAGTATCTGGGGCATGTGATATCGACGGATGGCGTGAAGACGGATCCAGAGAAAATCAAAGCTGTGAGAAGTTGGCCAGTTCCCAAGGACAAACACCAGCTAAGGAGCTTTCTCGGTCTTGCTACGTAGTACAGGAGGTTCGTCAAAGATTTCGCCGGGATTGCAAAGTGTCTGCACCAGCTCACTGAGAAAGGAAGACAATTTAAATGGTCAGGTGAGTGCGAAAGAAGCTTTCAGCATCTGAAGCAGCGACTTTGCGAAGCATCGGTACTAGCTTACCCCATCCCCGGCAAGACATTTATTGTGGACGCAGACGCTAGCAATGTGGGTGTTGGCGCAGTATTGTCGCAGTTACACGATGGGCAGGAGAAAGTCGTAGCATACTTCAGCAAAGTGCTTACCCGACCAGAGAGAAATTATTGTGTTACCAGGCGAGAACTCCTTGCTTTAATACTGGCGACGAAACATTTCCAGAAGTACCTGAGCGGCCAGAAGTTCATCTTGCGTACCGACCACGCCGCGCTCAAATGGGTACTGCAGTTTAAAAATCCTGAGGGCCAAGTCGCAAGGTGGATCGAGCGATTGCGGGCTTATGACTTCGAGATACAACATCGCAAAGGAAGACTGCACTGCAACGCGGACGCATTATCCCGGAGACCATGTGAGCCCAATTGTAAGCATTGCGTGCGACAGGAGGAAAAGGACGAATGTACTGTCCAGCGAGTAAGAGCCGAACCTGCAGAAGGCTGGAGTACTGAGGAACTTCGCAACGCACAACAAGAAGACCCTGACATTGAGCCAATCCTTGCATGGAAGGAATCTATGGAGAAACCGAGTGCAAGGGATATATCCGACAGAAGTCCCACATTAAAAGCATATTGGGCGTAGTGGGACTCTCTCCATGTACAAGATGGCGTTCTGCGAAGAAAATGGGAAATGCCGGATGGAAAATCCTTTAAGATGCAGCTTGTGGTTCCACGGTCGAAAGTCCAGGAGATTCTACGGGAAATGCACGATGGAGTGACTGGTGGGCACTTGGGCATCACCAAAACTCTGGAAAAGGTACGGGAACGTTTTTATTGGCTGAGTGCAAGAAGCGACGTTGAGAGCTGGTGTCGAAAGTGTATGACTTGTGCTGCTAGTAAGGGACCCAAAGTCAAAACCAGGGGTAAAATGCACCAGTACAATGTGGGTGCTCCCTTTGAAAGGATCGCCGTCGACATCGCAGGACCGTTTCCGGAAACTGAAAGCGGTAATCGTTACATCCTGGTTATTGCCGATTACTTCAGCAAGTGGTCCCAGGCATTTGCGATCCCAAATCAAGAAGCGAAAACCGTTGTCGATCAGATAGTGGACCACTGGGTGTGCAGGTTTGGAGTGCCAATGGAATTACATTCCGACCAGGGAAGAAACTTCGAGTCAAAGATATTCCAGGAAGTATGCGCAGCAATCGGACTACAGAAGACACGGACCACACCTCTTCACCCACAATCAGATGGAATGGTGGAACGCTTCAACAAGACGCTGAAGGAACATCTCTCTAAAGTCGTGGACGAGAATCAACGGGATTGGGATCGGCGAAAACCTTTATTCCTCATGGCCTACCGGAATGCTATTCATAGTACAACTGGATATACTCCATCTGAAGTTTTATTTGGCCGAACTGCCAGGCTACCCAGTGAGCTTAAATTCGGATTTCCCACTGAAGAACCCACATGCGAGGAGGACTACGTGGTTGACCTTAGAGAAAGGATTAATGACATCCACCAGAGAACCAGAAGCAATATAAAAGTTGCAAGCGACCGCATGAAGACGAGATACGATGCGCGAGCAACGGCACCCGAGTTCAACGAGGGAGATCTGGTATGGCTCTACAACCCACATCGTAAAAAGGAAAGATCGCCAAAACTTCAGAAGGACTGGGAAGGTCCCTACCAAGTTGTAACGCGAATTAATGATGTCGTATTCCGAATCCAAAGAGGACCAAGAGCGAAGATGAAAGTTGTCCATGTTGATCGCCTACATCGCTACCACGGAAGCAATGATGACGTACTTGTTCGGGACGAACGAAACTAAGAGGGGGGCAATGTTATGTGGCGACAAGAAATAAAACAACTCGCAGGAGTCCCTGAATGCACCCATCGATTCACTCTATTAACGCACCCGCTCGATTCACTAAATGAACATACCCAACTGTCATTCCAGTCATCTGACAGCAGCTGTCATATCCGAAGTTCGAATTTCGATTTCCCCTCCTTGGAATTCAGCGGAGGAGTACCAATAGAAAATTACCAAAGGGGGTATGGAACGTACTAGAAGGTGCTTAATTTTGTATAAATACACGGGTGACAGGCTCGTACGGGACAGTTATATTTTGAACGTGGACTTGTGAAAATCGGTAATAAAGTAAAAAGTGATTGAGTTGAAATAAAGTGTTGAATTCTAAATAGTAAAGTTGAATAACAGTGTGATCTGAGCTTAAATAAGTTTGTTTGATAAATAAAGTGTTTCATTGTGTGATTATAAAAATGAAATTGGGTTTTATTCAACGAACCCTAGGCCGAAAATATTACAATATGCATAATTTTTCTTTTTCTTGGGTACCTGCTTGCTTTTTAGTGTTCGTTTGACACATTTGCAACTTAAAAAATGCAAAAGTAGGAACTAACTTTTTTGAGTTTCAATTTTTGATTACTGTTATCATCTACTCAACTCAACTTAACCCTTCTCTGCTTCAGACTATATAACAGGCAGAGCAAATCATTCAACTCGGGCGAACGCGTCACCGACGAAGTATATGAATGATACCGCCCACCTGACCTGTATAAAGTGAAAGTAGCTGTGTCTAAGCTTAAGTGTAACAAAGCTGCTTAAGCAGATGGTCTAGCTGCTGGACTTTTTAAATACGATTGTAATGAGCTGGTAAGGAGCATGCACCAGCTCGTCTGCAATATAGTAAAGTAGTTAAAATTAAATTTATTTGTATAAGCACATTCTAGTGTTTGTATTACATGTTTAACAAAAAGTAAACGTTGACTTTTGCCGTCAGCCGAGAGAAAGGGTTGAAACGAAATAAAAAATAACTAAAACGCTTCGTTTATAATTTGTAGACGATACCTCAACGCCGTTTTTAAAAAGTTAAACAAAGTGATCCAATTTTCTCCATTGAATATTATTTCTGACTTCATCTATTGTAAGAGTATTCATTCCCCAGAAGCATCTCCGAGTTGAGTTGAGTTTTGGACACGATCCAATAAAGTGAACGACATCCTCCCTAGTTCCCAAGTTACACAACGTACATTCGTCTTTTATGTCTGTTCTATGCGGCATGCAGTTCAGATGTAGGAGTTCGCCTCTGGCTTTGAAAGTTGTTGAGATGACTTCAATATCGTCCCGGTCATGGAAGTAATTGTTCTCCCCACGGTCGTGGTCTAGTGATTTGTAGAGGTATCTTGTTTGGCTTTGTTGGCATTGCGTTTCAAACAATATCCGCGATAAGCACTCAACCTTTTCCAGCAGATCTTTCAAAGCGTTTTCCAGGTTTGTTCTGGTTAGATTTTGTAATTGAATACTATGTTCTTACCCTAACCTTGTCCACTCAGCAAAAAATTTAAGTTTTTGTTTTTAAGCTGCATGGCAATCTTATGGGGAAGGCGATGAGTTGTTAGTGCCAGAATTTTTTGAACATTGCGGAAATGCAGCCTAAGTGTGTGGAGGTGAAGCGTTGGCAGGCCCGTTTCAAGATGTAACATGTAGGTCGGTGGATTTTCCGGTAGGGGAAATATTTTCTTTAAGAAGTATCTTAATAGTTTTTCGACATCTTCAAAACACCAGACTCCCCACACTTGTGCCGCGTAGCACATTACTGATCTCATGACTGCTTGGAATATTTTATACTTCACACTTGGCGCTTTATTTCTTTTTCCTAAAATTCCTTTCCAATTACAGTTTATTGCACGTTTTGATTCCTTCAGCTTCTCTTGTAAGTGTTTTTTTGAACGATGTCTGCGGGTAATCAGAAAACCTAGGTATTTGTGTTCCTTGGCTAGCTCCAATTCCACATTTTGCCAGTTCCACTTTTCGTTATCGCAAGCTGCCCCCAACCATTGCGGAAGATCATTATTTTGAGATTTTTTCGTGTTTACTTAGAGGTTCCATAAACGACAATATTCCTGAAGCTTGTTGATCATCAGTTGAAGTATGTTTGGCGTTTCTGCGAGTATCACAATGTCGTCAGCGTAGAGCAAGATCTTTATGAGGAAACCATCAGACGACAAACCACCCGGAAGAATTGGCACAAGGTCGTCAAGGTACATTGAGAAAAGTAGCGGGCTAAGGAGGCATCCTTGTTTTACCCCCGAGTTCGTTTGGAACCAGCTAGACAAAACTTTTTCCATCCCAAACCACGGACAAATTTTCTTCGTATAGTTTTCGTTAAACCGTCAGCACTTTCGTCGACACTCCTAGGCTGCTCAGCTTAAGAAAGAGGACTCTTCTATCGATGGAGTCAAAAGCAGCTTTAAAATCAACAAAGAATGCATACAGTTTCTTGCCATTGTCGAAATAAATCCTGGCGATGTTCGTAAGAGAGAAAATGTTATCGACTGTGGAGTATTCCTTGCAAAAACCCGCTTGAAACTCGCTGAGCAGGGGTTTCTGCTCATTTCATTTCACTCATTTTCCTGTATTCAGTTTGTTAGCCGTTCCAGAATGATTCCTGTAAAGGTTTTCGTAACCGCATTTAAGAATGAGATTCCCCTGTAGTTGATTGGCTCGTTTGGATCACCTTTCTTCAATATCGGGAAAATTAAATTTTTCTTGAAAGAGGCTGGTACTTCACCTTTGGAGAATATTTAATTATAAGTTTCCGTGAGCTTCTGTAGAAAGTTGTTTGTTGCGTTTTTTGAAAAATTCCTATGAAATACGATCTTCCCCTGGAGCCTTGTTAAAGCAGCACTTTTCTATGAATCCGGTTACATCCTGCAAAGCTATGTGGCGGTCTAAAGAAAAAAGTTCAGTGCGCGGCAACGCGAAGAATACTTGGTTTTGCACGGTGGGTGGACTTAATAGCTGTTCAAAATAGCCCGCTAAGACATTCGCTTCCACTTTGATTCCCCGGCCATTTTCCAAAAAGATTTACTGTCCTTAACATAAGAAAGCTCTGCCACGCGGGTACTTATGTAAAGCTTTTCTTTCTTTTCGCAAGTGCTTTTGAAAATTTTGTTTGCTGCCTGGTACATGCGTTTGATGTTGTCTGTGCCGATGGCTCTTAGCAAGCGTAGATATGCAAATGATTTTCTCCTAGCTTTTTCGCTTTCCCAGTCATACCACGGCTGTCTTCCTATTGTTCTCATAACCGATTGTAATGAACACATTATCGATGTTGCCTTTTGTCGACTTAATTCGCCTCGTTGATGTGACTATCGCTTTCGTCTTGGGTCTCCAGTAAATCCAAAATAAGAGATTTTGCTCTCTCAGCAGCTACTACTCCTTTCGTCTGCAAGATATGGTCGGAAGAAAGCATGTACGACAAATGGAACCTCAGCATTGTTTGCCCGATCCTGAAGAAAGGAAACCCTCTGAAATGCGCCAACTACAGAGGCATCAGTCTTCTTAACATCGCATACAAGATCTTTTCTGCTGAATTGTATGAACAGCTGAAGCCATTTTGTCAACAATCTGATAGGCACATATCAGTGTCATTTTAGGCCAGGAAAGTCCACCATTGATCAAATATTTACACTGCGGCAAATTTTGGAGCAAACTGAGGAATTCCAAATGATACTCACCAACTTTTCGTCGATTTTAAGGCAGCGTATGACAGCATCTATAGAGACGAGCTATATAGCGCATTGTCTAGTTCCCTACCAAACTCAAGGTCAAGGTCGGTAAAAACCTAATCGACCCCTTTGATGTCAAAAAAGGATTTAGACAAGGCGACGCGCTGTCATGTGACTTCTTTAACATGGTACTTTTGAGTATTGTGTAGAACTCCTGCGCCAACACTAGAGGCACAATCTTTCCAAAGATCCGCTTAACTACTCACATAAGCAGATAACATTGACTTAATTAGAAGAACAAGGAAAATGTGGGTTTAGCAGTCTACGAGGGTAAAACCAAGTACATATATGCTGTCATCAGAAAAGTCACCCACTAATGCTTCGGCCTGGAAGATCTTCGAATCCACGCCGCAAGTACGGGGAAGTAGAGGAGCACCGAGGCCCAGGTGGCGCACGCAATTGAAAGGGAACCTCAGCCAACTTCGCGTGCAAAACTGGACACGACTAGCTGGAGACAGAGCTGGTTGGCGAATCTTGTTGGCTGAGGCAAAGGTCCATCCCGCACAACAGCGCTGGGTTGTATCAGTTGAATAACAGTTTAACGTCTACTGGTATTTTCGAGTGCTTGATGCTACCCAAAGTTCCTTTTTACGGTAAACTAACAAAAATTACACATTAACATATATTACTATTAAAAAACGAAAGCCTGTGTTTCGATGAACGAGAAAGTTGTAGACTTCATCAGCCTTTCTAGGTAAAGCTAAACATTTGTAATTCAAAAACACGTAAAGGATTAGAAAAATGTTGTTTGGTTGTAAGAACAGTGCATACGATCGCTAAAGTGTACACGGGTTCAAGGCGATCACATCTTCGGAACACTTTTGCGATACTATCCACTTTGTTTATTAAAATAATTTTTGGGCCAATTTAAAGAACGGAATAAGCACAGTTTTTTTCCGTATCGGCACACTCTAGGTTGAGTAGTTTATTAATGATTCGAACTTCTTCAGGAACTATTGAATTTTTTCATATAAAAATTTTCGCATCCCGCGATCGAAAAATGTGAAAGACGTCAAATTTTGACTGCCATGGTAAAAGGTCTATAGGATATTTATTTCAAAAGGATGTAACTTTATTAGAAAATAAAATAAAATTTATTTTATTCAGTTTTTTATTATTAACTCTTTATTTTGCAATGTAAGACAATAAAGAAATTTTAGATTATCGTATTGATATTCAGAAGAAAGGAAGAATCTGCCAATGCACCAGTGCATACAGAAACAAATGAGGAACCATTTTGGCATGCTCCCTTTAATATAAAAAAGATAAATAGGGTGGCGCAACAGCTCGAGGTGAACCAGCGTCAACTTCTCAACGATGTATGCTGTGTGTGTTAATTCAACTTCAGGCATGTAAAAGCTTTGCCCCCAAGCTGAAATTGAGGAATTTACCCATCCGCTGACATTTGTTTACAAATGTGTCAATTCAAATGTGTACAAATTTGTGAACAAAAAATGTGTAAAAATAAATGTACAATTCGTCTTTGCCATGCAATTTCGTTTTGGAAATTTTACATCTGCTGATCGCGTTAGGTAAATTGTTGTTGTAACTTCTTACACGTATTCACGGACACGGAAATTTAAAGCTTTATATTAAAAATTTTATTTAAAGTTAATAATAATAATTTTATTTTAATTTAAAGCTTATATTAAAAAAATCAATAGTTTCTGTAGAAGCCCGAATTATTAATAAACTCTGCAGCCTAAAGCGTGCCGATAAGGAAAGAAGTTTTTGTGTTCTTTGAACTGACTCAAAAATAATTAAAAGAAAGTAAATGGAAGGTATAGAAAAGGTGTTTCGAAGATGTGATATCCTTGAATCAGTGCACCCTTTTGTAGTCATAGTCAACACAAACAACACTTTTTTAATCCTTTCAGTGTTTTATAATATTGAAAAATTTTTAGCTTAACTTAGAAAAGCAGAATAAGTCTAATACTTTCTCGCTCATCAAACACACGGTTGCACCATTTTTTAAATAGTTATTTATGTAAATGTGTAATTTTTCCTCGTTTTCCATATAAAAGGGAGCTTTGTTTGGCATCCCGAACAGAAAATACCAAGAGACGTCAAACTGCTTAAGTCTATTGAAAAACCTTATGTCGAAGTCGAAAATCCAGCTGAACCAAATTCAACTCATACCCTCAAGCTTTGTATATAAACGAGGCTAATGTGTAACATGAAGTTCGCATGCCCACGACGCTGACAGCAAAAAAGAAAAGGTGAGAAGGGGAGTTTTCCTACAAACTCTCATGTGAGTGCACTTTGTAGGTCGCAAAAATAGCTGCCACGAATGCTGTGTCATATTTGAGGGAGCTAAGCAAATTCCTTTTACGAAACATAATAAAAGAGTTCAATTACAAAACTAACACTAAACAAAGTAACATAAAGTTATCGAAACGTTTTAAATAGCCAACTAGAGAGACTTAAGTCTACCCGAGAATAATTTTGCTCCAAGTTGGGGCGAAAAGTTTGTTAAAAGAAGAAAATCGAAAGTAGGAACTTCATGATAACAAAAAAGGAAAAGTTCTCTCGAAACACGCGTAAACAAAAAGTGTAGGGACAACTTACGATACGCATAGGAGCCTTTTTGTAAGTGAAAAAGAAATTGCCTCAAAAAACGTTTCTGGGTGTTATCGGTGAACGGATATTTCGTGTTAAACAGGCAACAATATAATTCTGTTTCGGTCCGTGAACACTTTCATTTTTTATTTTTATTATTTTTGTCTTGAATATTTAGTAAAATTCTACTGGACACCAAAAAATTTTTTTAAATAATACATAAATTTCAATTTTAATCTAATCGAAGTAGTCGACACTCGACAGTTTTGGAATTTAAGGTGAGTACCAAGAGTTAAGTGAATTGATCTGCGAGGTTAGGTAAGGCGTAAGGGTTATAGTTTTGAACGCGATGTTATGCGTTTTTGTTTCTGTGATCTGTGGCGTTTAAAGTTTAATTGGTTCCTTCACCAAAAACGTGTTCCATGCTTTTTTTTCATGTGGCTGTCACATCACATGGCAATTGGTCGCAGCAGTCGGTATTTCTCAACGACAAAAGCAACGCAGCCGAGTGTGGGTAATTAGTTAAACAGTGAATAATCGCGAATCTAGTACAAAAATATTGACATGTGTCCGTCGTTGTGTGAGCTGTAAAATTATTTCGGGTGCTCTAAACCTACTTTAGGCAAAGGACATTCGACTTAAATATAAATAGAATACAGATATTTTTTTGGAAAAGGAAAAACACCGTATCAACGGTTGGGGTATAGTAGATCGAAAGAATTTGAAACGGTTTGTACGTTGAGCTGGACATCAAAGTGTTGGTAAATTAACAACGTGGTTAATGCAATTATGTGGCATAAGCTGGCTCTGGTGCTGCTCTCCACGTTTTAAAAATGAAATCTTTCCTAGGTAGTCTCTTAGGGTAAGCTGAACCAAAAGCTTTTAAAGTTATTTATTTAATTTTTTCTAAAACAAGACATTGGTATTGGGTAAAAACTAAAACCCCATTTTACGGGCACAGGTACTTCTTATATTTATCGTCGTAAGTGTAGGGCGAGGGGGATTTAGGACGAAAAAAAGTGTTTTCACTCGACATTATGCCGGCTCAATCGAAACATTTGTCATGCCCTTTTTGTTGGTCCTTGACAACTTCTCTCGCTTAGCTAGAAATAAAGTTTGTAGCTGGCATAACCTTCAGTATTTAACTGCTGTGGCAAATAATACTGAAGGACTATCGATTGGGCATGTTAAACCAACATCCAAAAACACATATGTGATTGAAGAAAATATCTGATTTCGTTGCATTTTGCGGAGTACCTATTCTTAATCCGAAATATGTGCTCCGAAACTACACTGACAAAAAGTCAAGCTGAACCAAAAGGCTTACTGCCTTTTATCAACTGCCAAAGAAAGTGCGCTTTTGGGAACGAACACAGGAGCCGAAACTCTGTGGACATAAAGCTCTGCCTCCGTCCAACCCACAGAAAGAAACATTCGAAACCAAACTTGGTCTTTGCACTTGTTTGACAGTTTTACCTTTAAAAAATAAATAAATTGAAATTAGAAATAAGGTTCATTCGATGACACTGGTCCCAGTGCGCCCTGCAAATGGACTCGCACTTTTCAAGGCGATGAGCTGGGGTGGAATCGACCAAGGTGATCTATGATAAGTGATGTCACAAACTTATAAATTACTGAATAGTAATTTATGCACAAACCACAATAATTCGAGTTCCTTTCATTCAAAGTTCCTTTTTATATGAAATAAAAACGAACAAAAATTACACAAACGTAAATAACTATTTAAAAAATGCAACCGTGTTTCGATGAAGGAGAAAGTTGTTGACTTGATCAGCCTTCCAAGGTAAGGCTAAATTTTTTTAATTATAAAACACGGAAAGGATTAAAAAAGTGTTGTTTGTGTTGCAGGAACAGTGCATACAACCACAAAAGGGTACACGGATTCAAGAAGATCCCATCTTCCGAACACTTTCTATACTTTCCACTTATTTTATTAAAATAATTTTTGGGTCAATTTAAAGAACGGAATTAGCACAATAACTTCTTTCCTTATTGGCACACCCAGTTTATTAATAATTCGGACTTCTACAGAAACCATTAAATTTTTCCATATAAAAACGCGATCTGCTTAGCTTTCCGCGGTCGAAAAATGTGAAAGACAGATTTTGACAGCCGTGGTAAAAGTCTATCACCGTCAAAATCAGCTGATCCCCGGTTCTCAAACTTTCTAGTTGGTTAGTCTTTCTGCCTAAACTTGGGCTGACTTTCTGCATGCATGAATGAAAAATAAGTGTGCTCACATCCAAAGCCTAAATACCGCAACGATTTGGAACACCATTTGCGTGATCACCTTACGAAGACGGATTATTTTGTTTGATCACATTGACTGTCACAAACTGTTAAAATCACAGATAACCTTAGCCGATTCGACCCCTGATTGTTAAAAATTCATGGCCTTTTCGGTTGGTCATAAATTACTAAATAACTAGATATTCAACTTCGGACATGTAAAAACAATTGAAACACAGGCTGAAATTGAGGAATTTACTCATCCGCCAACATTTATTTACAAATGTAAGTAAATTTATCAATGCGTCTTTTCCATGCAATTTCGTTTTGCAGCTTTTACATCAGCTGATCGCGTAAGGTAAATTGTTGTTGTATCTTTTTACACGTATTCACCGACACGGAAATTTAGAGCTTTAAAAAAGCTTTAAAGGCTTTATAAAAAACGTAAACAAATGGGTGTTGGAGGGTAATAGCTGGGACACAATGAGTATCTGTGTCTGTGTCCGTGTCTCGCAGTTCAGCTTACGGTAACACGTATATAGCGACACAATGCGTATCTCGCTGTGTCTCTGATTTTAGGTGAAAAATGAGGCGAGACACAGCGACAGACAGCAAGTTGAATATCTAGTTATTAGACATTAGACAGTTCGGGGAAAAATATGGCTCATTCACAAATCAGGGGGCCGATTACAATCTTTTTAATATGCGATCCGCTTCGAAATGGGTTATGCGATCCGATGAGAATCGCATCTCGTTGCCTTCCAGTTTCCAGTTGTCAAAGTCACCGAGTCCTCCAATTAAATACAAAAATCAGACAAATCCTTTCGAGTTTCGATTTGTTGACCTCATTTAACTTAATTTGATCTTCTTTATTGCAGTGATTTCTTTTTATTTTATTATAACTTGTGATAAAATGTGAGAACGGATGTGCGAATAATAAAAAAAATTATAACTACAAACATTATAATAATGGATAGTCCTAAGATCATAGGACTAGCCATTATTATAATGTTTGTAGAGTTAAATTTAATTTTGTATGCAATTTTAATTCTGATGCAATATAAGCAACGATACATTCGGTTAGCTTTTTAATTTAAATAAAAAATTATAACTCCAGCCCGCTCAGCCCTCCCGTTGTAATTTCTTTTTCGAATCTAACAAAACCTTAAATTGTTGCGCGTTTGTACTTATTTTGATTTCTAAAAAAAAAAAATCAATTAAAACTGAAATTCCATCAAACATGTTTTAATTTACTTGCGATCGTGTTCGCTTTCAATCTGCCACCAAAATACTAATCGCAATTGGCTTGCGCCATGACACTTCGTATTCGCCTTCGCATTACATAATTGGGCCAATCCAGGCAGGAAAGCGAAAACATCGCCCTTATTCGACTTTGCTTTGCATAATTGGGTGCATTCGCACATCGTAATACCAAAATCGAGATGCGATGACATTTGCGTTTCGCCTCGCACATCATAATCGGCCCCCATTCTCGTCATTAGATTCGAAGCAAACCAGGTTGCTGATCTATGATTGGCCCGTACAGATTGTTGTGTAAAGAAACTGGTTTTTTTCCACGCGTACAAAATTACAGTTCCATTCCATGACGTCAGATTTACAGTTGGGCCTGTCAAACAAATTTATAACAAACGAGTGTCGTAATTCTATTCTTTAATTCATGCAAACAACGCATGTGTCAAGTTGGGTAAATGTCAGTTGATAAATGTCCCCTGCTGAATAGCTTTTGCTTCACATATACAACTCCAGATTAATTTCCAAATCAATAAAAACGTGATTGGCTGTTCGGATGTACGGCCCCGATCCGGGATAAACATTTCAGCCCAATGAATCCGTTTAGTCCCTCACGTCGAAGTACGTAACGCCCATAGAAGAAGTGCGTGACGCACGTCGCTTCCCGTAATAACATGTGTATTTCACTAAGTTGTCAGTTGTATAATTCGACGTGACGTATGCAACGGATTCATTGGGCTAAAGACTGAAGAACGCTCTGATCCGGGATCGCAAACCGAAAAGGCCAAGGGTGCAACACTGAAAAGTGCACGCCAGATCCTGTCATTGTGTGATTTGTTAAGTGGCTACTTAAAGCTAAATAAAGACTACTGCTACTATTTTCAAAACTAAACGAGACTTTATTCGTAGAATTCAACTTTTTTTCCGTGAGTAAGCAAAAACCTTCATAGGAACTATGAGGGTCGAACGCGCATGCTCATAGTAGTGTGAGATTCTTACTCACTAAAAAACCTCCCAATTTTTGTAAGGCTACGAGTAAGATTCCTTAACAAGCTTCTGTATAGTACTCGCGTTTGGCAGGCTACTTTCCAACGAAAGCACCTGGAATACCGTCACTATTTGCGGTTTCCTCTGACGACGTTAGATCCAACGGTCTTGTTCGTTGTAGGTGTCCGAGTTTGGATTATTTCGTGGTTGCAATGGCCGTGAAGGCGAGTGCGAAGTTCGCGTGCAAATTTTCTTACCTCGTCGGTCACAGTAGCGATGCCTAGATCTTGATGTTAATCACAATTTTTTATATACAATGATAAATTGCTTGGTTAAGTACAATCCCTAAGTGTTATACCGTACGTCCAAGATAGTCTTGACACTTGCTTATACAATAGCAGTTTGTTACATACGCTTAAATTCGAATAACGTCGCGTTTCTTATTAACGTGTGGCTTCCACTTAAGTTTTGCGTCTAGGGCTATGCCTACATATTTCGCCTCGTCTACGTGCGGAATTCGTATCAAGTTGGCGAACGTGGCTACAGTTGTTATGTCTTCTTGAGATAAGTCTCTTGTAAGAAGTAAAAACAGTGTTGGACCGAGGACGCTACCTTGTGGAATACCGGCGTATATTTCTTTAAATTCTGATTATTCGCTTCCGTATCTCACGCAAAAGAGTCTATTATCAAGATAAGACTGTAAGAGTTCATACATATTTTCCGCGTAGCTTATATTTTAGGCCTTCGTGCCAAACTTTATCAAACGCTTGGGATACGTCAAGAAAAGCTCTGGAACATATCATTTTTGCTTCTAAGGCTTTCTCAATTTCATTAGTTATTCGACAGTTCTGGTCAATTGTTGAATGTTTGAGCCTAAAGCCGAATCGGTGATCCGCAATCAATCGTCTTTCTTCAATTATTGGTTGCAGTCGTTTGAGCACAAGTTTTTTCAAGACTTTAGATATAATCGGCAGAAGCAAAATCGGTCTACATGATTTTTGGTTTTTCGGGCGTTTCTCTGGTTTGGGAACCATTGCTACCTCTGCGACTTTCCATTGCCTTGGAACGTATGAAATTCTCATTGATGCGCTTGTGACGTAGAAAAGCGTGACTAACGTTCTTTTCGGTAGCTCCTTTAAAATTTTCCCAGTAACAGCCTGGAGCTTTGTTATTCCTCAGATTCCGGATTGTTTGACGAAGTTCAGACAGTGACACGGTTTGCATTTGATAATAGGCTAGTTCCGCAATGGGATACAGATCGTCGACCAACGGCTCCCCTTCAAACGGTTTGAACGTTTCTTCTAGATGTTGTGCACCAAAAACATCTGCTTTCTCTTTGTCGCCTTTGACCCATTTGCCCCTTAATGGACTTCAGGGTTTTCCAAAGTGAATAGTTTGACCCTCTATCGACAGTCAAGTTTTTGAGGTAATCGGCAATATTGCGACTTTTAAAATCTTAAAGTAAGTACTTTAATTCGTTAGATAGCCTGTTTAGAATGGTTTTATCAGGAGGAGTTCGAGACAAATGCCATCTCTTTCGCGCCTTTCTCTTTTCGCGTATGAGCTCTTCAATCTCGCGCGGGTATATTGTTCCCCTTTTCCATACTCCAATCTTCCGGAAAGAAGTGTTTTAAATAGTTCTACCGAGTTTATCGAATTCGTCTTATATATCTAAAGGGTTTATAGCAATTATAAAACGTTCGCAATATCAAATTCACAATTAAACTTTAATTCTGTAATAAAAATAATTAATAACACAAAATAAGATAGGATGAGTAATTCGTCGCGCAAGCTGCGATTTCTGCCGATGTTGTCAACTGAATGGATTTTACTTTGCTGTTCTGATGTTCTGCTAGCCTCTGTTAGCTAGTCATCCGATTTGGGATAACGGTGTCCACATAGAGGCCTAGCTCCGGATTATAACGTCCGAGTACATAGCCGAATGTCTGCATCGCTGTTAGCTATGTGACCCATGTAGAACCAGTATACCTTACTGTACCCTCTGGTGTGTGACGTCACTATTTTTGGTGCTGATGTGAAGTGTTGCTGATGCAGAAAATGAGCAGTTGCCTCCACGGGTTGTAAGTGTTACATTCAGAAGTACATTTTCTTTGCAGTATTTGCGTGTGGTGTTAATCATGGGATCCCAAGTTTTCGAGAAAAAAGAGGTTAAATCCGAAAAACATTTAAAAGGTCAGATATTTTGTTTCTGTCGGTAGGCCAATATGTTGGCACCTAGAGCTGCCCTTTTTTTTGGTTAGACTTTCGCCGACTTTCAGAACAACTGCCGAGTGATCCGAACAGAGATCATAGCATTCTTCTACGTTAGTGAGGTGTGGAGGGATTCCTTTCTCGATAAAGATGTCGACAAGGTCAGATATAACTTCTGAGGTTTTCGCGGTGGCTAATAGACATTTTAAATGTTTTTCGAATTTTACCGCGTATTGATTAAAATGAGCTCTTACGTAGTCATCCCGAACGTTCCGCTCAAATTTCATTGAGCGTGGTCACCGGGAAACTGCCTGAAGCTGCTATCGGCGATTTACGCTACGTAGGTTGTAGCGATGCGTAGGCGGTGAATTGTTCTCTCGGTTATGCGGTTGATTTTGCTGGGAGCAAACCGTGCTCACAGTATCCCTTGGTGTCGCAGGCCTATTTGAGATTGACCGTGTGGTGTTAATCATGGGATCCCAAGTTTTCGAGAAAAAAGAGGTTAAATCCGAAAAACATTTAAAAGGTCAGATATTTTGTTTCTGTCGGTAGGCCAATATGTTGGCATTCCCGTCGAAAGGAAAACCAGCCACGTTTCATACTAGCTTTGAAGAGTACTCTACCTTTTGTTGAATTGCACCGTGCTCCTCAAAAGGTGTTTTTCGCCTTAAAGTCCCGCCGATGATAAATTTTGACCCAAGTAAGTCAAAGAGGGGACTGCTATCGGCATCAAAGACAGCGCCTATTTGGATGTGGTTTCGTTGTTAGAGGCAGACTTAGGCAAAAAGTCCTGAGCTTCAACCCTGTAAGCAAGCGCCTCGCGACGATCCGCATCAAGGCTAAATTCGCCAACATTAGCCTGATATGCGCACATGCCCCCACAGAGGAGAAAGATGACGAGACCAAAGATATGTTCTACGAGCTCCTGGACAAAACTTATGAGCAGTGCCCAAGCTACGACATTAAGATTGTCCTAGGCGATTTTAATGCCAAGCTAGGAAGGGAGGGCATCTTTGGTCGTACTGTCGGAAAGCATAGCCTGCACGACACGACCTCCGATAACGGATTCAGGCTGATCGACTTTGCTGCGGGGCGACACGTGGTAGCTAGTACACAGTTCCCGCATCTCAATATCCACAAAGGGACATGGAGATCTCCCGATCAATCAGCCGTCAACCAGATTGACCATATTGCGATCGACGCAAGGCACTTCTCCAGTATCATGGATGTCCGAACTTTCCGAGGGGCCAACATTGACTCGGATCACTACCTTGTTGTAGCCAAGGTACGGCTGCGGATATCCCGACCAGCGCCAAGTAATGGAAATACTGTGGGGAAGTTTGACGTCGGCTGACTACAATCGCAAGAGATCGCCAGGTCCTTCTCCAACCGAGTCTCTCAAAACCTTCTACGAAGTCCTATGCAACCACCATCAAGTATTGATAGCCAGTAGCAACACTGCCAAAATGCCATCAGAGACGCCGCCTCTGAAGTGCTGGGTTTCACACGGCGACCACAACGAAACCCCTG
This sequence comes from Neoascia interrupta, assembly GCA_947623515.1. Lineage (NCBI taxonomy): Eukaryota > Metazoa > Arthropoda > Insecta > Diptera > Syrphidae > Neoascia > Neoascia interrupta. The sequence continues at coordinate 6,822,669 of OX392465.1, forward strand.
GTTTGACGATGAATGCCGGCAAGCACATGCATCTAAACAGGAAGCATACAAAGCGGCGCTGCACAGAAGGACTAGAGCTGCTCGCGAGCTCTACGAGCAGAGGAGGAGAGAGGAGCACCGGCTTCTCCGAAGGAAGAAAAGAGAGCACGAGAAGCGCGCGGTTGAAGAGATAGAGAGATGTTACAACAGGAATGAGGTTAGAAAGTTTTACCAAAGGATCAAAAGGTCCTGCCAAGGGTATAAACTTCGAACTGAAGCCTGTAAGGACCATCAAGGGAACATCGTTGTAGAATCGCAGTCGGTGCTGAGGATTTGGAAAGACCACTTCTGCAGACTGTATAACGGCGAGGGCGAACCAAATACCGCTGTCAGGCAGAACGAACCATTCAACCCGGGCGAAGACGTTACCGACGAAGCATACGAACGATACCGCCCACCCGACCTGGAGGAGGTGAAAGTAGCTGTGTCTAAGCTCAAGTGCAACAAAGCAGCCGGAGCAGACGGCCTAGCTGCCGAACTTTTTAAATCCGCTGGCGATGAGCTGGTTAGGAGCATGCACCAGCTCATCTGCAAGATATGGTCGGAAGAGAGCATGCCCGACGAATGGAACCTCAGCATTGTTTGTCCGATTTTGAAGAAAGGAGACCCTCTGAGTTGTGCCAACTACAGAGGCATAAGTCTTCTTAACATCGCATACAAGATCTTTTCTGCTGTACTGTGTGAACGCCTGAAGCCGTTTGTCAACAATCTGATAGGCACATATCAGTGTGGCTTTAGGCCAGGAAAGTCCACCATCGATCAAATATTCACACTGCGGCAGATCTTGGAGAAAACCCAGGAATTCCAAATCGATACACACCGCCTCTTCATCGATTTCAAGGCCGCGTCTGACAGCATCTATATAAACTCGTCAGTCTGTGCAGGATGACGATGGAAAGCTCACGCTGTTCCGTCAAGGTCGGGCAAGACCTCACCGACCCCTGTGATGTCAAAAAAGGATTTAGACAAGGCGACGCGCTGTCATGCGACTTCTTTAACATCATACTTGAGAGAATTGTGCAGAACTCTCGCGCCAACACCAGAGGTACAATCTTTCAAAAGTCCGTTCAACTACTTGCATACGCAGACGACATTGACGTAATCGGTAGAACAAAGCGTGATGTCAGTGAAGCCTTCGTGAGTATTGGGACGGAAGCGGCGAATATGGGTTTAGCAGTCAATGAGGGCAAAACCAAGTATATGCTGTCATCAAGAAAAGACACCCAACACCGACGTCTTGGACAAAACATCACCATCGACAGCTATAACTTTGAGGTAGTTAGGGACTTTGTCTACCTGGGCTCCGCTATCAATTCAGACAATGACACCAACGCTGAAATGAAACGAAGGATAACTCTTGCCAATCGCTGTTTCTTTGGGCTAAGAAGGCAATTGAGTAGCAAAGCCCTCTCTCGAGCAACTAAAGTGTCCATGTATAAGACCCTCATCATCCCAGTCCTGCTTTACGGTGCAGAAGCATGGACCCTGTCAAAGGCGGATGAAAACACTTTAGGCTGCTTCGAGAGGAAAATTCTTCGGACGATTTACGGTCCCGTCTGCATAGACGGAGAGTGGAGGAGGAGATATAACATCGAACTGTACGGGCTGTACAGCGATACCGACCTAGCCAAAAGAGTCAAAACACAACGTCTACGATGGCTGGGTCATCTAGAGCGGATGGACACCAACGCCCCGGCCCGGAAAATCTTCGAATCCACACCGCAGGGACGACGCGGTAGAGGAGCACCGAGACTCAGGTGGCGCACGCAAGTGGAAGGGGACCTCAGCCAACTTCGCGTGCGATACTGGAGACGGCTAGCTAGAGACAGAGCTGGCTGGCGAAGCTTGTTGGCTGAGGCCCAGGTCCACCCCGGACTGTAGCGCCACCTTAAGTAAGTAAGTAAGTAATGCTCATGATAGTCGATGTAACCTTTAATTTTGGGTCCTGATCCCTTTTTAAAGTGTGTTTCCGAAATCAGGCATATGTTAATATCTTTCTTCTGTAGAAATACGCCTAGTTCGTCGATTTTTTTTAAAAGACCGTTTGCATTCCATGTAAGAATGTTTATTTTTTTTTTTTTTTTATAATTCACTCGCGAATTAAGGGATTGGCTACCCTTTTAATGTTGTTTCACATCTCACGAGCGGAAAGGATTAGAAGAAGAATGAAAGGATGAGAGGTACCGGTGCACTCTTGTTTTAAAGAGCTGCAGATTGAATTGTGTAGGAAAGACTGATCGTGGGAGGACATTCCACATTCGCGTTGTACGGCTTATGAAAGAACCTCTAAGCTTAACTGTGCGTCCGAAAGTGGGCTCAAGGGTAAACTGATGTGCATTCGATCTATTGCGAGTATTACGGTTGAACGTCTCAAGGGGTGGAATGCAATTGGCTATTTCGATGGAACATTGTTTGTAGAAAAAGCGATAGAACAGTGATAACCAAGAGACATTGCGTCGATGTTCCAATGAGTCGATTGACTTCGCAATATTTCTGTCTCCAATGAGTTTTATCGCGCGTTTTTGTATCCTGTCTAGCAAGTGCAATGCTGTCTTTGGAGCACCAGCCCAGACATGGGAATTGTATTCCAACTTAGGGCGAATATATGCCTTATATAAAATAGCCAAATCAGAGGGGGTGAAATATTTCTTGCATCTTTTAAGGAAACCTAGGCATTTTGCAGCGTTCTTGGCGACCTCGAATATGTGGTCATTCCAACTAAGGTTGTTATTGACACACATACCGAGAATGGAAAGCGTTTCGGTTTCATTGATGCAAGTGCCATTCATGGATAATGGCTGGGTGTTTCGGTTTTGCTTCAATGACAGAAGAAAGCATTGAGTTTTAGAAGCATTAAACTCTACTCTATTTTAAGATCCCCATGATACAATGCTGTTAAGAGCAGAGTTTAATGAGTTTGACATACGCTGCCGTTCTAGTTCTACGTCCGAAGCGCAGGGGCGCGGAACCGAGAACGAATATGAGAAACTGAGGTTACTGTCATCAGCGGCGGCGCGAGTGATAACACAAAACACAATTGAGTGACTACAACGACTTTTGTTCACTGCACCCGCATTGAATTGATTTGGTATAGGAACATATGCGCGGTTTTATCACTGAATCTATTTGAAATTGATTGTTTTTATTTTTGTTTGAGAATGGAGCACTGGGACTATTGATTGATTGACGGACTGTTATGTGACGTTAATTTTCTTTTTCAGTTTTACACTGCACTTTTGGCTTTATTCTTGTTTAGAAAGAACCACGAACCGATAGAGTGCGAGCGCGTGCTGGCGAGATGAGTGCAGAGCGGCAACCACCATGTAAGAATGTTGATGAGCTTCATATTCATGATTTGTTATTCGTTTTGCGAGGTTCAAACTCTAGCTCGTTCAGTTTGTCAAATATTTCTTGATTAACTTTAGTTTGTTGCCCAAGATTTTCCAATATCATAAATAATATTTGAGATATCGAATCTGTTTTGGCAGGTTCTGGTTTGCTTTTATGTGACGCGACTTCAGCGTACGATTTTGGGTCGATGAGTGATGATTTTCCCTCTGTACTTTGACCGGCGACGTTTTCTTGCGGAATTTGTATATTGTATATTTTCTCTTCTCAATCTCGTATTTCTGACCGATTTCGGCTTGTCAGCTCTAGAACGTTTTAGGGTTGTGACTCTATCTACAATACGTTCCTTTACAGTTTCGTGACGTTTTTGTAGCTCTATAGCGATTTCGCAACCTTAGTAGCTCGCGGGGCGACTTTCATTACAAGTGGCGCAAGTCGCTGAAGCCTAACTGGTTACATTGAAATCTTTTCAATGTAAGCAGTCAGTCCACCGGCGCATTTGACACATCGCGGTTCTTTTTGGCAGTACGCTTGAGTATGTCGGAAGGTACCTTGGCATCGCTTACATTGAGGTACCGGTCTGTTGCTCTTACGCTTGGGCTCAATTTTTTCCCTGATATTTAGGATTATTTTTGTTTTATTTATATATCGTTTAAATTTTCAGTCCTATCGAACGTCAGCATGAAAATAGGAAGAACGCGCTTGACCACGGTGTCCTTTTCTCCTTCTGTATTTTTTTTCTTTCCTGAGTTTGTTCACGGCATCAAGAATTTTAAAGCCTTGTGCTTGAACATCTTCAACGACTTCTTCCTTCGGAAACCCGAAGCAGCTTTCCGAATCTGTTTTCGTAGATATACCATTGTACATTCTCGGTATTTAATTTTTGCGAAAGTAGGCGATAGGCATCAGAGTCATCGACTTTGACTTTTCAAACATTATTTCGAAGAGAAATTAAACCATACTTCGTCCCCAGAGTATTTTTCAGATAGTACGCAGCTTTCCGTAGTCGGCGATCCCAATGACATTTATTGCGGCCGGTCGGCGAATTTTTTCTTCAATTTTCGCTGTCGCTTTTTTTGACACGGCTGGTGTTTCATCTTGTGCATATACGGCCTCAACTACTGGCGAAGACCCGATTTTTCGTTTTTTTTTTTTTTTGTAGATCTTTTCTTAAGAACTGGATTAGTTTCTTCGTGCGAGTTCTTCTTCGTCTGTCTTGTACTCGCTTTAAATATGTATGTCATGTATTTGCTGTCATGCATTCGTTTTTTTTTTTTTCGTGGTAGCACGTGAAGATCACGGGGGTTCCTAAAAACCTCGTTCTGTTTTCGTAACGAATCTACTTCATTTTTGAGCTCATGGTAGAGACATCACTTTTGAGACTTCTGCGGTGGTTATTACGCGGTAAATTCCAAAACCATTAAAATTTTGGTAGAGACGTTGCATTTTTTTAAGCTTAGCGCGGAGTTCGTTATTTTCCGCTTCAAAGCATTTAGTTTTCGCTGAGTCCCGATTAACCGGCGGACTTCCTTTTCCGGAGATGATCGATCTAGGTGGTGGTGATCGAGCTACCCTACCTCCGAAGAGGGTGAATTTGCCAGTGAAGCTGGATTACCACCTTTTACTTCCGCTCGGTATGTCCATTGCATTGTTGTATGCGCTACTCGCTCGGCATACGGAGGGTGGATTTTAGTCGCCTCTTACGACAGGCATGCCTTACCTCTAGCCTCTATCCGAAGGGGTCAGGTTTTTCAAATAAAAATATCGTGGGGAAAAACCAGAGCAATGAGTGTGGGAGACAATGAGTGTGGGAGACGTTTGAAGATTTTTTTAAGATAGTTTCGCTACATATTTAGAGCTAACGAGTTTGTTTTTTCAGGACTAAATAATATAAGAATGAGCATTTCATTATAAAATAACAAGGCGAAGCCAAGAACATATTTTATATCAAAGAACTGAAGCAAATCAAAGACGAGCTCTAGTACTTAAAAAAGGTGAGTTTAAACAAATAAGAACCAAGAACTTTTTAAAACTCTTATTTTTCACAGAACATACAATCTAAACGACTTGGGTGTGATTAAAAACCTTATAAATAACAAAAAAGCAATAAAAGATTAAATTTAGTATTCATAACGCATCAAACGTGAACAACGCCTTATTTTAAACAACAAAATCATCCACAACAACATCAAATCAGTAAGCCTCTTTTAAGGCTTCCTCGGCTCCGAATTCAACAATCTGTATCAAAGGCCGCAACAACAAGCAATTGCTGCACAAGAGGGACGAATAGGATATATACCTGCTGAAAGGAGTGTATTCTTAACGCCGATCTACTATATAGCCGGTAAGTAGTCAACAATTGCACATTAATAGCTTTAACTGATTTATGAAAAATCTTTAAACGAGCATTAAGCTGAATGAATTAATCTAATGCTAAGTTTCCACTTGTCGATTTGTAATTGACAAACGAAGTATTTTTAGGAAATAGTATGTCTTCGAATTGACTAAGGTTTTTGTCAATAATTGGCAGTGAATTTGCAAGACATGTGGAAATAGACGAATTGACAAATCAAAATGCCACTTTGTGTTTAAAATGACACTGAGAAATTTTTAACATATATTTTGCCATTTTTGTCAATTCAAAGCCGAAGAACTTGACACACCGCGCATTCCACTGCAGTTTGTTTTAATTTTTAATGCTTAAATAGCTTAAATATTGTTGTTTAAATAGTGTGTGTACAATGGAAGCAAGTCTAGGTGAAGGCGAAGCAAAAAAGAATCTGCGCATTCGAAAGTCCAACCTCGAACGGAGAATGGAGTGCCCTCTGCTCTCGTTCGGGATGTTAAAGCTTTCGACAATCTTAGAAAGAAAAGATTCACCGGTCGCGCACCCAATGGCGCAGTATTAACTGTGCTACTGTTTTTCACTGTCCCGCACCCCGCGAGGATCTGACAAAAACTCTGAAAATATCATTACATTAGATATATTAGTCCCCTCCATGTGTGTAAGAAGATCTGTAACACATACAGCATTCATGGTAGTGAAAGGTCAGACGATGGCTCTTCTCAGCTCTAGGTGTCAGTTACTTGCTTACTTAAGTTGGCGCTACATTCCGGACTGGACCTGGGTCGTAGGCAACAAACTTCGCCAGCCAGTTCTGTCTCCTGCTAACCGTCTCCAGTTTTGCACGCGAAGTTGGCTGAGGTGCCCTCACACTTACGCGCGCCACCAGAGTCTCGGTGATTCTCTACTGCGCCGTCCCTGCAGGGTGGACGAAGATTTATCGGGCCTCGAAGATTTATCGGGCCGGGGCGTTGGTGTCCATCCGGTCTAGATGACTCAGCCATCGTAGCCTTTGTCTTTCGACAAAGGCTACTCCTGGCTCGCTCAGTGTCGCTGAACAGCCCGTACAGTTCGATGTTATATCTTCTCCTCCACTCTCCCACTCTCCGTCTATGCAGACTTTGATTTGATTTTGGTGGAGGCTAAAGCCCCCATTTATTCGGCTTAATTCAAGCTAAGACCAACATAAATACTAATGCTTAAAAGCTAGGAGGAAGCGTGAAGAAGAATCAGTTAGAGACTAGAGTGCTGCGGTTAAAATCGAAGAAGGTATGGCTCGAGTTAACCTTCCGCAACACACGGGGTACAGGTTCATTGAAGCCATATGCTGTACGGTGGGTAGGAATAAAGGAAAGGCGTGGGCACCATAGATTACGAGGGTTAGTGTTAAAGAAAATTAGGTTATGGAGTGATGCGCAGTCGATGAAGCCAGAGAGCAGACGATGAACGAAAAGAATGTCAGCAACATCTCTACCTTCTTCAAGGGAACTCAGGTTGATAAGTTTGAGACGGTCGCGATAAGGAGGCAAGATGAGAGGGTCGTTCAAGAGACCTCGAACAGCGAACCGAAGAAAGGGTTCAATCCTTGACACATGTACTTTATAATGGGGGCACCAAACTTGACTGGAGTATTCGAGGAGGGGGCGAACAAAGGTAATGTAAAGGGACCTAGTTACAGAGGGATTAGAGAATTCCTTGGACCAACGTTTAACAAAGCCAAGTGATGAGTTGGCTTTCGAAACTATCCCATCAATATGGGAGCGGAAGTTAAGTTCCCTGTCGGGCAAAATTCCAAAGTCCCGATAAAATTGAACAATTGATATAGGCTGACCATGGAGTAGACAATAACGGGGAGGGGAAATTTTTTCTACCACAAAATGTTATGGATAGGCATTTGGAGACACTGACCTCTAAACAATTTTTGGAGCACCAGTATGAAAAACTGTCAAGGTCTTTTTGAAGAAGACAGTAGTCGTGAAGTGAGGAGATGGATTTGAAAATATTGGTATCGTCCGCATAGAGAGAGAGAGAGAAGAGTACTTTATATCTCTTTCAACGTCGTTAATGCTAAGAATGAAGAGAAGAGGTCCAAGATGGCTACCCTGTGGCACCTCAGGGGAGGCCAAGAAAAGATCAGATAGGACGGATCGATAGCGGACACAGTAGAAACGGTCTTTCAGGTATAAAAAAATCCATTTTAGCAATATGGGCTCGAAACCAAGGGCAGATAGTTTAAAAAGGATCAGATTATGAAAAATTTTATCAAATGCTTTACTGAAGTCGGAAGCAATAGCGTCCACTTCTTTACCGGTCTCTAAAGCTGAGAGATCGAAAGACACGAACTCGACGAGGTTAGTCGTAGTGGATCTACCTTTCAAAAAGCCAAGTTGGTAAGGGGAGATAAGTGACTTGCATTGAAAACTTAACGTGTCGTATAAAATACTTTCGAATATCTTGGGTATTTGGGAGAGTTTGGCGATAGGACAGTGGTTTGTTACTTCAGTTTTCGAGCCCTTTTTGTGAATCCAAGTGATTTAAGAGGTTTTCCAAATTTCGGGAAATTCTCCTTGAGTAAGAGATAGACGAAAGAGTTACGAAAGAGGGAGAGAAAGATTGGAAGTGCATTTTTTAGCGGCAGGCAGAAATTCTTCATTAAGAGCTAGTAATTTGTTTTCAATAAGAAAGGGGTCGAATTGTTGAGACAGAGAGGAACCAACGGAGAAGCTATGATGGTGATTGAAGTAAGAGGGGTCAGGAGGAAAGGAGCTGTTAGCAAAAGATTGTTTGAAAAATGTAACAAAAAAGTTAGCAATGGTGTGTGGATCAGTTGATGAGGAATTCTCATAAAAAGGAATTATGAGGAATTCTCATAAAAAAGAGAGGGGGGGTGGGGGGGGGGTAACCGTCAGATTTTCTCTTATAATTGTCAAATTGGAAGAAAGACTTGGGGTCGTTAATCAGAATTATTTTCCTTTTTACCTTTTTACTAATAACCTTTCTCCTTTTACCTTTCCCCTACTGTTGATAGGAGAACTGTAGATCTAGCTGAATTGTAGGTAGGAACCGAGGAAGTTGGAATAGTCGGAAACAGAGTTAGTACGAAGGAAAACTTCCCATAGCTTGTTTCTGTTATTACGTAATGAGCCCAGTTTGCGATTGTACCATGGCGGGAATACGGACGCTGCTCTACGGCGAGACAAGGGGCCAAAAGAGAAATGCAGTCAAATATTTCCCTGTAAAACCTGCTGATTACTTGTTTTAAAGACAATTGCGCAAAATCAAAAGAAGCCCTGCTCAGAATAGCGTTGATTAGGCGGAAATTTGCTTTATGGAAGCCGAAAGAAGGAGCTATGGGCGAAATTGATGAAATGGATTGTGGTTGGGAGTTCAGGAAAAATGAAAGAAAAAGAGGAGGGTGAAGATTATCAATAGTGGACAGGACGAGGGGGCATGGTGTGACTGATGAGTTAAGTGGATCAGTGCAATATATGAGGTCTAATTGTCTACCCATGCAATTAGTTATACAGCTAACTTGGGATAGTCTTGAATCAGAGAGCCGATGTATGAAGAGACATTCCTTATCAGAGTTAGCATTTGAAGCGGTGAAAAAGGACTCGTCATCGGATGGAGCCCAGCGCAATTGGGGAAGGTTGAAATCACCAAATATAGGAATGTCGTCGAGGGAGTCCGATAGGCTGACTAATTGATCGATCACATCGATGGCAAGTTGGTAGGATTCAATAGGTTGGGCCGGTAGAATGTAGCAGCACAAAACGTAAACTGATCGGTGGGGGAGAGTGATTTTAATTGAGGCGAAGTCAATACCGGGGGAGGAAGAAAAAGCGATAAGGTAAGAGTTGAGGCCATTATGTGTGGCAAGAAGAACACCCCGAGCTGCGGAGTTAACGGGATCATAAATCGTCCCAAGAATTTTCCTCTCGAATCAGCCTTAAATGCTTCCATCCGCGTTTGACAGGGTCCAAGCTTCTGCTCCGTAAAGCAGGACTGGCATGATGAGGGACTTATAAATGGACACTTTAGTTGCCCGAGGGAGGGTCTTACTACTCAATTGCCTTCTTAGCCCAAAGAAAAGCGATAAGCAAGAGTTATACTTCGTTTCATTTCAGCGCTGGTGTCATTGTCTGAATTTGTAGCGGAACCCAGGTTAAAAAGTTAAAGCTGTCGCTGGTTATGTTTAGTCCAAGAAGCCGGTGTTGGGTGTCTTTTCTTGTTGACAAACAGCATCTACTTGGTTTTGCCCTCGTAGACTGCTAAATCCATATTTACGTTGTTCTTCCAATTATGTCAGTGTCATCTGCGTATGTCGAGTAGTTGAACGGACTTTTGGAATAGTGTGTCTCTGGTGTTGGCGCGGGAGTTCTGCACAATGTTCTCAAGTATAATGCTTAAGAAGGCAGATAACAGCGCGTCGCCTTGTCTTAATCTTTTTTAACACCAATGGGGTCGCTGAGGTTTTCCATCGTCATCCTGCACAGGCTGCGACGAGTTTGGCAGCGATACCAAAACTAGACATTGCGCTATATAGCTCGTCTCTTTAGATGCTGTCATATGCGTCCTTGAAATCGATGAAAAGGTAATATATATCGATTTGGAATTCCTGGGTTTTCTCCAAGATCGATGAAAAGGTGGTAGCTATTGATTAGGAGCAAACAAGATTCGGGTGTGATAAATACCACAAGAAATAACAAAAATTGTTAGTTTTTGAAATATGTCGGACAAAAACTAAAACAAACAAATCCTCATTCGAATGTCATTTTTGCACAGTGTGTGGCGCTTCAACCGTGCGGCGCTATGCTAGTTAAAAGTTGGCCAACTACCTTGCGCTAACCCCACAGACACACATTGTGTGTGCATTGCATTTAATGTATGTGTTTTACTTTTGACAGCTCTCACTACCGCTTCAACTAACGCTACAGCAACACTACTGTGCCCAAAGTTAAATATCTTATTATTCAGTAATGTATGACTGTTGATTGTTGTTCTAAGGTAATGGCCGATGACATTGAACAGACCCAGTAGAGTTTTACGCAAAAACGTCACTTTTCTTCACTTGGTATGAAAGCAAACTTCTTCATCTCGTTCGCGCACAGGCCTACGCTTTGCAGCCATTTCATTGTTTTCATACCAAGTGAACGGATTTCGCCAATGGTTAGAACGAGTGGTGCAAGCGAGATAGGCTTTAAAACAATGCCTTTATTGCCGCTGCCGTCACACATTGTGTGCGCAATACACTGAATACATGTGTTTTAACTTTTGACAGCTCTTACATCCGCTGCTACTGCCGCTGCTACTGCCGCTGCAGCTACAACACTGTGGTCCTAAGGTTACACAGCAACAGTGACAGCGAATTTGACAGCCAAGAGAACATTACAATCTCATAAAGAATTTGCTACAAACAAAATCCAAATTTTTAAGAAGTTAAAATTCATTTTATCTTCTTTCCTTGATTGACGTTTGCATCCAACTAACCAGCTTTCCGCCAGTAATCGTATTGCCAGTGGAAACATAGTATAAAACTCATCCATCCTTCTCACAAACCACTTTCAACCCTTTTCGAACACCTTTTAAAAAGTTTGAGAATCGAAAAAGGGCACTGAAACTGTCCATGTCTGACAGATCTGTCAGAATTACGATCTCTATTGGGATGTTTACAACGGAAATCTTCTGGCAAATGACATCGACTCTCTCTTTTGAGAGCCAAAATGACAGAAAAAGGGTGCTCATGTCAAAACAATCCTATACTTGTCTGTTGGAACCACTTTTGAATTAATTATTAACCGTCTCCCGCTAATCCTAGTATTATTGACTGTGAACATAGTATAAGGCAAAAAACAAAACAATGCATACGACCGCAAAATGGCACACGGATTCTAGGGATCACATCTACGGAACAGTTTTCCGATAAGTTCCAATTCTTCAATATAAAGATTACGACACGCGTTTGTTATGACATTTTTTTGACCGACCTAACTGTAAATCTAACGTCATGGGATGGAACTGTCACCTTGCATGGATGTAAAATAATCTGTGCTGGCCAATCACAGATCAGCAGTTTGTTTTGCTTGGCATCCAAGAGCGACGCAGTAGGTGTACTGCTTTTTTCTCAATGTGGCATAATCTTATGTTCTGTGATTCGAGCAGTAGGTGTACTGTTTTTTCTCAATGTGGCATAATCTTATGTTCTGTGATTTGGGGTGCTAAAAGGTCTATGCCTTGTGCTAAGTTCCCAATTGTCGATTTGTAATTGACAAACGAAGATTATTAGATTATATTTAAAAATTGGCAAGTGGAAACGGTATGTCTTTGAAATAACTAAGGCGTTGTGTTTGTAAATGGCAGTGAATCATCAACACAAGTGGAAATAGCCGAATTGAAAAATCAAATGTCACTTTGTCTTTTAACTTACGCTGAAAATTAATTGGCATACATGTTGCCAATTTTGTCGATTTAAAGACACAGACTATGGTACCCTACTGCAGTTTTGATTATTTATGCTTAAATAAAATAGCTGCATGTTGCAGAGTTTTGCGTAGTTCCACAAGAATCTCTGTTCAAAAACAAATTCGGAATCCAGAACTTGGTTTTCTTTCTTTTTTGTGCTGCTTCATCTTCTGCTTCAAGCTCCAACTGAATTCCACCCACAACCACGAAGGAAGCGAGAGAAACTCGTTTTCTTTTTAACATGAGACAAGCAAGAAAAACAATTTTAGGTTTCAAAAAAATATTATTTTTTTTAAATGAAAAAACCGCCGTTTGCAGAAAACTTACTTTCATTCGAAGCACTTAGCACAAAGAAAAACAGCATCTGTCAAAATTATTTCATTGACAACTAGATGCCTTTTCCAAATTGACAGTGCAATTTCTAATTCTTTGTAGATGTATAGATACACGTTTTTTGTGCCAATGGAAGTAAAAATGAATTGGCAGTAGTGTCGATAATTGACAAAGAGGAGAATTGTCAAAGTTTGTCAATTCTATCTGCCAAAAATGCACTCATTTTATCTCATTTTGACGGGTCGACATTTGATGGCATTCAGAAAGAGGTACGATAACATTGGATAACGGTTCAAATGATAGACTTCCATGCCTCAAATCAGTCTAATCTTACCTTTAAGCAAATGCATCAGTTTTTTTCGAAAAGAGCGCATCCTTGTTTCATCATTTATTGGGAGGCGTTTGCATGAATTTATTTTGCCTCGCCTCCACTTGCATAGCGTAGTCCAATGGACTCAATGCATTAGGAAGCGTGTTCAACTTTGCGTGGAAACACGGTAAAAAACGTAGAAAGAGATGTCACGCACTTACGTACTTGCATTACACCCTCCGAAATTCGCTCTCGCTCTAACTTTTGGTAAAATTTAATTGGTGTGTATGAAACTAACGAAATGGTTTTCCTACGAGTGAACGAGACAAAAGAGTTTGTTTTCATTTCAACCGACGAAAATCGACACAGTTATATTGCCGTTCAATGGTTGTCCTTGTCATCGTCCACAATCTAAATCTTTGCAATCGCTGGCTTTCCTCACAAATTATCAGTGTTCTCCTTGTTCGTATTTTTCCACACATTGTATTCCTCTTCTCTATAAACCTTAAAAAAATTGTATGCTTATCAATTAAATTTAATTTGCATTTACCACTCTGCTTAAAGCGACTTCTTTTATGTTAATCAAAAAAAGTTTCAATAATTAGTTTGTTCCACTGATGGGAAAGCGAAGCAGATGATGTTTGCTTAAGTGCTGAAAGAACTTGTGCTCCTAATTTTTTTTTCTCTGCCGATAAGTTTAAGTTGCATTAAGCCCAGCTTGAACGTTAATTTAACTCCACCATGAAAAATTATTGTACTAAACCTCCATCCCATTTAAAAACTACGAACAAAGGGATGTGATTAAGGAAGTGCTGCGCGTGTTTGCATGAAGTGTTTGCATTTTGTATTCTTGTGATTTTTTTTTTTTTTCAATGCTGTTCTGAAGTGGTTTTCGATTCAAATGAGTGAAAATATACCAAATTTTCGTGGCATTCAAAGTATCGTAAATATTCCAGTGAAAGAAATAAAAAAAATTGTCGTGGAACGGTTTTGTATATGTTGCTTTCATGTTTTCGGTGGTACCTTTATTTTGCGAAGCCAAGAAAGAGCTAAAGGTACCGATAGGTCGAAGAGCAGGACAAAGAGTGCGTGAAAACAAAAGAAAAAACAAGCAAGTGCTTTGGAGCAAATAGGAGAGAAAAACTAATGATGCGTTTGCGGGCGCTGTGCTATCTAATTCCGAACTGTGTTTTATATTTTGTGCAGTTATTTAACAGAATTGCTGCAGTTTCTTGTTTCTTTTTTGCCCTCCTTTCAAACGTAGAGATAGCGAGCAAAGTTCGTTCTGAGAAGTGAAAATTAGCCCAATGCATACGTATGTAGCTAATATTTTTTTAATTATACGATGGGTAAGCTAAAGCCTGCAGGTCTATGGAAGCCGGTGGTGGTGGATACATAAAGTACCCGCGAGAGCCCTAGCTTCTCCAACTCCATGTGTTAATGACATTAATGGCGTGAATACGCCTAAGAAAAACTCATTTTGGGTGATTGTCTTAAAAGAGGCTGTCAAACACGTGCGCTCTTTTAAATGATTTAAATAATTGTACTTTTTGCTATTTTGCTGTTAAGAAGAAAAAAATTTTAGATTGGTAAACCGTGCCTAAACCTATCTGATTTCTTGTTACGAACACAATTCATTAATCTTTTAACCGTACAAACGTGTCCAACGCGTGTGGCTTTGCATTCAACCTATTTAGAAAAATATAGGGTTCATTTAAGGTTTATTTTCCAACTAAGTTTTGACCAGCTAAATGAGGTCTTAGAGTGGGTTTTCCCTGGTCTTTAAGTTTTATAGACTTGACCTAAGACTTCGAATTTCATGTTTGATTTGGTATCTAAGGTTGTTTTTTTTTATGAAGTTTACACTTTGAATAGGCGGGAACCAAAGTTTGAGCAGTAACAAGCTTTGTTTAGTTGATTTGGAGAGTTGCACCTTAACAAAATGTTTACCTTCTGGCCTTGCTGTATAGGCCACGTGGGGCCAACTTAATGGACTTGGACAGTTGACATCAGCATCAACTTGCCGATGTGCGTGCGGATTTTTTTTGCAAGTGGATGAGTACATGTCGCCACACCAGCAGTTGTTTCACCACTGGTGCATTGAACATTAATAAGAAGACCATTATACTCAGGAAAGTTGAGTGATTATATTCATGTGAACAATAAGAAGCGAAAGGCAACGTATGACCCTTACGATCAGCATCGCCACTTCCTAACGAGACTGCCCGTAATGGCTAACATGATTTGAAATTGGAAACATGAAAATATTTGCCGTGTGTTTTGGAAAATTATGTGCATTCCATAGAGCTTTTAACAGTTTGACGTCTTTTGTCATTTTCCGTGAGGGATGCAAAGCAAAGTTTTTTTTTATATGAAAAACGAATAAAAATTACACATTAAGATAAATAACTATTTAAATAATACATCCCATGTGTTTTGATGAACGAGAAAGTTGTAGACTTGATCAGCTTTCCTAGGTAAGGCTAAACATATTTTAATTAAAAAACACGAAAGGGATAAGCAAAGTGTTGTTTGTGTTGTAGAAACTTTGGCAAACTTTTGGCTCAACTTGTCTTTAGAACAGCATAAACTTTGACTCCTGTGTCGTTTTTAACGCTTCCTTTTGCCGTAATTTAAGTATACCAATTTTATGAAAAGGAAGTGCATATCTATTAATTTAGAAAAATAAATTAGCAAAATTTAAATATTGTCCATACAAATTGGGTTGAGAAATTTCTTTTGAGCTTACAAATCTGTGAAAAACAAAAGGGTTTAGCGTCTGATGTCATGGGTGACGTAAATTTCGCCATCTTAAAATGAAAGCGTCCAGCCTTTTCAATAGAAACGATTCAAATTTTATTCGGATTGGTTTGCTTATTCTCTGAAGAAATAGCGGTAGTATTCAGCAGCAGCGGCAGTATGACCTTAGGAACACAGTGATGTAGCTGCAGCGGCATTTCAGCAGAAGTCTGAAATGCCGCTGCAGCTACAATTTGCACGTCATACGACGCGCTCTGCTGCCGCGACACATTGTGTGCGCAGTACACTGAATACAAGTGTTTTAAGTTTTGACAGCTCTTACTTCCGCTGCTACTGCCGCTGCAGCTGCATCACTGTGTTCCTAACCCTCTAAGCACGCGGTGCTAAAATTGACTGAAAATTAAGTCTCCACTCCATACATCATGTCAAATTTGAGTGTCAGTTTTGAGTCAATTTGTAGTTAAGTGCTGTTCCCAGATTGAAAAATTGTTAACACAATTTTTTGGTGTCTATTTGGTTTCAAAAATCTAGCTCCATTTTGACACCATTTTGCCGTGTTAGTTTTGATTCATTGATTTCATTCAATTTTGACACCGTTCTTTGGTGTTTACAAATTCTAAGTCAGTTTTGACTTTGTTGTGTGAAAAACTCGCTTTTTTTGTAGGTTATTCTCAAATCTGCAATGCCACTGCACAAAAAGCATTGTCAATTCTGTGGTACTTGCGATTTAAAGTAAAACACTACACTTTATTTTAAATCTCAAGAACCACAGAACTTAAACAAACACTTAATAAAACTCTGGGTTTATCATACAAAGATTGAAGAAGACTGCATAAAAACGACCGAACATAAAATTCAAGGTAAAAATTAATGCGTAGATGTACGACGACCGATGCCGATGAGTATTCATGGCAGGATATGTGTGAGTGGGAGCATTTTTTGGAGGCTAGAGTTAGAAAGTCAAATCGGTTTTAGATAAGTGGACTCAGAATTTTGTTAAGAGAAAACGTGTGTAGATGCAGGATATGAAAATTCATTCCATAAAAAAAAATTGTAGGCCCCCTTGTACGTAAAGAAATTAACACACCAGCATACATTGTTGAGAAGTTGGCCCTGGTTCACCTCGAGCTGTTGCGCCACTCTATTTATTTATTTTTTACTTATAT
The DNA here is from genome assembly GCA_947623515.1 of Neoascia interrupta. NCBI lineage: Eukaryota > Metazoa > Arthropoda > Insecta > Diptera > Syrphidae > Neoascia > Neoascia interrupta. Next base: position 6,839,431 of record OX392465.1, read on the forward strand.
AGCCTGATTTTTGGTATTACTAAAAAAAATGTGTTGCGTACCTGCGTTTTTCAAAATATGTAATAAAAAAAAATCACGTGATTTAAAAAAAATTCAAGAAAATTTTAATACTTTTTGAAAATAATATCAAAAATCACGTGAGTTTTGGTATTACATATTTTCAAAAAGCTGAAAGGAATGCAATCTTGTTTCTTCTTTTTTATTGAGGCGCGAGGTTATGTCTCAAGTAATGTGTTATAACCCTCGCACTCTTCTGCATTCCTAATGGCCCGCTTGTGGGGTACGCCGATTTGACCTCAGAATATATCGGCAGGACACCCAGTTTCGGATCTCTTCGTCACTGAGACAAAATAAATGCTGTTGTCGTTGCATTTGTGTGAGCCGTGAATGCTTAGGCCTTTCTTTCTTTCGCGATTGCGCTGGAATGTTGATTAACGTTGCCTTTTATGACAGGGTTCGTTGGTTTTCGGTTGCTAGAGTTTAATTTCTTCATAGTGTACTCATTGGTGAGATTGATTCGCCTGAAATTTTAAGCCTCCTTATTTTAATGTCCAATCAGCAAACTTAAGAAATAAAAGATTTCTTAATATAGCACACTCTCGCACAAACTACGGCCCCTCTTCATAAATTAATTGATTAATGCTATCTTACAATGTAGATTAATTCACAGTTTTTCTATATCTTTGTTAACTGATTCCTAGTAAAGCTTGTTCTTTAAAGGCGTAATAAAATAAATAAATTTCCTTTGAACATGGCTATACAATATATACTGAGCCGATCGTGCTCCATTTTCCTGGAGATAGTTTCTTTTACATGGAGGCTTCCTCGGATCTTCGCCTATCTTGTTCTACTTCGCTTTGCTACTCCTACTGTCATGCGAATCTCTCTCAGCTGCCGGTAATTTGCGCTCATATTACTTATGCGCTGTCCATCATTGTGAACCATATGTGAGCACCGGACGCAAATCGCGGTGTAGAGTCTTCCTTTTAGCTTAGGGGGAATTTTTGGGTTCCCAAAAAATATGGAGTTTTCTCGCCTCTTCATCCACCCTACAGTTATACGATTATTGATGTCATCGCAGTTTGTTTTGCTATTGATCTGGAATTGACTCGGGTGGGTCAGAGAATGGGCAGCACAGCTAATCTGCATACTTTTGGCTAATACGATAACCCTTCCCGTCCAAAACATCCACCCATATATCAAGGGCTCGCTGCAGGGATGTGTGATCTTCATTTATGATGGGCCCCACCATCGGCGAAGAATACAGTTTCAAGAAACTTTTAAACTTTTTTCAAAATAATTTTCAAAATCGCGCGATTTTTGTTATTATTTTCAAAAAATTTAATTTAAATTTAAATGTAATATTTTCTGAAAGTTTAAAGAAACTTGAAAAAATCTAAAAGCTAAAACTTTGCATCTAAAAGGCACTTGTTTCTTGACCTACCGTGCTCGCATCTCGGTTAATATGACCTGTCTAGGATGCCTGTCAGGGGGCATGAGAAGTAGCTGCTCAACATTAAGACTCCTACGAATACTGACGTTTCTCTTTCAATCCCTAGGAGTAACGCATCTCAGAAACTCATTTCGGCAGCTTTTACCCGCGATCTAAATCTTTCGGTCATTACACAAATTCTGTGATCATTACACTTATTTAAGGTGGCGCTACAGTCCGGGGTGGACCTGGGCCCCAGCCAACAAGCTTCGCCTACCAGCTCTGTCTCCAGCTAACCGTCTCCAGTTTCGCACGCGAAGTTGACTGAGGTCCGCTTCCAATTACGCGCACCACCTGGGTGTCGGTGCTCCTCTGCTGCGCCGTCCCTGTGGGTGGGATTCCAAGATTTTCGGTTGGTTTGGTGTACATCCGCTCTAGATGACCCAGCCATCGTAGCCTTTATATTTTGACTCTTCTGGCTGGGTCGGTGTTACTGTACAGTCCGTACAGTTCGATGTTATATCTCCTCCTCCACTCTCCGTCTATGCAGACGGGACCATAAATCGCCTTTGACATGATCCATGCTTGTGCACCGTAAAAATTTCTCAAAGTATTTCTATTCTAGTCAATGTTGTCCTCTTGGACAGTTCGGACATCCATGACTTTTGACGGTTGACAGTTGATTGATCGGGTGACCTCCATGGTCCCTTAAATATTAGTTACTGTGTAACTACTTCCTGCCATGAAAGAAAGAACATGCATTCATCCTCATGCTGTTCATTTTAACCGCCTGAGTTTGACGATTGTGTGACGTCAGTGGTGCTTGACTGTCAAATTGTATGTGTAACAAATGCATGTGTCGGCTAGTTTTGTCAACAATCTTTGGTCAATCAGATCTATAAACACTCAAAACCATTTTTTCATCGGGTGTGGTGTTGTAAAAAGAAGAAATTTAAATAAAAAACATTAATTTTTGGTCGTCTTTACCCCAGTACATTTGTGCAGCGTACGGTACACAAATGTGCAGGCCAACTAGACATCATGATTCAGTAACATCTTAAAGGCTATTTCACAAAGCTGCGTATCGTGTTGAATTTTTCTGCTTTCTTAAAACTTTCTTACATCAAAATAACGTAACGACCGATGATGGTCGAAGCAACTTTGTGGTAGCTTAAGTTGTCAAATCAACGTTGGCACAACGCAGCTTTGTGACAGCCTTAAAGCCAATGACATGCTGCGCACAGCATAATTGTAATCTTAAGTCGCATCCTTTTTTTTTTTTTCAAAGTTAGCGCAAGAATATACTGCAAAAATTATGTTAAATAACTGCACTACGATTAATATTGTACGTTTTCTGTGTTTAAGGCTAATTCACACAGCCTATCAAAGAAGCCATTATAAGTGAAAGATTAGAAACAAATTGAAGCCGAGGATAATCATTACTGTCTAAGGGAACCCAATATTCATGTGGAGGCAAATAAGCTGCAGTAACATAAAACCAAATAATGTTTGCTGAAGACAGCAAAATCATCAAAAATGTGTTTTGTCGTGATAAGCAACCAAACAATGAAATAAAATTGCTATTACTCGTTCGTTTACATAAAAAAGAAGTTCGTTCAAAGCGTCAAAAGTTTCATCGAGGTCATCACTTAAAAGGTACGCTGCTCCAAAAGACTCGCAATACATGCAAAAAAAATAGTGTTTCAAACAACAAATCGCAGCTGGTGAAAAGTCATGCAAGAACATCTACATCGTTGATCTCACATGTTAATTCATAATACATAAAAAAATAGTAATAAAACTCATTTCCGAAATATAAAGAAGCAAGTTTTTAGCTTAATTAAATTTATAAGTTAATAGTTGTACAACAATATAATTAATTGTTTTTTTTTCCTTTAAAACAATTTATGGGTCTTACAGCTCTTCTTCGTACATTTTATATTCATAAGCGAAGAGAGCTCAAAATAATCCCTTACCCACTTTTTTTTAACGGCAAAAAAGGGAATTTTTATGTGTGTGCGCGTATTTATTATTATACAGAAAGTTATACAAATACGACATAATAGGGAAGTCAAATAAATCGATCTTAGTAACTAATAAATAATAAAAATATAACAGTTGCGGATAAAACGTGTTCATATCTAATCTAAGCTGTAGGCAATCGTTCGTAAGCGGGTAAATTAGAGCACGGATAACGAAATTTGTGTGCATACTCGTATAAGTTTAACAAATGCATAAAGGATATCGACATAAAACGCGAAAACTAAATAAAAGCAACACAAAACAAGCCTTCATCTAAGCAATATATATTTTCAAATAATTCCAATTCAGTTATTCCATTAAAAAGACAAAAAGAAAATGGTCTCCCGTTATATGCAAAATTATAGCATATCCAGTATAGCTGCATCGGGCGGCGGAAACGGTACAAATCAGGGGCACCCTGTGGGTGCGCCAATACAACTAAGTGTGGCCATGGCAGCGACAGTACCTCAACTGACTGTGATACAACAACAACAACAGCAGCAGCAGCAACAACAACAACAACAACAACAACAAGCTCAACAGCAAGTTGTTCACCATCACCAACAGCAGCAGCAGCAACAACAACAAATTGTTACATCATCGGGCTCACACCAGCAAATAGTATTAAATGGTGGCAGTGGTGGCGTCCCTGTAGGTGGACAGCATCAGAGTCAAGTGCAATTATCACATTCTCCACACCAACAACAAGGCGAATTCCATCCAATTGTGCAGCAACAGTGCCTAATGCATCCAGCAGCCGCAGCGGCAGTTGCAGCAGCTGCGGCGGCTGCTGCCGCAGCAGCTGGTGCCCCTGGACAAACAGCACAAGCACAAATTCAGCATTACCGCTTTGTTCACCCGCGTGAGTCACATTTTTTTTGGCTAATACTAATTTCTTTCTTTTACCCTCTTATGGGGGTATGGGCTAGGACTACCACACTTCTGTGCTATTATTTTTATTATTATTTAGGTTGGGTTTTGGAGGGGTTTATGCCCTTAAGAGAGCTCCCCTCGCACTATAATTCATTACTAGGTCATATCGAGGGCATGTGGTCATGTTTGGCCTTGGCTGAAAGAACTCACCTTAGAGCACTTTTTCCAATTCAGTTTCAAGCAGGGTAGGTATCTCTGTCTGGCATCTGGTATTTTCCCAGACATTTGATCCTTTTGTGGCTAAGAGCCGCACAGGATTGCAGAATGTGTTCCCGAGTTTCACTAACGTCATCGTAACCCTTAGAAGGGTTAATGGTCCGTCCTTCGTTTTCGATCCTCCGCCACCAACTCAAGGGAGGCCTAGGCCAAGGCCTGTTTCTTGGCCTATGAGGGAGTGACGTGCCCGCATCTCGTCTAACGTGACCTGTCTAGGATGTCTGTCGGAAGGCATGCGAACAACGTGTCCAAACCATCGAAGAATTGATCGCTCCACTCGGGGAATTAGCTGCTCAACATTAAGATTCCTGTGAGTAGCAACGCACGCACCTCAGAAACCTCATTTCGGCAGATTGTACCCGCGATCTAATTCTTTCGGTCATTACCCAAATTTCATCACTGTAGATGAGTGTTCAAACAAACGCTAAATAAAAAAAACCGCGATCTGGGCTTTTACTCCAAGCTGAGCTTTCCTGGTGACCGGCTGGCGCAGTTCCTTTAGCGCCAGCTCCAATTGCTCCAGCTTGGCCATCCTAACAGATAATTTAGTATCCCTCCTTCTATTTTTCGTGGAAAAGACCCCGAGATATTTAAACTTCTCTACCTGTTTCAATGGGACTCCATTTGTGTGCAAGGTACACTGCACAGGAGTCCGGGAAAGCTTCCCTTCGGATTTGCTCACGTTTACCTTCATCCCAGTCTCACCACAGATGGCCGCAAATCCATCCCCAGTGCTCGCTGAAGTTCCTCCTCGAACGGTTCCAGGACAGCTAAATCACCTGCGAAAAGCAAACCTGACGCCAGCCATCTGACGCTAAGACGTTTCACCATCCAGTCCATATGTTCTATCGAAACGAGAGGCGATAGGACACAAACCTGGCGAAGTCTAACGCACACATGAAAGCATGGGATTTGACCAAACCATTTATCCGAACAAAGCTTCTGCAGTTCTCATACAAAGACTGAATGGCTCTCAGAAGAGGCCCACTCAGTGCATAGTCCTGCAAAACTCTCCAGTTTATCCCAAGGAACCCGGTCATAGGTCTTTTCCAAATCTAAAAAACACGTGTAGACCGGTTTGGCATATTCTTAGGCTTTCTCAAGAATAATTTTCAGAGAGTACGCTTTTTCATCTTCCCCTAATTCACTCCACTCGTGAGATGTCAGACATTGAAAGGGTAACCATAACCAGATCGCAAGTTCATTATAGAAAATAAAAAAAATAACCTTCAGGGTAAAAAGCTGGTAGGTTGTATCTCTGCCAGGCTAAAGGCCGCATTGCCCTTCCCGCAACAAAGGCTCTATTACAGCTCTGGAACGCGTTTCCATCATCTTCGCGAATACTTTTCCCGGAGGGTTTAAGAGAGATATACCCCTATAGTAAGAGCAATCTCTCTTGTCCTCTTTTTTGAAAATGGGCACTATAACTCCTGTTGCCAATCGCTAGGTGCTTTCCCGCTTTCCCTGGCCACCTTAATGACACGTATTATCCATTTAACACCTTCTTCACCCATTGCCTTGAGGATTTCGGGCCGGATTTCATCAACTGCAGCAGACTTACCCAGTTTGGCCCCTGTTGGGGCCGAGCAGCTCCGAAAAGTGCTTGCTCCATCTGCGTAAGACGTCGTTCTCATTTGAAAGAAGTGTACCGTCCTTGGATGTAACCCCTTGAAAGATATTCAACTTTTTTTGTATTTGTATTTTGTATTTGTATTTAATTTATTCATTTATAATAAACTTAAACATAACCTAACAATTTTTATAAATGGAATATTAGTTATCATTCCTTAACTTAAAAGTTAGTGGTGAATGACACATCCAGATTTACATTTCAGTTGATATCTGTTGTGGGGTGACAATCAGTATTAATTTATTTAATTCACATTTTTTTTTTTTAAAAAAGAGAAAAGAAAACAATAGTTAAAGACGAAAAAAAAAATTTTTTGTGATTCAATCATAAACATAACAATTCATAATAAATAGTAATATGTAACTGTGCTGTTGATGAGAAAAAGTAATGATTTAAACAAATGATTCAATACGTTCATAGCTTATCGTGAACAACCAGGTCTTAACCTTTTTGACAAAACATGAAAAACGAAGTGTATCTCTTATAAATAAGGGCAATTCATTAAAAATATGTGGAGCCGTGTATGTATAAAAATGTGTAAAGTGTGTTCTACGTGCAAAAGGTACATTGACTAAACTCATATTGTTAACACGCAGATTGTACATTTGTATGTTCCTACTGGGAATATTTCCACTTTGTTTGAAGAACTCTCTTAAAACTTTAAAAACATATAAATGTCTAATTGGCAGAATACGCAAATTATTAAATAAAGGCCAACTCTCAGCTAAACGATTTTTATTGGAAACAATTCTTATAAGGTGTTTTTGAGCTATTAATAATGGTCTAATGATATTAGTATACGAACCTCCCCAGCTTGTTATGCCGTACTGCAACTTTGAGTGAGCAAGACCATAATAGATAGTAGTTAAAACTTTTTGAGAGCAAAACGGCTTTATCAGATACATTTTACGTATCACCAACAACGAATAAGTTTTAATCATTTGTATATGATTTTTCCAATTTAGATTGAAATCAATCACTACACCCAGGTACTTAAAAGTTTGAACCGTTTTGATTTTGAAGCAGTTTTCAGTGCAATGCACATTAGCTATAAAATAACTCTTTCCACACTTATGTAAAGGTAATGGAAACTGTTTACAATCAGAAGCGTGAAGCCATAAATTATAATCAATTAGGACATTTCCAGATACTTTAAAACACATCAATTTAGTTTTTTCGCTGACAACCAATTTGTGGTATGTAAACCACAACCGCAGAGTTTCAAGGTCTTCATTAATCATCGTAATTCCTTCGAAAACAGTTTCAGATTGGTACGTTAGAACTATATCATCCGCAAAAGCAGTTGAATTACCATTTAACTTTCTTCAACGAAAATGGCTTTGTGTGGCAAAAAGGTGTCCATGATGGACAAGTTATAAGCACAGCAGAAATCCAACAAGCTCCCAAAGACTTCATCTAAAACTCTTGAAATCCCAAAGACTTCATCGAAAATTCGTGAAGTGCCAAAGACGTCATCGAAATTGTTTGAAGCCCTAAAGACTTCAACTGAATGCGGGTGACTTTAAGTAAATGGTAAAGACTTCAAAGGGAGAATGCAGTGCAATTCTAAATAATTGAATTCAATTGATCGCAATCTAAAGAATGCTTAAAAGGATTGGTCCAATCTAAGACTTCGAAAAGAAATGTGATTTTAATTAATTTTTAGTCTTTATTCCAAAGCGAATTCAGGAATTTAAAAATTCGAGATCGGAAGTCAATTGATTTTTTAATTCAAAAGATTGCAGTCTTTAACAACTCTGGTTTAAGAAAGGTCCATTGAAAAACCATTCGTAGACTTTAACTCCATTTCCATTCTGCTTCCTAAAAGCAGGCGCTTTTGTGTGCTTTGCGGGTTTTTGATGGTTATTGAAGCCAGAGAAACTATCGCTCAGGAATGACACGGGATTACAAGCATATGATTCGTCCAGAATAAGTACCGTTCCTTTTTCAGCATGACTACGATTGTGCTAAAACCTGGGCATTTTGGCTGGTCGTGCGCGTAAACTAGTTTCAGAGAGATAACAGATTTGAAGCTTTTGGCTTGTAAGAATTTTCCAAAGTTCAAATCTACGTTCGTGGGAAATGATTGAATTGAAATTTATCGATATTACATTAAGATTAGTTTAGGTTATTATATTACAATTAAAGCGACAAACTCTAGGTAAGCAAACATCTATTCTTCTTTGGACTGAGTTTGCTGATACTTCGGCCACAATTGTCTTATTTTCACTAAGAGTTCTTTCAATGGGATATTAAATACGTTTTCTGACACACTAAGAAAGTCGCTTAGGCTGTTTTGTTTTTGCATAAGTGCTACCCTTTAGTGTTTTTGAGTGAGGATTTTTGGACATGGTTTTTGCTATTCGGCGAAGGGGACTTGTGGTTTAAAAAGTTGGTATACTGTATCGTGAACACTTTGAAAGAAGAGGACTATTTCAATTTTGCGGAACTGCACACGGGTTCTCTTCTTTCTCTATAGCTTAAATATGAGGCGCAGTTAAAATCACTGGCTGCATGACCTGGTGTATTGCAGTTTACGCTCTATAATTATTCCTTTTTAATATACCCTTTGGTATATATACATATATATCAGGGACGAAGCGTCCATATAATGAGTTGAATGAGTGCTTCCGTAGCCAAAAATCACTTCAAAGCATTACAATATATTCCAAATCTTCGACTCATTTGGAAAAGCATTCTTGTGTTTAAATCACTCAGGATAAATAACGACACAACCCATACAACTCTTTATAATAGCTGACAAGACCGAACATCTCTCTACAACGGCCCACTCTCCCACTACTACACTAACCCACCAGAGAATGCCCACAACATCACTCCATTATTTGCTTATACGCAAAGCATTGCCTTCTGGAATGAACGCCATCCATGCATTTTCCAAATTCGCATTCTTACAGAAATCAACTCATAAAGTCAAATTAAAATCCATTCAATATTTTCCCATTCGACCCATTAGTGAGGAATGAGTTGAGTGGGTTCATTATTGAAATTTGCAGGTACACTATTTGAGTTATTTTCAGCTGTCTGTATCTGTCAAAAGGCCAATGAGTCCAATTTCTCTATACGAATGGGTAAAATGAAAAGATTACTGTGATCTTCACGTGTGTGTGTAATTATGGCTTTGATGGTTAAAAAGACAGTGCGTTGGGGTCTACTGGAGTCATTTTAATTTTAATAAAAAAAGCTAAATATTATAAATTTGGCTTTTTTTGTTTTTTTTTTGTTTTACAACTGAGTGCTTCCGCCTCCCGAAAAGTCACGCCTCGTGCCTGATATATATATATACCCTTTGGTAATAAACCCACATGTTTAATTTTAAGTTTTGGGCCTTAGTTCGAGCTGTAAAGAATAAAGCTAATTTACTGATCTTCACATTTGATGCGTGAAAAGTCGAAGCTTTGCGAATACTTTCAATGGGTGTATTGCCATCAATACCTTTAAAAAGGCTTTTAGTTTTTTTTTTGTCTCCTTAGGAGAGAATAAATATGCGCCTATACCCGTCTCGCGAAGTTTTTCTATAATAAGCTGATGCTTGCTCGAACTTTATTTATATAAATATATATATATATATATACTACATACAGTTAATATGTATTGTATATAATGTATATAATTCGCTATGTGTGTATTTACATATACATATATATTAATATCAATATATCCAGATGTTTCTGATTTGTTTACTGCAGCAAAGTATTTTTGAGGACATTTAATGTGTAGTAAAATAAATCTAAATAATTTTATGGTTTTCTTCCATATATAAAAACAACACTTAGCTATTTTGCCTAACCAAGTTTTTTTTGGCTTAGCTATCTTAAGTTAAGTTACGCTGTTATGCCCGAGGCAAAATAATTTTATCAACTTGACAATGTGAAGTTAGGCTGCGTCAGTGTCATTCAATATCTGAAATCATATCATATCTCTACTTAAATGATTTGCTCCTGTGCAAAGCCATTTGCCAAACCTTGCCAAAAAGGAAAAGTGGTTAGTGTGTGTGCTTACTACGCCGGAGGCCTGGGTCGAATCCTGCCATCGTCACATGAAAAAAAAAAGACTCATTCGTTTTCACGGTACACACCTCCGCGAGGGTCCGACAAGCCTTCCGAGAGTATCACTTGTCTTGAAAATCTCCTCAAAGTGCCATTCGGATTCGGCAAAAAATTTTAGGTACCCTTGTATGTCAACAAATTAACACACACATCATACATTGTTGAGAAGTTGGGCCTAGCTCACCTCGAGCTGTTGCGCCACTCTATTTATTTCTATTTATTTTTTTTATTTATGTTTGTCGGTTTTCTTATATCCGACAGCCATTTCAAACTAGCCTGATTGGGGCGGTAGGCACAACACCGACAAAAAAACTAGAGTTAGAAAAAGACTTTCAACTTATGTATGGAGCACTAGATGGGAGCACGCTTCCAAGCTAATCCGAATATTGTGTGTTTCCCTGGCGTAAGAGCCTGACAACAAACACTGTAAAAGACTTCTTCCAAACATAACTAATACCTTAAGTTATGGATGTTCGACGATGAAACCAAATATTTATTTTTATAAACCTAATAAGCTGGACTTGATAGGGCTACAACTAGCCTTAAAATAGTTACAAGAAATCACAGAGAAAACTTAAAAAAGGAATGAGTATGTTCCAAAGTCTTACAACTTCTCGGTAAGGAGCACGCACCAGCAAAGTATTCAGTCACTTGTCAAGCATTTGGATCTTCCCGGTTAGGGCTGCCAGGCTAAAAAAAATGGCTCATTTTAAAACAAACAAATTTTATGTTTTTGGCCTTGGACAGTGTATTTCCCTGTTTCGCAAGCCCCACAAGAGAAATTACTAACAAGATACAAAGCTACTTTGCTTATCTGTAGCATAGGTACTGCACCGTTTTCCAATTGGGTTGAAATTGGCAATTTGGCATAGAATTAGCGATGATGCTAAGAAAATCAAAAGCATTTATTTCAGTCTTAATTTAAGTTCTTATAAGTGTGCTTAAGTTATCTCTTTTGGATCAATAGCTTTTTTTTCTGGTTTCTTTTTTTTGGTTTATTTGGAAAAAAATAATGTGTTTTATCACTGCTTTTGCACAGTTAAGTAGTAAGTTAATTTAAACTTAAACAGAAAAAAAAATTTTTCTTATGAATTTTTTCTTAGATTCAACAAATTTTAACTTGCACCAGACAGAAACACTGTTTCTAAAAACCAGGAGAGGAAAGTACAGCCTAGTGTTATAAAACCGTTTGGCGGCCTCAAATAACTCCGCTTAGCAAATAACGAACTTTTCCACAAGTCTCAGTAAAGGGGAATGAACCAAAACACTTAAGTCTATTTACGTTACCGATTTATACAATCTGTTTGGTAAAACAGCCTAACTTGAGATTGCCCGCATATTCTCCCAAATTCAATAAGGTAGAGCCACTAAACTCAAGCTAGGGTTCCAACTTGCTTTGAGTTTCTTTAGGCACAATCGCCTAAGTCCAGATTAAATATATTATCGGTAATATTTTTTAGGCAATAACCAACTTCCTTAAGTTAGGTAATAACGAGTTAGTTAATATTATTGGCCCAAACCAAGTAAATAGATTAAGGTTGTTATGCTTAAACGAGTTTTGAAGAAAATATACTAACGCATGGTGCCTTATCTCAAATTAGTTTGTTATGTCAAAACGATTATTAGGCGATTATTAGGTACAAAAGAAACTTTTATTGAGCTAAGAAACTAAATTTAATTGTCAATTGCATTTTGAATACATGCAACTAGGCGGTTATTCTAAAATCATAGTTGGAAATCATAGTAAGTCAGCTTTACTTAGGCGGTTAGGTTTTTCGGGCATAACTTCGAAAGTGATTGAGCTGCGTGTGAAAAAGATACTGAAGATAGATCAAAATAATCTTTTTTAAAAGGCGTCAATAGCTCAATTTCGTCAAATGGTTTGAGACCACAGATATAAAGGTGGACAAAATACAACTTTGATTGATTTGTTTAAATCTGTAGTTTCACTGTTCACGGTATATGGCTTATGCATTTAAGGATTATTATTGATGAATCTAGGTTCACTTTCATTGTTCTCACGAGAAAACAACTGCCGATGTCATCCAAGTCGGCTAGTACCGAGAATAAATTACTCTTAAGCGTGGATTTTTGGGGACTTCGGCATGTCTCAAGATCGAGAGGAATCGCTATCGGCATCGATGATATTGTTTCTTTTCCTCTTCCCGATGTTCGCATTGTATTTACAGGTGTTCGCAGATCGTTTCAAGTTAAGGTACTTTCACAGCCGGCGAACTGGCGCTTAATTGGACATTGCTCTATGGAATTGCTTAAAACTAAAATTTGTCAAATAGAAAACTAACGAGTTCTAAATATAATTTGGCAACATCAGATCCTTCATTTTCAAAAGCTGTGTGAAGATATTTACGATTCGCTTAGTAATTAGCACAATTCGCTGCGAATTCGTTTTGAAATCAGCGAACTGCGAATATCAAGACAGAACTTATGTAAATTGAATTAGTAGAAGAGTCAAGTTATGGATTATTCGATCGTTTAAAGATTTTCGTGCTGCGATTTCAATTCTGAAACAGTATTTTGGAGTGAAGTAATTTGTTTGCCAGTTCGCTGGTCGCAAGTTCGTTGGCTGTGAAAGCCCCTTGACTGTTGACGGTTTTCCAGCTGCTTGTGTTTGAGGTTTCGTCTTCTCCCATGTTTGTCTCTTGAGTAGCTGCGATTCCCTCGATAATGTTTGTTGTTTGTTGGCCTTCGAGTATTTACGGAGAGATGCTTTATTGCAAGTAGGTATATTGGTATTAAAATTTACGTGTCGGATGTTTTCACTGTTTAATGCATTTGAGATTCTTGTATTCTCCAGCGCAAGTGCTGGACGGTTTTTAATCGCACTGAGTCTGTATACCCCTGCCGCAAATTTATAAAAGATATTTTTATATATTTGGAAGATATTTTTATATAATGCTTGAAAAATTTATTTTCTACTGTCTCATACGCCAGTTCGTTCTGAATGCTCACACAAGAATCACTCATTTTTAAATTTGTATCAAAAATGTTTCTTAATTAGAGAGAATAGTCGAAAGCTGTGCTTAAGCATAAGATGATCGTGGAGAGCAACTAAGGCTGGCAGGAAGGCTACAAATGTATTTAACGATGTCTTACATTTTTGTAGATTTTAATTTTTACCACTTTATTACGAATTTGGGAGGGTCTACATTTAAAAATTCTTAGCTCTGACGTTGATCCCACCAAATTTGAAAAACGCCTGTTGTACAATGTCCCGTACAAATACCTTCCTCTCTTTTTCGCCATATAAAATATAAAATTTCTTGTTGATATTTTTGGTTTATATAAATAAAGTTTTTGTATTCCAACATAACTAATGAGGCGTTTTGTCTTTCTGTCCTTTCCTGTTTTGTTTTCTATTTCATTGCAGGATCAGATGGTTATGTAGCAGCATCATCAGCGGGCTTCCAGGCACCCCCACAAAGTGGGCCATCACCGCATCAAGGTCCACCTACAGTCTTACGCGGTATGCAATCAACAGCACCGCAAACGCCTCCACAACCAGATCTAAGCAAGATGCAACCACCGCCACCGCAACAGTTGGTACGTACAAAATAAAAGTGCAAGCTACAACTTAAAAGTGATAAATGGAAAATAAATTTATAAGTTTTGTGTTGCATAGATACATTTTGCATGAAGCCTTGTGAAGCCGTACAAATTTTTTTTACGAATATGTCGGATGTTTCTATATTTCTTTTATTTTAAATCATTCGTTTTACTACTTAACTGAGCTACAAATAATGACAAAACTCCTTATTCTTCGCGATCCTGCGCACGCTGCTCCCAGATATCCAGTAACAGAGCTGTGACAACAACTATGGCCGAATTCTCTAAGTTTAGTTCTTGCTGCTCGTGTCAAACCAGGAGGCTGGGGTCTTAAGCCAAGTCAAACGGTTGAGATTAAGCCATCCTCGCAATGCAACTAAATTCTCTATAGAATTCGCTTCTCCAATGTAACTGAGCGATCGTAGTCCTTCTGTTTTGTATTTTTTTAACTGTATCCACATCCTACATCGCCATTACTTCGCTGGAGTATTTTTCTGTAGCCAAGTATACGTTTTACGTTTACGTTTTTGTTGGAGGTTGCTACTATCCGATGGAGCACTCAGACACAACTACTGGTCCATTGTACTACCATGCAGACACCTTACATTAATGTATTTAGTTTACCCGTCTTTCGAAGAAAGATGAGAAGGAGCTTCAGTGATGAAGAGCTTAGGTGTTCGGCACTCACCACGTCAGCCCCAAAGATCCGCCACCTGATGCGAGCAAAGGCAGGACAACTACAGAGAAAGTGTTCCGCTGTATCGTCGTCCTCTCCACAGGCAAGACAGGTGGTGGTTTCGCTTAAGCCTAACACATTCAAGTGTCTAGCAAAAGCTTGGTGGCCGGTAAGGACGCCTACAAGAAGTCTGCAATCGATTCTCCTAAGAGATAGAAGAAAAAACGCTGACCCCTCGCAGATGTCCGGGCGTAGTCGTTTAGTCTGTCTACACCCATCGCAGTCACGCCAACGAGCCCTGTGCTTACGAGAAACCCAAGTATCAATGGCAGACGCGACAACAGATACAGGCAGGCCAAAAGCAGGTTCGGGTCCTGAGAAAACCTCTTCTGAGCCAAGTCTGGCAAGCTCATCAGAAATCTCATTTCCCTGGATACCAGTGTGACCTGGAACCCAAACAAGATTCACTGCATTTAGCCTTCCAACTAAGTTCAACGAATTCTTGAGTTCGAGCACTATCTTGGACGAGGTAAGAGGGTTGAGCACCGCATTTAGAGCGGCTTGGCTGTCACTGCAAACGCATATGCTTCTTGCCCTCCAACTGTTAGTCACAATATAGCGCATAGCCATTAGGATAGCGAAAATCTCCGCTTAGAAGACAGACGCATATTTACCTAAGGGGTAGTATAGTCTAATGTTCTCGCTTTCCACAAGGACTCCAGCACCAGACCCCTGTCCGGTTTTGGAGCCATTCGTGAAAATACGATGGCATTCTTTCCCTGGCTCAGAGTCTGGCCGAAGCCATTCCAGTACCTGAGGAAAGTTGACTTGGTAATTTTGTCGCAAAAGGATATCTGGGGTCATTGCGTCAGAGGGCATGTCCATAAGACAGGGGTCAAAGGACAATTCTCGAACAAGTTCTTCAAAATTCCAATGCGTGTGGTACCAAAAACCACCTCTCTTTAAGCGAAAGATCGTTTTCAGCGTACACCCCATGATAAATATATCAAGGGGGGGGGGGGGGGGGGGGGGGGTTCATCAAAGCATCTAGAGCAGAGCCCGGCGTGCTAGGAAAGGCCCATGTGCAGCCAAGACAAGCCGTTCTTTGGAGTTTGGCAAAAGAGGCAGTAACACGTTTCCGCGAAAGCCTGTTCCACCAAACAACCGATGCGTATGAGAGGAGTGGTCTAACCATGGCAGTATAGATCCAGAGGACCCTTTTCGGAGATAAGCCCCATGTCTTGCCAAAAGCGCCTCTGCACTGCCAGAAGGTGGACAATGCTTTTTCGGTTTTGGATTCAACATGCTTGGACCATAGAAGTTTTCTATCAAGGATTACTCCCAGATATTTGACTTCATCGGATTTCGGGATAGTGACACCTTTAAGCACTAGTTGAGTCAGACCAGTGACCTTCCTCCTTCTCGTATAGAGAACAACCGTAGTTTTAAGAGGATTCACTGAAAGCCCATTCCTAGTGCACCAATCATCGATCAAGTCCAGTGATCTCTGCGCCTGAGAGCACACAGTCCCTAGATTTGAGCCGACAGAAAGAACGGCGACATCATCCGCGTAGGCTTGTGTGTAGGTTCCAGGAAGGTTGAGAGCCGATAGTAGAGAGTCTACAACCATGCACCATAAAAGGGGAGACAGAACACCACCTTGCGGGCAGCCCTTGAACTAATGTTTCATCTACACCATGTTGTCTGGCTGAGTTGCACATGCTATCAAACGTCGCGTTATCAAAAGCACCCTCAATATCGACGAAAACGCCCAGCACGTACTTCTTCTGGTCAAGAGCACATTCAATCCTACCAACAAGGTTTTGAAGCGCAGTTTCGCAGGATTTTCCGCGCTGATAAGCGTGTTGCATCTCAGAAAGAGGGTGCAAACGAAGAGCAACTTTGCGCACGCGCAGCTCAACCAGTCTCTCTCAGCTTTTCAGCAGGAAGGAAGACAGACTTATGGGTCTGAAGGTTTTGGCTAGGCTATAGTCTGACTTACCAGGTTTTGGTATGAAAACGACTTTAACCATACGCCAAAGGGTGGGTATGTAAGCCAAGGCAAGGCTCGCAGTGAAAATTCTTTTCAATGTGGGCAACAGCTGACCTAAACCTTGCTTCAGCAAAACCGGGTAGATTCCATCTGGACCAGGTGACTTAAAGCTCTCAAAAGATGCAATAGCATATTTGATAGCGTCATCAGTCACCACTCTAGATGCAATGTACCAGTTAAGCCGCGTTGTGTTCGCTGGTTCTGCAGTGGCCACCGTTGCCGGTACCACTGAAGAGCACGTGGTGACCTGATTTCGCGGGAAGTGAGTCTCAAGGAGAAGACTGTAGGTCTCCGCCTTGGTCTCAGTGTAGGTGCCATCAGGTTTGAGTATTGAAGCGAGTCTGCTTGGTCTGTTCCTCTGAAGAACTTTCACAAGCCTACTAGTTTCACTTATAGATTCGATCTCGTCACAAAATTTTTTATAAGAGTCATTTTTCGACTTGCGAATAAGTCTCTTAAAATCCTTTTGTCTTGATCGATAAAGATTCCAGTCTTCTACTAAATTGGTTTTTAAGGACCGATTCAGGAGCTTCCTGGTCTCTTTGCGAATACGCTGCAGTTCGGCATTCCACCAAGGTACGGATTTTCTACGGAGGTTTTTCGTAACTGGGCACGCGAGTTCAAAACAACGGGTAAGGATGCTGTTCAGATTTTGAGCAGACATCTCTACCCCTTGTCGTGAACTAGGTTGGAGTGGAACTTGAACAGAGTGGCCAAGCTCCTCTCTAAACTGTGACCAATTCGTTTTTCTCGGATTTCTCCTCTCTTGCAAAGGTAGAACTTCGCAATTGATTTGAAATTCGATGTATCTGTGATCTGACAGGGTGCTATCTGGCGATACTCTCCATTTTGCGATAGTCCTTGAAAACTTGTTGGACAGGGTAAGGTCAATTACCTGCTGTCTCCTGGCGCTGTTTGGCATTGAAACGGAAGTGAACCTAGATTCAATGACCTCGGCAGAAGCCATATCCATGCCCACGTCCAAACAACTACCATCTTCATTAAGACGATTTTTTGTTGGTCTATGCGAACGGACAATCCAGGCTTTTGTGTCGAGGCGAGGATTCTGGGCTCGCAAACGCTTCAGCACATCCGCCGTTTTCCCCAGTTTCCCAGGGATCCAGCAGACGGCTCGCGTTAGCTTGGGTGGCTTGTAGACCTCAAAAGTTGAGGTCCCAAGGGAAGGGATTTTCGGCACCATACTGCATAGCCATTCAGAGGTTTGCTGCGATGAGGTCTTCACCCAAAAGGTTCCGTCCTTCAAACCACAGCTCTCCACCTGAATGCAAGCATTAGTTGCCACAGCAAGTTCTAACAGTCAAGTTTTGCAGTGTTCGCACTCCGCAGCACTCAAACTGTTGTCATTACCTGCTTTCCCAATTCGAACTGCTAAGGAGGAGACAGCAGCATTCCGATAAGAACGCCTCTGATCTCCCAGCTTAGCTGTCGTGCGTTCAAAAGGTTTTCCAGGTTCAGTGGCACACTGACCTTCAGGACCGCCAGCGTCGACACAGTTCTGTCCACTAGTGCTGCAGCCTTTTAAGGTCACATCACCAGCATCCATCACCAGTGCACGGGCAGCACTGACGGTTTGTGCGCTTCCTGGACTCATGCCCGTGGGAGTGCTCGCGACGTCCGGTTTCGATCCGCCAGCACTGCACCCTTCAATGGGAGAGGCACCGGCTTCACTCGGAGACCAGGCGCAAGCAGACACAAGGGCCTGAGGGGTTGCGTTACTCGTAATGAGCTTGGGTTTTTTCTTGCTTTTCGGTTCAGCAGAAGAGGAGGCGATGTCCGATGTAGAGGACTGATTTCCTTCAGTTGGTGAGACTTCCAGCGACCTGTCCCGCTTCATGGAAATCGCCGAAGAGCCGACCGGACTAGCAGCGCCTTCAGTCCGTAAAGCTTCTTTGCGCGACTTATCGATCTGCCGCTTCCTTTTCCTCTTCCGCCGACCCTTAGTTTGGCGCACCTTAGAGCCCGCCTCTTCCGGAGCCCGTTCAACCACAAGGGTATTCCGAGTCGTCGCGTCAGTAGCAGTGCACTGGGTAGCAGCCTCACTAATGCTCAGATTTCCGAGCGAGTCGGATACCGAGCTACAAGAGTCGGAGGGTATGTCAAAAATGAATGTTGGGGCCTCCAGAATCCGTACCCCGACCGCAGTCGAAAAGACTGCGGGTGGATTTTGGCTATCGCCGGTACCACCTGGAGTAGAAACATCCTTTAGGTTGTCCATTCATTATGATTTGTGAGTTTTTACTACTTCTCCTGTAAGTTAGAGTACACTAACAGTTAAATGGAAGGGGAAGGAAGAAAGGGATGAGAGGGATGCGCGGAAAGGGTTGATTCCGGGGTTTGGATTTGTCCCCGAAAAACAAACTAGGGTCCGCGGGGTCGTCAAGCCCGTCACCTCACCTTAGCCAAGTATGATTTGCCCTTCTCTGCTTATCGTGCAGAACTTGGCGCCAAGCAGAACGAGCAGCATACGAGTTTTGCACTGCTGACAACTCGTCTTCTGTCACAGGAGCATTGAACCATTTTTTTGCCAAATCGAAAAGCAATTTCTTTCTAGAGTTATTCTTTGACGATTCTCCACAATTCCGATGTAGGTAAACTCTCGAAGTTGCTCTTACCAACTGTGAAGTTTCGTCCTAAGCGCTTTTACGGATCTTTGTTGTTTATTAAACACACTAAGTGTCAACCTCATTTACTTCAAGCTTATATTTCCTCATTTGATCCTAATTTACTACTTGATAGAATCTACGAGCGAGCGATAAAGCTTATAGATTATCTTTACATTCTAATTGCACTCGTTGGAATATTTCCGCAATGTCTCCTGTCTTTTCTTATTATATTGTGTCTTCTAAAAGGATTAAACACGCCCTTAAAGAATTCAGACCCCCATAATACCCATAAAAGAGTGGTTTCACCCACAGTATTATATTATCATTCTTTACTAAGCTCAACACAGCGAATGTTTGACGAGCTTCAACTAGCCGTTTCTTCCTCGTCATTAGATTGGAAGCAGTCATTTTTGAAAAGTTAACTCGTTATTTCTCCCGTTATATGATGGATTAGAAAAAAACGACTATGGTAAATGATAGACTATTTTAATGACAACAAAATACAAAAAGTGCATATACAACAGCTTAAGATAACGGAACTTAGAAGACAAATCATAAAATGAGTAAAGAATAATGCAGAAAAAATCGCATCATTAGATTAAAAGCAGTGAACAAAACAACGTTTTTTGGATAGTGAATGCATTTCTTTTTTGGGTTCAACCGGTACATTTCATAAAGTGATTGTCTCGGGATTGAATTCGGGAGAATTTGAAACAGAGGAAGACCAGCTCACGTCTATTTTTATTAAGCATCAACCGCACAATCATTTTCTGAGCAACAACAATAGGCACCCCAGCAAGCAAAACCATACTCCAGCCTTGATTGAACAAGTTCATGATAAATTGTTAAGGGCAGTTCATGAGGAACGAACCTTTCTAAGTGGTATACTTTACTTATGGAGATGTAGAGTATTTTTTTTCAATAGACATATGTGTGCTTTCCAATTCCAATCGTGAGTCCAAGATATTTAAAATCTTTCACGAACACCAAAGCAAAGCACTCACTCAAGCAGGTTATATTCTCGCAGTTGGGATGATGGAAAGAAGTACCTGGAAGTCTGGAATATCTGCGTCAGATAAAGAAAAACACATTGCCTTAGATTTTGTGCTTAAAACCATCTGATGGTAGTTAAACCAAAACCCAAGCAGCTTTAGATCAGCGTTGTACTTAAAGTTGTACAGCCGACCAAGAGTTACCCTTATAAGAGAGAGCAAAATCATCTGCATATCCGATTGGTCCCCTTTGAGAGGCAGGTTGAAAATAGAGTTTATTTTACATAATGGCGCTTCCAGTATTAGAAAAAAAAACAACGATGTGGCCGCCAACACACTACTTTCAAAAAGCTTACCTTTCAAACATTTTTGGCACTGACAACGGATCATCCGATTCTCCTAAAATTATCATTTCACTAAAATTTTATTATTTCTCTAATCTATAAAATTTACTTCAGCCCGTTACGACCTTATTTAGCTTTGTAATCATTTTTCCAAAATTTCAACTCAAAATTTTTTAACCAAATTTCCCATGAAAAGGAAATGAATGTTGGTGTAAAAAGTGATTCTGATCTAGACTTTGTCCTGATTTACTCAACTTCACCCTATTTTGAGTGCTTAAATTTCTACTATACAATGTGATCCGCCTTATTTTCCCCAGATTTTCTCAAATTCACCCTATTTCGAGTGCTTTATTTTTTGCACAACCACCAACACGACGGGCGAATGAAACTGGTAATAAAATTTGGATAGTAACTTGACTCAATGGCCGAGAGTGTCAGTGCGCTGTCGCTCGCAATTCAGCCAACAATTATTAAGTATCTCTCATTTTTATAATGTCTTTATTATCGCAACCCGTCCAATGCATTAATACACATTGCCCTACCACCTGTCGCCACACCATTCCACCATTAATGTTACCTATGTGTCTCAATTTGAAATATTCCATGCCTTTGATATGCACCTAATGCAAGTACACGATCTCCATTATCAGTACACACAGCCTCTTTTGGCTTCACCATTTTGTTCACGTGTCTCTCTCACAACATTTATTCGAGACGATAACAAGCAGTCCATTGCACTCGCACACAGGCTTATTATCACACTAGTAATTCAGAACCAAAAATAATTTGCTGTCTTTCATTTTTAAAGGACAGCCCATCCAATTAATCAGCACACATTGCCTTACCATTTGTTCTCGCCACACCTAGCCACCATTGTGATATGTTAAACGTTGGTGAGATATGTGTCTTAATCTCAAATACTTTCTGCCATTTAAATTCCCCTAAAGCAAGCACGCGATCTAGATTGCCTTCAAAGAAACCCTTATCGGTTCAAAATTGCGCTCATTTTTCTCTCTCAAAACTTCTCTCAAAAATTATGTTCGTCTGTCACTCGCACAACTATTATTTGGCGCGATAACAAGCAGTCCATTGCACTCGCACATATGGGCTTAGTCCCACACGCGCAATTCACCCAATAACAATTTATTGAGGCTAATTTTTTAAATATCTTTACCATTGTAGCCCGTCCAATCCTTCTACAGACATTGCCTTACCACCTGTCGCCACACCTTGCCACCATCATTTATGATATCTATGTGTCTCAATTTTCAATATTCCATGCCAATAAAAAGCCCTTAATGCAAGCACACGATCTCCATTACCATTAAAAACACCCTTTTTGGCTTCAACATTGTATTCGCGTGTCTCTCTTACATCTTATATAAATGGCAATCAGTCCACTGCACTCACGCGCGTATAAAGACCATATCTCACATGCTCCCATCTAATAAAATTCCCCTTTCCACAATTGTTCCCTTGCTCAGTACCTATCCACCACACTTGGGAGCATGTCAAAACTAAACTATTTATATCTCCGGAAAACGCTGCTTTTCGGCCGCCCCCATTAATTTACTTAAGAACATAATTGGTCCAAGGACCGAGCCTTGAGGAACACCTATGTTATTGCAAAGCACCTCTACACTTAAGACTGTGCTTACATTAACTCGCTGTCTTCTGTTTAATAGGTAAGATCCAAGCCATGCACTTATGCTTCCCCTAAAACCAGCGTTGCTTAATTTTTGTATCAGTATTTCATGGTTGACTAGATCGAAGGCCTTTGTTAGGTCAAAAAAAAAAGGCCTGTTTGATTCATAGAAGTACTCCTGTTTGATTCATTTAGTTTGACATGTACAGTTGGCTCCGATTTTTCAGCAACGTTTTTAAAATAACTGCTAAGTCCATTACTAAGATCCTCATTACTGGACAAAGTTTTATTCCCTTATTCAAGTTTCTTTTAACACAGCTCATTTTTTTTTGTTACCTAATATATCATTTACAATGCGCCATTGTTGCCTCGGATTTGATCGATTTTCCCTGAATCTGTTTGAATAGTATGCAATTTTTTGCTTCACAATGGGTACATTTAATCTATTTCTATTTCTAGAGTAAAATTTGTTTTTTCGTCTATTTTCTTACATATATCGTCGGTAATCCAAGGCTTAATTTTTTTGATTTTAGGTTTCTGAATACAATTCTTTTTTGAGTCATCAATATAGTTTTTAAGTGTGTCTACGAAAATCGAGAAAGCCGTAGAAGGACAAGCACAACTATAGACAGCAGACCATACTCAGGTTCCAAGTAGTTTTTAAGCATAGAAAAGTCAACTTTAAAATATTGTTCTTTTTTGGAATGATACACATTCCAGTCTTTTCTATCGTAAAAGTTCTTAAAAGCAACACCAGTAGTAAAGTGGTCAGTTATATCTAGTTCCAGAACATATGGGCGTTTAAAAGATGTATTCTTAGACTTAATAAAGAGATGATCAATGCAAGATTTCGAGTTGTTAAATATTCGTGTTGCTCTATTAATAAATGACTGAAAACCCATTGTAGACAGCGAAGCAGTTATTCTTCACTTGTCTTTGAAGTTTTTAATAAATCTATATTTATGTCACCGATAAAACAAACATCCAAAGAGTTAACTGAGCTCAGTAAACGTTTTATATTTTGTTAAAAAATATCACATTGAACAAACTGAAGTCTATAAACGCACACAAGAAACAGGGACTTCTTACCCCAAGTAATTTTTGCAATCACAGTATCAGCACTTTCAATTTCTGGCGTGAACACCCCTACTTCAAGTTTATCTCTAACATATACAACTGTACGCCCAGCTTGATAATTTTTGTTACACTTTGGCAATATTTCATAGCCCGGCAAAGTATAGTTTTTGATTTCATTTTTATATACCCAGATTTCAGTCAACACAATAATGTCAGGCAATATAACAAAACTATTTACTAAAAAAGCACAAAACATATCAAAATTCTTTCTTAGGCTTCTGATATTTTGATGGCAAACCGTTAAATCTGTTAATGAGTTAAAAAAATTTGTCCCAACATATAAAGAATTGTTTCGACTCACAACATCTGGATCAAAAAGATCATTAGGATTAGTTATCATTGATTATAATTTTTTTTTTGCAACTATAACTCTTTCAGATCGTCGACTCTCCTTTTAAATTTGATCTTCTCCCCAGATGTACACTTCATTATAATACGCCCGCTCCGCACCCAAAGGAATTCGTATTTGAGCTCTCTTCTGGTCACTTTTGCTTCCCTAAGCACAGATTTCATCTCACCAGAGAGCCAGTCATTTATGTAAATATTACCAAGAGATAAGGGCTAATTACATTGGCCTTGATCGGTTTCTTACTGGCATACAACGCAGACAATATTTTCTCCTTGATACACCTACGCACTGTCTCCACCACAACAACACCAGATTCAGGCAGACAACCACTCCCGCCAGCGCCAGCATGTTTTCTTTTTCTGTAGCACAGATTAAAGTCTTCACTAGAAGTTTGAAGTCCAAGGCCAGCATTGAATATTCTAGTTATAGTATTATTCACACATTCGTTTTCAATGACGGGAACGTTGTGAATCTCCAAATAATTTGCGTGGAGTAACCATTCGGCTCTGCTCAGTCGTTCGTTGCTTGCATCTAGCTGTATTTTCAATTTCTCGTTTTCCTGTTTGACTTCGTTAGATATTTTGGCTTCTGTTCCAATGCAATTAGACGAGTGTTTATTGAATCGAGAGTGTTAACTGTTGATGTGAGAGTTTTCTTGAGCTCTACTAATTCTTCGTAGATTTCTACGAGCGTGATATTAGGCGAAACAACACTAAGAGCTGTATTTGTCAAGGGCGATGATATGCTCGCTCAATCTCCTCATGTCATTTCTTCGCTTTCTAGTACACTCGTCACAGTTCCAGTTTTTTTTTTGGTTTTTGTGATGTAGTCGATATCTTCAGATGTTAACTTTGCACATTCTGCATGCAGTAAGCATTTTATTTTGCACAAGGGATCTCTACTAAACTAATTTTTACACACTTTACAAGACATTTTCTCACGTTGTTTCTCTTGGCGTCTGAGAACAAACTGATTTATCTGCTTTAATCTGCTTTTAAAAGTTAGCTTTTAAAAATAGTCTATCATTACCATAGTCGTTTTTTTCTAATCCATCATATAACGGGATAAATAACGAGTTAACTTTTCAAAAATGACTGCTTGTAATTTAATGACGAGGAGTGTATTGTCCTCAAAAGTTCAAAACAAAGTGCACCAGCACCTCCTATCTCACCCCTGTTCTCAATAACACAATTAATTTCTGTTGCCGTCTACCCTTTAAACGGGTCGCGGATGGAAGTGGTCCTTTCATCGTTCCTGATCCTCCGCCATCAAACCCGTCATGCGCTATCCCCAGACGGGTCTCTGCGATGTTATTTACCTGATCCCACCACCTGTTTCTTGGCCTACAAGGGGGCGACGCGCTCGCATCTCGGCTAACATGACCTGTCTGAAAGTCTGTCGGG
Organism: Neoascia interrupta; assembly: GCA_947623515.1. NCBI lineage: Eukaryota > Metazoa > Arthropoda > Insecta > Diptera > Syrphidae > Neoascia > Neoascia interrupta. Next base: position 6,864,521 of record OX392465.1, read on the forward strand.
GGGCATGCGCACAACGTGCTTAAACCATCAATGAATTAATCGTTCCACACGAAGAAGTAGCTGCTCAACATTAAGATTCCTACGAATACTGACGTTTCTCACTCTAAATCTAAGAGTAACACCGGCAACGCACCTCAGAAATCTCATTTCGGCAGCTTGTACCCACGGTCTAATTCTTTTGGTCATTCACAAATTTCAGGACCATAGATGAGGGTTGGAACGAGCACTGAACTAAAAAATGAGATCTTTGCTTTCACTCCAAGCTCAGCTTTCCTGATGACCTGCCGGCGCAGTTCCTTTTCTATTGCTTCAGCTTGGCCAATCCTTTAGGATAACTCAGTATTACTCCCTCCATCTTTTGTGAAAAGGACTCCGAGATACTTCAACTTCAGAATTCCTATATTATTTACCATTCTGCCAATCTTTCCCCCGTCATATCCCAGAGTCTTCCCTTACATGACTGGACCGGTGTGGGCTTGCACCCCTTTGGTTGCCCTCTCCCCTCCACCCCTACGGAATCACCAGCACATAATCTTACGGGTACGTGTTCATACCGTTTCGGTATGACACCTACCTTCCCATTCCCCCGCCCCCAAATTCCAGCGTGAGACGCCTCTAGTACGGGTATACACCGAAGACGGTTACCCATCAGCTTCTTGCCTAAGATTTATGTGCCGGATACACTGTACACTGTTCGGGAAACAACCATCACTTTCGGTGTGCTCGCATTTACCTTCATCGCAGCCTCACCACAGATGGCATGGGATGAAGGTTAACGGGTGGCGCTACAAACCGGGCTGGACCTGGGTCTCAGCAAACAAGCTTGACCAGCCAGCTCTGCCTCTGGCTGAGGTCCCCTTCAACTTGCATGTGCCACCTAAGTGTTGGTGCTCCTCTATTGCACCGCCCCTACGCGGTGGATTCTAATGCGGCCCTTACACCACGCAATATTATTGCGCAATACTAGGTATCCTGCCATCGTCGCCTGAAAAAAAAGACTTGTTCTTTTTCACGGTCCCCACCTCGGCGAGGGTTTGACAAGCCCTCCGAGAGTATTAATTGTCTTGAAAAACTCCTCAAAGTGCCGTTCGGATTCGGCAAAAAATTGTAGGTCCCCTTGTATGTAAAGAAATCAACACACCAGCATACATTGTTGAGAAGTTGGCCCTGGTTCACCTCGAGCTGTTGCGCCACTCTATTTATTTTTATTTATTTTTACTAGGTATTGCGCAATAATATTGACCGTGTAAGGGCTTTATTGCGCAATAAATTGCGGCAAAAAATTCGGAGACAATATTTTTGGTCAATATTTTGCGCAATAATATTGCGTGGTGTAAGGCCCGCATAAGATTTTCTGGGCTGAGGCGTTTGTGTCCATCTGCTCTGATGGGTGATCCAGCCTTCGTTAACGTTGTATTTTGACTCTAATGGCTAGATCGGTGTCGCTGTACAGCCCGTAGAGTTCGATCTTATATCTTTCTCTAGCAGACGGGACCGTAAATCGTCTCAAGAATTTTCCTCTCGAAGAAGCCTAAAGTGTTTTCATCCGCCTTTGACAGGGTCAATGCTTCTACACAGTAATGGGTCCTTAGCGTAACCCTATGAAGAAAACATGTAAGGAGAAAAAATTTTAGTGTAGCGAAGAGAACCTTGGCCTAGCCGGAGGACCTGCTAAACTTCATAATATTCGCCACTGTTGTACTTGCAAGCTTGTTCAGCTCCTCAAAGAAATATTGGCCCAGAAGTCGCAAACGTTGCCTGCTGCCACTTGGACACTGGCTGAAGAGGAACACACGCGAAGAGAAACGTGAAATAGTATGCTGTCGTTCATTTTCTTTCATTTCTTTCATTTTTGGATGCTAAAAGCACGCCCGATCAAAATCTTCCGTTTTTTAGGTTACATGAAGCAAATTGTTCGCACACACTAGCCGTTTTTCGCTTTCGCCATACAGAATATCACCCACGTTTTTGACGGGCTTAGGCTAAGGCCACATGATTCGGTCCATCGGCTGAGTCTCTTAGTGGATCCTGCATTAAATCAACAAGTGTCGGCATGAGCACAAGCTCGTTCATATGATATGTGAGAGAAATCCACTTTTTTTTTATAATTCATCCGCGTTCAAGTGGTTATGGCTACCCCTATTACAACTAAAGTGCTAAAACTAACTTTACTGAGTTAACATAACGCGAATGGAAGGGATCAGAGGAAAAAGAAAAGAGAGGAACTGATGCACTTTGGTTTTGAACTGTTGTGGACCGTAGTGACGAGGAAAAACCTGCTTCGGAAGCCTGTTCCACATCCATGTTGTTCGGCTAAAAAAAGAACTCCAATACAACGCGGTTCGTCTGAAATTGGGCTCAAGGGTGTACTGATGAGCATTCCTTCTTGCACGAGTATTGCATTTGAATTCCTTAAGGAGTGGAATGCAACTGGCTATTTCACTGGAGCACTCTTTATGGAAGAAACGATAAAACAATGACAAAGACAAGAGATATTGCGACGATGTTGCAAGGAGTCAATTGACTTCGCAATGTTTGCGGGTCCTATCAATTTCAATGCTCTTTTTTGTATCCGATCGAGTAGGTGTCTTAGGAGCTCCTGCCCAGACATAAGAGTTATACTCCAGTTTTGGTCGTATGAACGATTTATAGATGACAGCCAGATCAGAAGGTGTAAAGTATTTCTTGCAAAGCATTTCGCTGCGTTCTTGGCGACGTCGAATATGTGGTCATTCCAACCTAAGTTGTCATTAACACACATACCGAGGATGGAAAGCTTTTCGGTTTCAGTGATGCAAGTGCCGTTCATGGATAACGGCTGAAGATTTCTATTCAGCTTGGATGACAGTAAACAGCATTGCGTTTCGGATGCATTAAATTCCACTCTATTTAAAAGCCCCCATGTTGATATGCCGTTTAAGTCGGAATTTAATAAGTTCAACATACTTAACCGTTCCCTTTCGACGTCCGAAGGACTGGGGCGTTTGCAAGGAAACGAATATGAAAAACTAAGATAACTGTCATCAGCAAAAGAATGAATTGGATTAGATGTGGGAGACAAGAGATCATTTATAAAGATCAAAAAGAGTGTTTGAGATAAAACTGAGCCCTGCGGAACACCAGCATTAATATTTTTTTTTTTTTTTGATTTTGAAGCTGTTTATTCATGAAAAGTCTTAACAATTTTTATAAGTACCTGCGAAGCCTTGGCTTTTCTGCAGGAGATTGTGTTTTTACATTTAAAAAAGTTACAGTAAGCTTAAGTGCATTTTTATTTTTTTATTTAAAATGTGTGTTTACTTTACGTTTGTGTTTCGTTTAAGAAAGTTTTAGCTTTAATTTATTTTTAATTTTAAGAATTTAAAAAGAAGCTTTTTATTTGTTTTTTCCTAGTTTTAAAATTTTCAATATTTACTAGATCTCTAGGTAATTCATTAATTATTGAAGGAACGCTGTATTTAAGTTGTCGTCTACCATAATTGTTGTGGTTTCTAGGTACTTGAAGCATACCCTGGGCGAAGCATACCAGACGACGGGGTCTGGTGTTTATTAGATGATCTACTGGTCGAATGAAGCGCCCATCATCGTAGTACTCCAGAATTAATGTCATCTTGAAAATGTGGTCGACTCGAAGAACTTTAAAGTCGTTGCCATGACTTCGTTGATTATTGTTTTTAACTTGTTTAAGTGCTGCGTTTTGAAGTCTCTGAAGCTTTTGAATGTGTGTTGCAGCTGCGTTTCCTCAAGCAAGAATGCCATATCTTAGTTTTGATTCCACTAATGCAAAATAAGCTTGCCTTAGGACAGGTTCATTGGCATGGTATCGCAAATGAGATAATGCATATAATGCTTTCTTTAGCTCCATGCGTAGTTAATCGACGTGTTTGTCCCATATCAAGTGGCAGTCAATAATTACTCCGAGATATTTGTGACTTTCTACCAATTCAATAGTCTCATTCGCAGTGTTAGGACAGGCATCATTGTTTAGATATATTCTACTCTGCATAGGCTTAAATTGTGGACTTCGAATGTGCATCATTTTAGTTTTGGAAGCATTGATGACCAATCCATTATCGTGATACCATTTTATTGCAGCATTGAACTCTTTTTGTAGTATCCTTATCCCCGTATCCAGAATTGTGTGAGACCACAATCGCCGTATCATCAGCAAATGAAAATGGGGTGCTGTCCTTAAAAACCCGAAGAAGCTCGTTGGTGTAAAGGATGAAAAGAAGGGGGCCCAGTTTTGATCCATGTGGAACTCCATACTTCACTTCCCTTTTGTCGCTTATTACTCCCTTGATCTTTACACTGAACCACCTGTTGTGCAGGTAATCGCTAAGCCAATCAGCCATTACACGGACATATGACGGACATCAGACTTGAAACCGTCCAAAACCACTCGAATTGATCGGTTCAAAAGGAAATTTCTAATCCAATGAATAAAAGACACATCGATTCCAAATGCACGCATTTTCGACAAGAGAGCCTGGTGCCAGACTCTGTCAAATGCTTTAGAAATGTCGAGCGCAGCAACCTTTCTTTCACCATGAAGGTGCAAGGAGCGGTTCCACTTTTCGGTGAGATAAGCCACAAGATCACCAGTGGACCTTTTGCCACGAAAGCCGTATTGACTGACGGTCATTGAGAAGCCTCTGTGATTCTAGACATTTCATAAGCTGAATATTCATCAGCGTTTCCATGACCTTGGAAAGAATGGATGTTAGTGCAATTGGTCGGTAACTGGTCGGAGAAGTTGAATCGCCTTTTTTTGGGACGGGCTGAACAGATGCAGTTTTTCCTCTACTCGGGAAGAGACCAGAAGAGTAGGACAGATAGAAAAGCCTACGCAGTGGTTTTGCGAGCGTGGAAGAACAGCTCTTCAGAACTATGGGGGAAATGCCATCTGGACCAGCGGATTTGAGAATGTTGAGGTTTTTAAGGACTCCTGCTACTGTACGAGTGCGAAAATAAATTTGTCCCATGGAATGTTCTACGCTCTCGATTACAGGTGGAGACAAGGCACAATCAGGGAGCGAGGAGCTAGCAGCAAAATGAGCTGCAAGTAGATTGGCCTTGTCCAAGGAACTGACAGCTGGGATGTCATTGAAAACGATTGTCGGGATGGAGGATGAGGCACAATTTTGAATATTTTTGACGAATGACCAGAAACTTTCTCTTACTTCCTTTACGACACTGAAGTATTTTTTGCCTCAATTTCTGATCTTGAGAGAATTTGGCACGACAGATATGAGTATTGCAGACATTTCTGGCTTGTTTAAACTTTTTCCGGTTTTCTCGATTGGGTTGGCTTTATATGACTGAAAACTAACCCTCCTTTAACTTGATGGCCTCTTTGCAGTTCGAATTACACCATGACTTCTCCTTTGGTTTGATAACCTTAATTCTGTTGAGAATGAAGGATTTCATGCCAATGAGAATTATTTCTGTGAGCATATAGGCTGCGGCTTCAACGTCACGATCGAGGAAGCAAAGTGACCAATTGAAAGTCTTAAAGAAACTGTTTAAGCCGTCCCAGTTGGCTTTCTCGTATTGCCAAATTGTTCTTTTCGGAGCCGGATCTTTAGAGGTGTTATTTTGAAACGAGTAAGAAGCCGATATGACACAGTGGTCTGTGAAGCCTAGAGGTGAAAGTACGCTGACCGAGTACTTGTCAGGATGGGGGGTTAGGAACAAGTCCAGAGTATTGGCAGCGTGACTGTCAATGTCAGGGGTCCGCGTAGGCTCGCTTACAAGCTGGGTTAGATGGTTGCTCACAGCGAAAATCTCAAAGTACCTGCCTTTGGGTGTTGTCTGTCCAGAATGTCCAGAATGTCGAAAATCGCCTGCAACAACGATTTCAGTACGAGGATGACGGGATACAATTCTATTGATGGAGTCCGATAGCTCATCAAACCTGTTACAGGCTAATTCGCTATTAAGACTAGGGCTTCTGTATAAAAAGCAGCGATATGACACATGCCCACGAAATGAAAATTTTAGCCACTTGAAGCTGATTGTGGTATTAGAGCTGTTGTTAATGTGTGGTGGAATTTGGTAGGTCACATCATTGGTAGGTCACATAGGACGTATATGGCGAGGCCGCGGTAAAAACGGAATAAGCACCTTGCGAGTGCTCTCACCTTTTACACCTAAGACAAATATTTTATGAATAGCGAACGATCATCTACAACTGCGGAAAGACTGGGCCTTGTCTGAGCGAAATCGAGTATGCTGGGACCGCGTATGTGTGGAATTCACTGCATGTGCCTAAGGCACGACGCACGCGCAAATTATTGGGGTTAAAACCATGCGTGGGCACCCGGCGGCGCCGCACTGTGGTCCCAAATGACTTTTTCCGTTGCAAAAACCATAACTTTCGAACGCATAAAGATATCGGCACAATTTTTTCGTCTTCTTATTATTAATTTCAGGAACTGTAAATAACGTAAATTTAAGGAAATTAGCTGCACGAAATTCGAAATAATTTGCTGAAGTGAGATTTTCTTAGAAAAAGGAGTTATCAAAATAAGGCATTAAAGTAAAACTATAAAAGCAGTCCCAAAACTTGTGGAATTTGAAAAAAAAAAATGTCGACGAGCACTTAAATATGTGCTAAAATTAAATTGGTAATAACAGTGGATGCTAAAAGTAAAGCGACCAATTTCGAAAAAATTTTTTCGCAAGTAACATAAAACAGTATTTTTTTCATTTTATGAAGGATCAGTAGGGTCCTATAAACTATTTGAGTAATATGTTTTATATGAAACAGTGAAGGAAAAAAGTAAACAGACGAAAAATATGTTAAAATTATATACAAAATACTAATAAGTTCTCAAGGCTTATAACCAAAAAACATTGTTTTTTTTCATTGAAAGTTTATTTCATATTTTTTAAAAAAGGGGCGTGGCATAACCAGTCAGTATAACTAAAAATCTATATTAGCATCGAAACCTCCAAGGTTTAAATACACAAATATGTAATTTATTGGTTCAGTTTCAATAATTTTGTAAAATGGAACCTAAAAATGGGCGTGGCCAAAACTTTGATTAAAAAATTGTAAAATATAATCTGGTGTACCTCATTTGCTACATTTATTTTCTTATTCTTTCCTTAATTAGGGTACGAAACATATTTTTATGGCGAATAAGAGATTATTTTTGAACTCTGCCTTCAAATGTGGGCGTGACCACAAGCTTTGCTTAACAAAATTTAGAACAAACTGTTTTCTACATAAAATATCCAGTAAAACTTTTTCGATTCGGAACAAAAATATGGAATTAGATGCATTTAAAAAATTACTCTTTAATCAATGCCACGCCCACTAGGTGGGGCCCACCGACGTTACTTTTAATTTTTATGTCTTACAATCAAAAATTAGAAGATGCTTAATGCCATATTTCAGCCATTTACGACGTCTTTCAGTTCTGAAAGCACAGAAAATGAGACAAATGAGATAAAAAAATGACAGAACCGGGATAACGATTTTTTTTAAACAAAATACAAATTTTCCGAAGAGTGCAAAAAGTTGCAGCTACAATTTAGCGTACGGTTTAACAAATAGCTAGTGCCAACTATCCTCGTCGATTTTCCGCGTGAACTTGGAAGACTTTTTTTGTAGCTCAACTCAAAGCAAAAAAACTTCCACAAACATTTGTACTTTTCTTTTATTTATTAAAAATAGTGGAAACATTTTTTTTAATCTTATTAAATAAAATTTTGATTTGCCTCTACACGCGGCTACTAGACTATGTTAAAGAAAATTCAAAATTTTTATTAGGAATCTCATAATTGCAGAAAAGAAAATAAAGAAATTGGTTTTTTTTTGGTAGGCGTTTTTCTAGAGCAAAGTTGACCAACTTTGAATTATTTTGTTTGCTGTTTTTGAAGCTCCTTTTATATTTCTATTAGAAATCAAAAACAAAACAATAAAAAAAACATCGAATTTAGTATTTTTGCCACAAGTTTTGCCTTTGGGACCACAGTGCGCCGTGCAAAGAAGCTGGTTGTCAGCAATCGATTGCGGTATGCTCAGTTTCCACTTGTCGTTTTATAATTGACAAACAACGTATTTTTAGGTTATATTGAATATTTGGCAAGTGGAAATAGTATATCTTTGAATTGACTAATTGCGTTTTCCATTGAAGAAAATAATTGCTCCTTCTGTGAAAAGGTTTGATCTTTTTCGATTTTGCATTTTTCATTAAAATAAAAGAGCAAATCTAGATCAATTCTAGATTCCGATCTTGGGAGATTTGATCTGAACTCACTTACACATGCAAGCATTTCTACTGTCAAACGCCGAATCAACCCAATTTTAGATTTTATGCTTGTTGATCTAATTTTTGAATATATCTCTTTCTGTTGATATTGAAGGGCTTTGACATCTTTAGTTGTGGAATGCAAATAAAACAATTTATTCCATCCTTTACTCGACGTTTCGTTGACTGGTTATTTGGTAACTTAAATTTGGTAACCCTACTTCAATATTAGAGTAGGTTTGGTAACCCTACTCCTACTTTAAAAAAGAACGTACTTAAACACTCTTAGGCACGACCACTTACACCACAGTTTAGTAACCCTACTCTAGTATTGGAGTAGGATTACCAAACCTACTCTAATATTGGAATAGGGTTACCAAACTGTGATATAAGTGTTCGTGCCCAAGAGTGTTTTAGTATGTTCTTTTTTAAAGTTTTTGCGTTTCTTTAGTTTTTTTCATGTTAATTTATTGAGTTATTAGTAGCGTAATTGAATTTAAGTAGGGTTACCAAACCTACTTTAATATTGGAGTAGGGTTACCAAACTCTAATATAAGTGTTCGTGCCTAAGAGTGTTTTAGTATGTTCTTTTTTAAAGCTTTTGCGTTTCTTTAGTTTTTTCATGTTTACTTATTGAATTATTAGCTTAGTCACCAGAAAAATATAATTGACGACACATGTAACAATTTATTTAATATACACCCTAGAAAAAGTTGAAAACCAGTCAACGAAACGTCGGGTGAAGGATGGAATAAATTGTTATATTTGCATTGCACAACTAATGATCTACAAAGCCCTTTAATATCAACAAAACGAAATTTGTTTGTTTTGATTTTATGTGCGGACGTGTTTGTTGGTTGCCAGCCCATGTGTGTGATTTATTTTGTCGCTAAACGGGCAAAATTTTTTTGTTGAAACAAGCAGTTCTCGACTTTGAGAGCAATTCTTTCAAGTTTCAATGAAAAACGCTATAAGACGTTTGTCAATAATTGGCAGGGAATTTGCAGGACAAGTGGAGATAGACGAGGTGACTAGTCAAATGTCACTTTGTCTTTTAACTGACTCTGAAAATTAATTGGCACACATGTTGCCAATTTTGTCAATTCAAAGACACAGAACTTGACACACCGCGCGCGCTGATGCAGTTTGTTTCTTTTTTTGTTTATGCTTAAATAGTTCAATAGTTTATATATAGTTTAATAGTTAAGTTTAAATATTTGTGTTTAAATGGTGTGTTTAGTCTTATTTATGTACAATGGAAGCAAGTCAAGGTGAAGGCGAAGCAAAAAAGAATCCACGCATTCGAAAGTCAAAATTCGAATGGATCATGGAATTGTCGTCTGCTTTCGTAATTTTGTAGCTTTCGAGAATCTTTGGGACATGCATTCGAACGAGGGTCTCTGTTAGACTATGAAGGGTTTGACCTTCTCCAAAAAGAAATTGAAATCAATGCTCATGCGCATTTTTCTTTTGAAAAATGTGGGCTCCATGTTGCAGAGTTTTGCGTAGTATTCACAAGAATCTCTGCCAAAAAAATGGGTTTCTTCCTTTTTTGTACTGCTTCACCTTCTGGTTCAAGCTACATCTGAATTCCACCTGACAACCACGAAGGAAGTGGGACAAATTCGTTTCCTTTTTACATGGTTGAACTGAAGAAAAAAAACATTTTAGCATATAATTTCAAACATTTTCAGCATATGTCAAAATTATTTCATTGACAAATTGACAGTGCAAGTAGAAATAGCTGCCTTTGAACTGACCGAGGCGCTTGTCAATGATTCTTGCTCAATGAGTACCCACGTTTTTGTGCCAATGAAAGACGCAAGTGGAAATGAATTGGCAGCAGTGGCGATAATTGACAAATAGGACAACTGCCAAAGTATGTCAATTCATCGACAAGTGGAAACTTTGCAGTAGAACCAATCCTTAATACACTACTGAAATTCGTTCTACTAGCGACCATAAAATACTAGTTCTTTTTTCTTTTCTTTTCTGAATAACTTGTTGAAAATTATTGAACTCGAAGTCACGATGATTTCGACACAATTCTCATAGTTGTGCCTTCACAATAATCATCACCTTCATATTTAATGTTTTTCTTTGGAAGAGTCTCCCAAAATTCGAAATCAATCATATAAAATAAATGAATAAGTGATCTTCTGTCAACTGTTTTAACTATGTGTTGTAGATAATGTCAACGAATAAAAAGAAGAAGTATACTCAACAGTCGCAGCAGCAACAAACGCATCCAATTCAGCAGCAGCATCAGTCGGCGGCGACTCCACAACAGTACCATAAGACTTACGGTACAATGTCCATTTTAAAGAGTGCTGCTTCCGTTACGAATCAGGCAGGTAGCTACACTATAACTAATCACACCAATAGCTGCCAAATTAATACGACTAATGCAGCACTAGCCATTTTCGGTGGCGTGAACGGAGCATTAAATGGTGCTGGTAGCGGTGCTGGTGGCGCCAATGGCAATGTAAATGGTGTTAATGTCAATGTGGCTGGAAGTGTAGGAAGTGCTGCTTCTGGTCTTGTAAAAAGTACGGTTATTGATAGAAAGTTTGATATTCAAATCAAGAGTAAACTTATCAATAACAGTACATATCAAAAATCAACAGAGGTAAACTCGGTTCTACATTAATTACCGTTAATTTTTGATAGTTTACTTTGTTATTTTTAATTTGTTACCCTTTCAACATTGCTTTTCTTCGTTTTTTTTTATATGAAAAAAACTTCTTTTGTTCTTTTACGATTCGAGGTTATGATCTTGTTATAAAAAGGGTTTTTCATTAAGGTCAGGTAGATATTTTGAAATGAAATAACACAAGTTGCCTGCAAGACATGAACAAAGTTTTCGTTTTTTTGTTTAAAGGCTCGTGCTATGCTATTGTGAACAGAATATGACATCGTTCAGTTGCCCGCTTCACACGGATCGCTGTGTTAAAATTTTCATTGAATCTTCTGCATATGACTTGTTTTTTTGTTATTCGTCCCACAAAATAGAGTTTGCGGGGGGTGTTAAGTCGCATGATCTTGGTTGCCAAATTGTTAGAGGCAACTTTACGCCCATATCGTTCATGCAGAACGTAGCGCCATCATTATGGAAGAACATCACATTCATTCAGGCTCCGTCGGCGATCGGGTCGCACCGGGTACGCACCGGGGCTACTCGAGGACCACAACATGCAAACACCTTGACCAAGGATCGGGATCGTCAACAACTACATTCCCAAACCAAACCATCAAAGGACAAGTCAAAAACAGTTGTTTTTTTTTTTAACAATAGGGCTGCCCACACCAGCAGAACTGCTTCGCATAATTCTACTATGTGCCGGAATTGAACCAAACGCAGGACCCAGGATATGGCTATGCTCCGTTTGTTAAAAGCCCATCCATCAAAAATTCATCTCAGTGAAGTGAAACACATGGCTCAACTGGTGCCATCACGATTGGAATACCAATTTCACGTGCAGGAGTCGCATTGCCTACAGGCAACAAAAACACCTAAAACAAGCAATTTCGTGTCGGCGACAACCGTAACTAAGAATCCACGAACTAACTGACTTCATGGACTGCAATTTTATCCTTATAGTTGCCATCCAAAAAACCAAGCTGATCCTGAAGTCAAACAGATCAACCAGACTTAGGTCTATCAGGATTTGCGAAACTGCTGATAATTTCCAAGTCGCGAAGAAAGAACTTTCATCAATTTCAACAGCGCGGACTGGGTTAATTTTTCAGAAACAAGTCACCACCAACAACCAGCGAAAAAGCATTCCGAACTCGGGTGTGTCAAAAAGCTGTGGTCCACCGTCAAAAGTCTTGGCAACCCGACAGCATAGCAATTTCGTTCAACGGAAATGACATGAGCGACCACAAGAAATGCGCCAAACTTTTTAACCAACAGTTCATGGAACACCCGCACATATCAGCCGCTTCAAAAGAGCCACAGGAGTCAGGAAATCGCACCAACTCTCAACCGAGACGATGCCTCTCACAGTTTCACTTCAAGGCAGGTTGCGGCTGCCATAACGAAGGCTCAACCCTCCAGGGATCTCGGGTCAGACGTGATATCAAATCTGATGCGCAAAAAGATTGGTGAATCAGGGCTAGATTACCAGGCCTCTGTTCTTACCCTCCTCCTCAATTCGCTGTAGATCTCAGGAATTTGGAAGGTTACCCGGATAATCCCACTAGACAAGCCAGGAAAGCCAACTGATCAAGGGAAATCCTACCGCCCAATCTCTCGTCTGTCCCCGGTCGCGAAAGTACTTGAAGTCTAACTTTTTCCTGTCGCCGAACATCTTTCGCTAGCTTCACTTCAACATGGCTTACGCAAAATCCATAGCACCACCACAGCTCTTAACGAGATTGCTTCGCAGATCACAAAGGAACTCAACCAAAGGCAACTTTGCCAAGGGACTGTCGCTGTTGCCCAGGACCTATGCAAAGCGTTTGACACTGTAGATCACGCCACACTTCTACACGACATCCTGGAGTGCTCTTTACCCAACATACACAAGCGGTGGATAGATAAATGTCTAAGTAAACGGTTACCTCCGGGGGAACTTTTACAAATACAAACATATCAGTACGTTGTATCCCAAATACGAATCAACCAAAACTTCTTGGCTTCCTCCGACAGCATGCTGAATTTCACCACCCCTGCAGCAAACATCAGGAACTGCCTCAGAACTCGAGACAACATATTTAATTCCACAGATGGTAACTCCGGTGGGATTGAGAAAGAAATGCTTTTCTAGTGGTGAAGGATCGGGAACGTTGGATGAACCATTTAGCTGCTTTCGCTACGCGACTCTTTTAAGGATAAGCGTTCACCGAAAATGATTTCAAACTGGCGGCATGTTTAGACCTGTCAAAATTCGGCAATGAGGACAATGACCGGATGTCCCACCAAGATGACATTTACAACGAGACGAAGCTGCTGCCAGTAAGGGACCACAACACCATGCTCTCAAACTAGTTCCTGTTGGCGTGAATCACCTCCAAGACCATCTTAACCACTCCCTGAACTGCATGAGCCGCCTCGACCCTTGCATCCTAGACATATATCCTGCTTGCGGAGATGGTCCACATTTTACTGCGCAGCAAATCCTACCAACTTGCGGACCAGTGCACTCTGGCTTAAATCTATCGACGTGGCGATTTTCCTGGGCCTAGAAACTGACCTGTCACAAACGGAATTGTAGCTGCTAGAAGAACAAGACATTTATTCAAAAATGAGCCTTGCCGAAAAAAAAATAAATTTTCGGTTAAAATTTGTGTCCTCTTCCGACTTGATATTGATAACAAATGTTCAACAGTTGGACGTGGTGTTCAATCGTGTAACTTGCCATCATGATTTGGCATAACTATAACTGGCCACAGGCCGCCACCATCTAACCGTGCCAATTGAAAAACCCTTTGCGTATATTTGAGTTTATAATTTTATTCTTGACTTTATGACTAATTTATTTCATTGTTAATTTTCGTTTTTATATGCGTCCATAAAAAAATCTTGGTTTTAATTTTTTTTTGTTTAATTTTAGTTTGTGCCTGCGACCGTGAATAATTCGACCGGCAACGCCCGTACGAATCAACAGAGTGGCATCTATAGAGGCGTTGCAAACTCCTCAGCACCACGTGGTACAACTCGGCATGTACCAGCTGCCATTCCACAAATTTTTCCGCAACAGATTCATCAATCGGTCGTTGTGCCGACGTATCAAACATATGCACCCAGGCAACCAACTTATCAGCAGCCACCATTCTCCTATACACAACCACTTCAGGCGGGCTATCATACTTATCCCCCCCATTATTCGTACTATACAGCGAACTCAATGATTCAAACAGCACCTCAAAATCATCAGCGGGGTCCCTCAGGCGTTACGAGTGCTATACCGGTACAAACAGGTCCAAATGGGACATTGGGTGGCCCTAATGGCTCCCAAGCACAAATCCCCCTGACAGCTGGCACTGTCTTGGCTGGCACTGTACCCGGCTCAACGACTGTAATTGGGGTTGCCACAGGAGGGCAACCAACAGTTTCTGCAATGGGAGGTAGTACGAAGCAAAAAAAGCGTAAATACGCATTGGATATCATCAATCCGGAAACAAAAAAAAATATTTTCGACGAAGAAGATGAAGCTAAGGTAAGATTTGAGTTATTTTCAAATGTTTTCATCTTCAAGTTTATTTGCTTTTGTGTAGTCTGGACCTAATTCTGACTTAGACTATCAAGATCAGTTGGCAATGAACGGCCCTGTCGCTGAACTTAACATGGTTGCGGCGGTTGCTGGTGTTGTTCCACATGACTTGAGTGAATCTAGTAAAATTATACCTGGAGCTCCCTATAACATAGGTAAGTTACAGGATAATTTTTTTTTTATTTATATCGAATCAAATAAGTGGTCGAAATCATTTAGACATGATGCAACGAAGCATGCCTACTTGTCTGAACGATTTAGGACAGACACCAATTGTGTCAGCGAGATCCGACGGACCTTCAGTAGAAATTCGGCCTAGTAATCCACAGCAGCAGAAAAAAAAGAAGTAACTATAAGCATTGCTTATTTTTTTTTTATAAAAATTTAATGATTTATTGTTTTGTTCTCCCCTTAGCAAATCGATACCTATTCTTCCTCCTCCGGATCAGAAAGAGGGTAAGCCTCAAACAGGTAAGTCCTACACAAATATTTTTTTTAAAGATGTTTCAGTACCCTGTTCACAGGGGAGTATATTTAGTTTGATATAGGCGAAAGTCGAAAACAGAGAAATACTAACGATGGACCCGCAAGACCTTATGGGCATATATATAATCGAGACCGTGTGTCGGTATCATTGTACATTGGTCTTTTCAGAATTATTAATTGTTTGGGATTTTATTTTGTGCCAGAAAGCTGAAACTTTTCTTTTGCGTCCGATGATCTTTCTGGCACCCAAAGCAAAACTTTTGCGAATTATTTCAAATCATCCCATAATGGCCTTTATGCGGGACTATTACTAATTCGGGGATTGCAAAAGCGAAAGACGTCGTAGGAGGCTAAAATGTGGTATTTAGTACATGGCATTGTTTGATAAAAGAATAATATTCCCGGAAGCTTTGTTGACATCGATTCAAAGTGCAATTTCATCTTCTTCCTTTTCTTTATACCCGGCCGGGGGTATATTAATTGTAATGCATATAGTTTGTAATACAGTGAAATAATCACCGTAACTCTTACGACTTTTAAGAGATATGATCGAGACCGACATGTGTATCGATTAAGCCATGTCCTTCCGTCCGTATGTGTGAAGGTCTTCAAAATCAAGGTGGAAAGCTGAAACTTGGTGGGTACACGGCTTGGTTCTTTCGGTGCACAGACAAAGTGTGAAAATTGGCTCGATCCGTCAACGGCCACGCCCACCACTGGCTTCAATGTGAGAGAAGCTCTATTTTCTTTCCAAATGCCTTTTAGTCAAGTAAGACAAGGCGTAGCAACTCAAATTTTGGCATTAAGTAATATTGATCCAAGACCTTTAACAATGCAAAAATTGGACCGCCACAATATCGACCATGCCCACTTTTAACATGTTAGATGTTTAAAAACACGATTTCTCGGAAAGGTGACTCCAAATCGAAAAAAAATTATATGACAAATATTAAAGACATTAATTTTCAATTTCAATTTATTTCATTGAGAAAAACTTACACATTAAGACAACAGTCTTATAAAATTGTGAAGACTACAAATAGTGAACAATTTTAAAAACGAGCTAAAAGTATAAACGCATTTCAAAAAAAAAAGACAGCAAGAGAATAATAATGTTGAGAATTTACAGTTAATATAATCATACAACTCCATAAAGTTCTATAGGGTAAAGATTTTAAAGAAAAGGTACTAGTCGTCGTTAAAGAAAAAATGACTTAAGCTCAGCACGGAACCGGTCAATGCCACCTGACCTTCTTATTTGCGGTGGCAGGGAGTTCCATAAACGGATGGTGTTCACAAAAAACTGACGTTCGGATGTGAAAGAGGAGAATCGTGGGAGTATGAGTTGAGGCGATCTGTTTGACACACTTAAACGCAGCTTGCTAAAAAGGTAACTAGGTTGATTGGTTTGAATCACATTAGATAGCAAAACAAGGGATCAATAACCAAGTAAGTGATAAAAGGACATGCTGTAAAGTAATTTCGTGAAGCTGGAAATACGATCAAACCGTTTTAAATTGAAAACATAACGCGCGGTGTTGTTAAAGGCGACATTTAGCTTTCTTCTGCTATCAGCATCACAATTACAAAAGATTTCACAACCGTAACTAAGAATAGGAGTGATGAGGGTTTTTGATAGTATTATACGTGTTTTTACGGGGGTATAAAACTGAGACATTCGCAGCTGGCGTAAGATACCATATACTTGGCCAACTATCGCATTGATGTGAGTATCCCATGTTAATTTTCTGTTAAATGTCACTCCTAAGTTTCTGACAGTTTCGACATATTCGATTTTGGATCCGTTTAGCAGTATGTCAGGAAAATATGAAAGGTTCAGTGGTTTTTTACTTATGACGATGCATTTGGATTTAATGGGATTAAGAAAAAATCCATTATTCTCTGACCATTTGGCTATCCTCCCAGGATCATTGTTTTTAAAGTTTGCACAGTCTTCAATCATACCAAGAGGGCAACTTCGATATAGCTAAACGTTATCTGCATACATATGGACTGATGACGAGGATGATATTAAAGACGGGAGCTTATTAACGTAAAAAGAGAAAAGGAGAGGACCAAGAATTAAACCCTGTGGAACCCCTCTACAATTATGAAGGAGGTCAGATGATAGACGACCTACTGAAACAGCTTGTTTGCGAGACTGAAGGTTAGACAAGATTAAGGCTACTGCAGGATTTGAGAAACCAAAAAGTGCTGACAATTTGTTGCACAAGTTAGCGTGATCTACGGTGTCGAAGGCTTTCGAGAAATCGAGAAGTACTAGAAAGGTAACCTCATCGCGGTCCAGTGACACCGTAATGTGATCCACGACTTTGACAATTAGAGTGATGCAGCAATTGTAAATATTACTGTTTGCTAAGTTGGCTCCATACAAAGTTTGGAGCTCCGCCCACTTTTAAGGGGTGTTTTTAGAAAAAAACTGTTTTTTCTGAAGTAATTTTCGCTTTTACTGTATTTTCTCATGATTCTAACGAAATTACAATTAATTGATTTTAATATTAAACCAATGCCCACCTTTGGGGGTGTGGTCTATACAAATAATATGTGAATTCGTTCGTGAACTTTAAGATTTGGTTTTACATGGTATATATGGTCGGGTATATAGAAGTTTGTCACAGACAAACTCTCGCACTTAATCACTTTTTGGGCGTGAGCTTATGATCTGAAGTGATGGAACTATAAACCTCCCACTCTACTCCACTCCTAATGGTCCGCTTGTAGAATACGTCGCTTTGACCTCGCAATATACCGGCAGGCCTCCCGGCTTTGGATCTCTTCGTCGCACTGTGGCCAGATAAATGCTGTTGTCGTTGCCTTTGTGTGATCCATTTGATAATAATAATAATAACAGACTTAACTATTTGATAATGTAAAAAAGTGCGCACTCTTTTAAATTATCAAAACCATTTCCTTAATATAGAATTCTTATTATATGCAATACAGAATTTTGATAAACAGCATCTTTTTTATATTATGAAAACCATTTCCGAAATACAGAATTCTTATAGTGTGTAATTGAAAGTCTTTATTACAGTTGACTAGTTTAAAACAAACTAAGAAGAATTTGTAAAAAAAAATACTGGAGCAATTAAACCCTCAATGGTTACGCAGAAAAAAAAACAGAATTCGCTGCTGCGCTCCTAGTCAATATTTTAAATCTTTCCATTAACGTAAAATTGATCAGGTATGCATACAAAAATGCAAGAATAAAGAGGCTAGAGTATCTCTTTAATCAATTTTTTTCTCGATCATTACATAGTAAGTTATTACATTACATGCATTTAACTATTTTGTAATACTTTTCGTTTTTGTTGCATTATGTAAACGAATTTCTTGTTTTTTTCTGTATATTTTTTCTAAATAAAATTAAATAGTTATATAAAATTGAAATTTCGGGAAAAAAATTTGCACTTCCAGCATTTTGTAGGTAAATACAGAATTTTGGACATACAGCATTTTGGTTGTCAGTATTTTGGTAATACAGCATATTAAAATACAGATTTATGAAAAACAGAATTTTGTTCATAAAGTATTTTCAAAAAAAAAAAAAAAAAAACAGAATTATGTGCATACAGAATTTTGACATCCAGAATTATGACCCGCTCCCTTTCTGGTCACGTAGGTATTTATGGCAATGAAAAAGCAATGAAAAAAAAAAAATAACTCGTCTAATGACCAGGTCGATCAAGACGCTGAACTTTTAGTCAATCATAGGCAAAGTGGGTTTTATATGATATCCATTCTTCATTTCTGCCGTTGTTTATAATTATTTCGCTGACAATTTTTCTAAGCTGTTCCGGGACAGTCCCTTGTTTTCAAAAAGGGCGATAAGTGCGATGAGTTGAATGTTAACCTTCAAAACCTAAAGGGACTTCACCGTCCAGCTGATATCGAGAGCTAAACGGAGATTTTAAAACAATCTGTACCTACGATGAAAAAACAAGAGGTAATACTATCTGTAAACAAAAGTGGTTTGATACAGAGTGCTCGAAAGCCAGAAATAAATCTTTCAAGTTTTTAAACTTATTAAGAACAAACAATGCCGATATTTTCAAAGTACTCTACAGTGAGGCCAACAAAGACTATAAAAGGCTTTGTTATGAAAAGAAATCATCATTTGAGCAGGCAAATATAGCCTTAATTAATAATTCTAGATCTTCAGCTGAATTTTGGAAAGCCGCGAAACATATAAATGGACGCACTAACACCATCGCTTTAGCATTGAAAGCTCCCCTCCTGAAAATTCACTTCAATCGACTTCTTAACGCCCCAATAACTTCACCTCTATTTCAGTACGCAGCCCCAATGGTTCTAGATGACAAATTGGATGCACCCTTTACTCTCCATGATGTTCAGGAAGTAATAAGCAAATCTAAACAGAACAAAGCGTCAGGAAATGATCGGATTCCATTTGAATACTACAAAAACTGTACAAGCGAGTTCATAGAATTATTGACCATAGAATTCAACCATATTTTCAACTCTGCTCATTTTTTTTTTTTTTATAATGTACTCGCGAAGAAGGGATTGGCTACCCTTTTAATGTTTAGCATCTCACGAGCGGAAAGGATTAGAAGAAGGGGAAAGGGATGAGAGGTACCGGTGCACTCTTGTTTTGAACA
This sequence comes from Neoascia interrupta, assembly GCA_947623515.1. NCBI lineage: Eukaryota > Metazoa > Arthropoda > Insecta > Diptera > Syrphidae > Neoascia > Neoascia interrupta. The sequence goes on from OX392465.1 coordinate 6,884,129, forward strand.
GTTGTGGGTTGTATTGCGTAGGAAAGAGTTGTCGTGGTAGGACATTCCACATTCGCGTTGTACGGCTTATGAAAGAACCTCTAAACTTTACAGTACGCCCGAAAGTTGGCTCAAGTGTGAACTGATGAGCATTCGATCGTTGGCGAGTATTACAGTTGAATAATTTGAGGGGTGGAATGCAAATGGCTATTTCGTTGGAACACTGTAAAAAAACGGTAAAACAGTGACAAGCAAGAGACATTGCGTCGATGTTCGAGTGAGTCGATAGACTTTGCAATATTTCTGTCACCTATGAGTTTAATCGCTCGTTTCTGGATCCTATCGAGCAGGTGCAGTGTTGTTTTAGGAGCACCAGCCCAGACATGGGAGTTATATTCCATTTTAGGGCGGATTCATGTTCCTGATAATTTTAAAAAATCTATAATATTCCCGATACGCAAAAAAGGAGACTACAAGGATCCAACAAACTACAGAGGCATTTCGTTTTTAAACACTTCTGCCAAGTTATTTGCTGCTTTATTATACAAAAGGCTCAGCGAATGGGTTAAAGAGAAGAAGATCCTTAAGGATTCCGAGTAATCAGTAAAGGCTCAGCGAATGGGTTAAAGAGAAGAAGATCCTTACTGAAGCCGAGTTTAGACAGGGTTATTCCACGATTGACCAAATATTTACACTAACCAATATCGCTGCTACATATAAAGATAACCGCAAGAAACTGTATGCTTTTTTCGTGGATTTTCGGGCGGCATTTGACACTATATCTCGTGAAGTCCCCGAGAAATTGTCGAATTAGGGGTATCAACCAAAATTATACGTATCCTGAGAGCACTGTATGAAAATAATGTTGCACTGGTGTGGGACAGAGATCTGACCTTTGAATAATTCGAAACCTCAATGGGAGTTAAGCAGCGATATATTCTAAATGCTTTATTTTTCCTACTGTATATCAATGATGTAACTGATGTTGTGCAAGGTGGGATAAACATCTATGGGTCAACACTTCCAGCTTTGATGTACGCAGATGACATCGTATGATGTCAATGATTCTACGGACGGGCTTCAGCGAATGATTAACATGCTCGACGCATACTGTAAAAGTTGGAATCTTAGAGTTAACCTCCAGAAATCCAAGGTTATGGTCTTTAGAGATGGGTGTGGCCGTTACTCTCGTTTGGAAAAGTGGAAATAAAATGGAGAGGATATAGAAACCGTACGCAAGTACAAGTATCTCGGGATGTTAGTTTCAGAAAACTTAAATGTACAGCCGCACCTTGAAGAAAAATTAGCGGATGCTTAACGAGCTATTTCATCAATATGGGAACGCTGCATCAGTAACAATTGCATTGCACATAGTGCGAAGCAAAAGAATATTATAAGAACTGATGGAAATATTTGCAAAGTGTGGAAAGAAATTGCATCGGACTGTGGAATGAACTTAGTTATCCAGTCAAACGAGCAGCTTTCTTCTCTAAGAGAGAAATTTAATTTGCTGTTGGAGAAATTTCCTCAAGTCTCGTATGAAAGATATGTCGAAGATGCTAGGACCTCGCTATTCAGGAATTATTATAGCAAATTGAACTATCACCTAAATGAAAAAACGTATTTCCTTAACTGCTACTCTGCGAACAAAATTAGCTCGATTTTCAAAATGAGAGGAGAGCTATCATCATCATCATCATTTTCGAATGCCGCTTGTTCTTAAAAATGGTCGCGGAGCGAGGGTGGCTAAATGGTCCTTCCATCTTTCTCGATCCTCCGCCACCAACTCAAGAGACTCCGGCGCAATCCCCAGGCGGGACTCAGAGAGGTTCTTTACCTGATCCCACCACCTGTTTCTTGGCCTACCAGGGGTGCGACGCGCTCGCATCTCGGCTAGAATGACCTGTCTAGGAAGTCTGTCAGGAGGCGTGCGTCCAAACCATCGAAGAATCGATCGCTCCACTCGGATAAGTAGCTGCTCAACATTAACATTCCTACGAATACTGACGTTTCTCACTCTGTCCCGTAGAGTAACACCAGCAACGCACCTCAGGAATCTAATTTCGGCAGCTTGTACCCGCAATCTAATTCTTTCGGTCATTACATGAGAGGAGAGCTTGTTTATTTAAATTTTTTACCTCACCGCACGGATCTATCAACACTCTGCGATCTTTGCAACATGAGAACTAGGGAAGATGTGTTACATTTTCTTGCAGTCTGCCCAATCTTGAAAGAACTCCGTGTTGTTGTGTTTTCAAAAGCTGTCTTGGACGAAGGAGAAGCTCTTTGTATTTTAAACGGCGAAAAAGGATGGGATGATTTATACAACTTCTCCGTAGCTGCACTAAGATACAGAAAACGAATTTTGGAGGGTGATTTTTAGACATTTTGTAATAATTTTCTATTGTTCTTTTTTCTTATCCTCTTCCTTTCATTTGTTTCTTACAAATAAATAAATTTGAGATTAAAGTATATTGTCAACCTGGTAGACGGCCTTAGGCCAAACCAATTATTTAGTTTGGTTTGTTTATATATTTAGTCGAAATAAAAGTCATTACAAATCTAATCTGAAAAATAGATCCACTGTCACTAACCTCGTGTCCTTTAACTGGAGAGTCAATTTGAAGTTGAGTGTATTAATTTAGACTTTTCAAAGGCATTTGATCTTATTTCTCATGAAATAATTATTTTTAAACTCAAAACGCTTCCTTCACATGAAAACTTATCAAAGTAAGCTTTAGATGCACGAAATTAAATATCTTTTCCATGGTATCAGGTGTTGTTCCCCAAGGAAGCCGCCTCGGTCCTCTTCTCTTTATACTTTCGTCTAATGATTTTCCCTCAAGTGTGAAACATAGTGATATTCTTGCATATGCCGATGATACGAAAGTATCAAAAACAATAAAGTCATTATCGGACCATAGTTTTCTTCAGTCAGGAATTGACAGTTTCGTCATGTGATGTTATAAAAACGGACTCATACTTAATCCAATTAACTGCCAAGTTCTGAAGTTCTCAAAAAAATTTTCATCATCGGTGTTTTCATACACAATTAATAACCACACCCTTTGTCGTGTCTTCTGATTCAGGGATCTGGGTGTTTTCTTTAGCTCCAACCTTACCTTTTTTGAACACATGTATTATGTCGTTAATAAGTCGAACTCTATGTTGGGGTTTATTTAAGGCGGGGCTAAGGAATTTAATAATCCTTACATTACTCATCTACATCTCGAACATGCACCACAAGTATGGACTCCATCCCAGGATTGAGGCAATTCTGTGAAGGTTTATCCGTGTTGCTCTCAGGGGCTTGGGCTGGGAAGGCCCATTTAACCTCGCCCCTATTCCTAACGGCTGAAATGCTGATTTGCTTTACATTAAGCTTTCGCCTAGTCCTGTTTTTTTTCTTATATAAATTTTATTTCTTAAAATCCAAATACAATCCAAGAGCAAATTTATTAAAATAAATAAATAAATAAATAGAGTGGCGCAACAGCTCGAGGTGAACCAGGGCCAACTTCTCAGCAATGTATGCTGGTGTGTTAATTTCTTTACATACAAGGGGACCTACAATTTTTTGCCGAATCCGAACGGCACATTGAGAAGTTTTTCAGGACAATTAATACTCTCGGAGGGCTTGTCAAACCCTCGCGGAGGTGGGGACCGTGAAAAGAACAAGTCTTTTTTTTTTTTCAGGTGACGATGGCAGGATTCGAACCAAGACCTCCGGCGTAGTAAGCACACACACTAACCACTACGCCACGGCACCCCACTTAGCAAATTTATTACTAAAAATAAAAGAAATATTAATGACAAAGGTATTTTTATAAAAAAAAAAAAAATTGAAGTGGGTGGGGTGACCCAGTTAAAGCTTAGCTAGAGCATTAAGGTCCGTTTGCTGAAACGAAACATAAGTATTTATGTTCGACATAAAGGCTTATGTGACACTTATTGGTTTGCACCAAACAAAAACCTAAACATAAAAGTCGTTAGGTGGAACATAACTTAGGAGGCAGAAATAGTTCTCCATAAGATATTAACGTCAAGCTTTGTTCATACATTTTCTAAACAATTTCACAGCTCTTCGTGAGAATTAGTAGAAAAGTCGTAAAAAAAAGTATTAAAAAGACCTTAACAAGAATGAATTTTGAAATGTTGGATTTTATCAAGGATGACGTTGAAGTTCTGGAAATATTGGAAATGGGAGTTCCTCGTAAAATATATGAAAGAAATGAATATTTTTATTCCTTTGATCAACTATCGTTTTACAAGAGATTTCGCTTAACCAAAGAGATGACAATGATAACTTTAGAAAAAATAGAAAGGTCTTTAGAATGTCCTTTGAACAGGTACAGTTTTGTTAAATATAAGATAGTTATTACAAAAAGTAACATCTAATATATTTCCTTTCTCAGAAATAATTCCATCGCTCCTATTAACCAATTTTTGGTAACTTTGCGTTTTTTTGAAACGGAAAACCATCTTCTGAGCATAGCTGATTTTGGAGGGATGCATGTCTCTACAGTTTCGAGAATCGTTTTGAGAGTTTCCACAGCTATTGCAAAGCTTGGAAATGTGTACATAAAATTTCCTGATACTGCAGCTGACATCTCGAAAACAAAAAGAGAGTTTTTTGAAATTGCATCGTTTCCGAATGTGATTGGTGCAATTGACGGGACACATGTGAAAATTCAGTCGCCCGGTAATTTTTCGATAAAGAATTCAGGTTATGGTTTCAATATTTATGTTCAATTATTTTAAAAAGCGGGCTTGACGCAGAAGTTTTTCGAAACAGAAAAAGATATTTTTCTGTAAACGTTCAGGCGATATGCAATGCTAAAATGGAATTTACAAATGTGGTGGCAAGGTGGCCTGGATCTACTCATGATGCAACAATTTTCAGTAACTGTAGAATAAGAAATGTTATGGAAAGGCAGTCAAGTGAAAACGGAGATAGCATTATTTTGGGTAGGTTCTATACTAATTTGGTTGTCCAATGAATTTTTCATAAATATTCTTTAAAAAATCAGGTGATTCGGCTTATCCTCAAAAATCCTATTTGATGACACCACTGCTGAGTCCAAGAAGTTCAGCAGAACTGTTATATAATGAGTCCCAAATTCGTTCGAGGTGTCATCGAAAAAGCTTTTGGGGTTTTAAAACCGAGATTTCCCGTTCTTGCTTAGGGTATACGCTTAAAACTAAGTACTGTTTTAACAATCATAGTTGCAACTTGTGTTTTGCACAATATATTGAGGCAAAACGGCTTAGATGATAACCCACCCGAAAGCTTAGACTTCAGTGAAGAAAATCTTCAGCGTCTTATCAGGCTTGAACAGATACATAATGAACATCCATCTCAAGTTAGAAATAACTCAAACATAAGCTCTTGGAATTTGAGCATGCAAACACGTGTGGCTTTGATAAACAACTATTTTGCCCGCTTGTAAGCGTTTTTCTTAAACTTAAAATATAAGCTGTAAAAAATTCAACCGGACATATTGTTTCTTAGTTAACAGTTCAACATTTTTTATTTGTCTGTGACAGATTCGTCAAGATGGGGACCGTGAAAAAAAACGAGTCTTTTTTATTTTCAGATGACAGAGGTAGAGCTCGAACCCAGACCTCCCGCGTTATAAGCACCTACCAAAGCACGCAAATTTGGCTACCAATAAATCATGTTTCCAATTGCAAACTTAAGAACCAAGGAAGATTAAAGCAAAATCATAACATAAACTTATAACATTGTTGGAGTTTTTTAGCCTTTGATCCATTTCTCTCTTCACCTAACTCAATCTGGAATACCTTTTCGCACAAAAAATAAGATCAAAACAAACTTTTTTTAACAAGCGAAAAAAACATATTATTATAAGGGAAATGCAATAAATAAATGTTCGAAATACATGAACTAATAATTTATGAAATTCATAATAAATACAAGGGAATTAGTTTAATTCTTTAAAGAAATTTTCGATTTCTTTCAAAGCATTTTGAGCATCTTTTGCCTTGCAGTCTTCTTTTTTTATTTTATTAAGTACGGCACTCTTGGTAGCAATGTCAAGTTCCATAGACTTTCTTTTTAGCTCATGCTCAATATTTGACTGATTTCTCTTCTGTATTGCCTCTTCCTTAAATGAATCGTATTGCAGTTTTGCAAGTTCTATCTTGATTTTCGATAGCTCTGCATACTGCTCACTGATTTTGCTACTATGGGACTTGACGAGATGGGTCTTCTTCTCGAAACCCATGGATTACTAACCTCTTGATCCGTTCTGTTATCAAATTGTTTTCTTGACCCTTTTGATATCAGTGCTGGTGTTGTTTCGTTTGCTGCATCATGAGAGTCACTTTTTTTTTTTCTTCGATTAAAGTCCCATTTGTGGGGACCTTTAATTTCGGATTTACTTTTTTTTGTAGCATCGATGGTTTGTAGTGGCCCCAATCATCATTCGAATTTTCAGTTTCATTGCACTAAATAGATGTATACAAAAAAGGTTTAAAAGTCGAATCTGCAAATTATTTTTTAGCTTACTTTTTCACTCTGTTCTTGTTGTTCTTGTTCTCTATCTACAGGATTGTCACCATCATAAGCGTTTCCTAAGCCATAAACCGTCTTTGGATTCATAATCGCCACAGCCAGATCAAAATTCGGATCGGACGGTTTGAATGGCTTACCTCCTCCAGTTTGCACACTAGACATTTTTTCTTTTGCAGCGTCCTTCCTAATTTCCGCTTTATAATTGCAATAAAACCTTTTAAGTGCCTCGCTATTCCTGTAGCATAAAATTCCTGCTTGGCTATTAAAGTTTTTTTCTATTCGGCACCAAGCATTTTCCTTTTCTTTCCATGTTGTTGCATTGGTTTTTTTGTTTTCAATAACCGCTTTTTCTTCGTAAACACAATGAAGCAGAAGTGTTTTTTCATTTTGTGCAAAATCGGGGTTTCTTTTTTTCGTGCTTGCCATGGCTTAATTTTAACCAATTAAAAAAAAATGAAAACAAACACAACTTCTTATACAAAGTGCTATTATTATCTATTACAAAGTGCTTCCTTATTATGTGGAACATAAAATTTTTCGTGCAACAAACATAACGCTATGTATCACATAAGAGCTATGTTGAACTTGGCTAAGATTCAGATTTATGTTTCGTTTCAGCAAACGGGCCTAAGTAATTTAAGCAATAATAATTTACAGAACCTTTTCAAAACTCACGAAAACATCACGTAGAAGTATTTAAAATTAATTCCAAACCTTTAAAGTCGAGACTAAGAAGTCAATTTTTTACTTGCTTAAGGAATTGCGAATGAGAAGTTAACTGTCTGATAGAAAGTGGCAATTTGTTAAATATTCAACAAGAGGTAATGCTATAAAAATTTCGACAGGCAGTTCTACGAAATATTGGTATGGATACTTGGCTCAAAAAATTTCCACGTACGTGTTTCTGAGAAGCACTGATTTATAGGGTGTTTCCACCGCATATAAAACAGAGCTTTACGTAGAAAGATTGTGTTTTTACCGGAATAGAGGAGTAACTTGAAGTATGCTTTCGTTTTTGATATTTATCAATGACATCACGTCATCTGCGCATCTCCTTGTAAAAGTGAATGTTTTTATCTCTCGAGCAACTCAGATTCAGAATGAAGTAAATTCATTTTCAATTGGCACCAATTTTTTCAATCTACGAAACGAAATAATCCAAAAATAGAAAAACAAAACTTCAAATATGTTTTCGGGATTAAAGTCCATAAAGTCGATGGTGAACTAACTTGATCTACGTCAACCAGCAGTACTGCTGGTTAATTTGTTTAAAAAGTAAAATCTGCTAAAATTAAGCAGCAGTACTCAACTTTAACATCCATTATTATTTTGCAGCGTGCACACCTTATTACATTAAATTTTTTTGAGAGGAACACCCGCGACCATATCAACAGCAACATCAACCGTTCTGCGCATCCCTTACGCCACAGTAGAAACACTCCTGAGTTGATGATACCCAGCTTTTAATAAAAGGCACGTTTGCTTTGTTTCGTCAGAAAACGCAAAGAACACGTAGAATTCTGTACAGTTTGATTTAGGAATTCTTGCGTGGAAGAGATTAATTACGCGATCAGTTTTTAATCTTCTTGTGAGGAGATTAATATTCGTATGGTAAATATTGTGGTTTAAAGGCGATTTTAAAGGCGATCCCTATTAGAAACACCCTATTAGTCAAATTCTAGTTTTAAAATCTCGCATCGTGATGAAGTTGCTGTGATAAAGATATTCAAACTTTAATTTAGTTTAATAGTAAGTTAGTAAGTTAGTTTAATAGTAAATTTTCGAAATAATAAAATTCTTTATTTAAGAGGAACAAGACATTCAACTTTCTTCCTCTGAGCCGGCGAATAGCCTGCCAACTGTCTTGTTTGCAGATCTGTAAGCTTGCTCCAACCTCTTGTCAAACTTTTTCCATGCCTGTTCTTTGGCTGCTCTGGCCGCCATACTGAAAGTTCTTCGCGCCTCAGTGTACCGGGCTCGAGAAACAGTTTCTACATTAGGCTCACTTCTTCTCTCTGATGGCTTCTTGAACTACAGCAGTCTTAAACCACGCAGTTTTTTTCTCACCACCAGCCGCCACACCACACCGCTTCACTTCACAAACATTTGTTGCAGAGGCAATGACTGCCGATGAAAATAGCTGCCATTCTTCCTCTACATTTAAAAGGTCAGTTGGAATTTGTTCAAACTTCTCCGAAAGGTGCCGTGCAAATCGCTCTCTGTAATCAGATTTAGTATCCTAAAACTTTTCCTACCCAATGCGTATCACCCGTCTTGGATTTGGCCTGGGTAGAAAAGGAATACTGTCACTAAAGCGCAATTCGCACAACGCTAGGTGGTGATCAGTTGACAGCTCAGCTCCTCTCAAAACGCGAACATCATAAATCATTTTTTGAGCCCATCAATCAAAGATCTCTGATTTCAACTGTGCCGGCACCAAGTTTATTTGTGAATGGCTTTGTGTGGGAAAAATGTGTTCATGATGGACAAGCCATAAGCACAGCAAAAGTCCAAGTTCCCTCCGTTCCTGTTTTGATCAGGAGGAAGAAGTTCATTTCTGCTACTCTATCCAGCGCAGCATCAACTTCGTTCAGGAAGGTCGGATACTCTGACTCTAGGTTGGGTGCGTACACTTACAGTTGAGCTTAAGTCGATCTCTCAAGCTTAAGCTTTAAGATCAAAACGCTCCCTGCTAATGGAATAAACTCCAATACATTTTTCAACAGCCGGGGGCTTGTGAGTATCCCCACCCCCGCCTGTGCAGTCATGTTATGTGAGACGCCAGACCAGAAAAGTCTCCACCCGTCAGAGAAGTCTCTGCTTCCGAAACCTTTCCATGTAGTTGAGGAGTTGCCAGTAGCATCGAGCTGATACTTTTGAGCCTCCTCAACTGGTACAAGTTCCTTCTCCGTTAGTGATGAGACATTCCATGTGCCAATTTTGAGTTGATGCCGTTGTCGATTTGTAGACTGCCCATCTATGCCCGCATTTTTGCTTGGCGCTGCCCCCCGCAATGGATGGCGTCACCATTGCCCGGCTGTTCGTAATTTCTTCAGGTTGAACCCGGTCGGACGCCGAGCGGGACATTCCGACCACCAAGCACTCACTCACATGCTGACTCCCCTCAGGCCTAGCTTCAAAGGGTGCCCTAGGTAACCAGAATCAGCACATATCCGAGGCTTCTTCTTTCTTCTCTTCATGGTGGGGGAGTGGGTTGCATTTTATACCTAGCTGCCAGGTTTTAATCCGGGCGTTCCTAACATGGACAACAGACGCCGACCAAGAAGCCGCTCATCCCAAGACAGACGCTCTTAGAGTTTAACTGTTTAGAGTTCAGCCGCCCCTCTGGGATCAGCCGCTGACCAGTTTGCCGCACACTGTGCATCAGACGCTACTGGGTTGAATTTAGACCTTTAGGTTTATCTCTCAGTTATAGCTTTGCTGGCAAGGGTGGCCCCACCAGGAGTATATACTCCTGACAGCATCACTTATAACATGCTGGAGACTACTTCTTCCAGTGAATTTAAGTTGGCTCTTACGACAGGCATACCTTACCTTAAGGCTATTCTGGGCCCGACCTTGCAGGCTTGCAGGGGTTCTGAATCATTCCCAAATAGCATTATTTTAGCCGGTGAATGGCTGGGTGTGGGTATGAATGCCTTGGATCTTGCAACAATGCAAGCACTTGCCACCGAATCTTAAAATTCTTCAAATTTGGAGCGACATAATAAAATAATTAAAAAAATATCCATTTCAATCATGAATTTTTTTCATAACAAAAGGCAACTTAATTAAAAATTTTTATTTCTCCCTTTTGTATCTCCTTAAGTATTGTGTCCCCAGCGAAAACGTGTTCATAACTTTATTACCCGACATTTTATCGATTTGAGCTATGGTTTTTGAGATATTTGCCACAAACTGAAAAAAAATACTTTTAAAGCTCCTCCCACCCGTTAGCTCCGCCCCCAACCGCCAGTACTTTCGGTATGCAATTCAGGACACCTAACTCTACAATTGCGCCAAAAACCGCTTCAACACGAATTATTTTCCCTATTTTTGCCTGGACTATTCATGCCAAAGAAAACGTAGCATGAATGATTTTTTTCCGAATGTACTAAATGATCTTTTTCACCAAAGTAGTTATAATGTTTTAGGTATGGCAGCACTCGCCTCATAGTCGTAACAGCACACGAAAAAAATACCGTCTTATTTCTCTCTCTTTCCTTTGCCCAAAAGTGTTTCGCTTATGGCAACAGAACTCTGCTTACATTGTGAGGTCTGAGGAGGTGTACTTGTGGTGATGGTGACCCCTGTGGTCTCTTCTTGTTCATTGGTCTCTTCATTGATATTGTTTTTTTTTTTTTTTCTTCAATCAGCAGTACAGTATGATACAATCTTTCGACTGCGATTGCGTATCAAGTTTGCTACGCTGTGCGCGAGCAACGACGAAATGCCCGTGCAACAGTTCTTCAGATTTCTTCAGCGTAACAAATTATGTCTTAATTTTAATTAGTTCCTCCAAATGTATCGATTTAAATTTATTTGGCAACCAAGTGAAAACATCTTATCCGAAATAGTTCTTTTTAATTAATTCTAATAATAAATTCAAAAAGGCGGGGTTGCTACTAATGAAAGAAAACAATGCAAATCTCTGTCTGTATGTATCATTATGTGGGGAAATTGTACACCGCTTACGAAAGTATTTTATTTTTGAGCACATTTGTAACACTTGACCACAAATTATGTAATCTCAGATTGAATCATATGCAGATCTTTAATGTTTTTTATAATGCATGAAAAGCGCTGACAAATTTAAGTGTGCTTGAAATTTTTAAAAATGTATTTCGTTCACCTCCGCGTAAAAAATAAAATCTCAGCTAGACTCAGATCGACTCGAGGTTCTATTCAGATAGACGATGCTGGAATGTCAGTCGATGCCGCAACCAACCGCGTGCGCGCATATGCTTTTGTCTCGAAGCAGTGTTCACATAAATAATTTTCAATGAGGCTGTTATTTTTGCAATAAAGAAGAACTTGTATATATGCAGTGACTTGGTTAAGTAAGATCGTTTTTGTTCTTTTTTCATCTTACATTTGTACCTTTCGAAAAAAGCACGGGGGAATTCATTTTATTTGCGTGGCGTCCTGATCCCTCACTCGAAAAAATCAAGTAACTAAACAGCTTCGATGATATGTGTTTTGTTTGGCGTTTGTGATCTGGTCGGCATTTATTTCGCTTAAGATAACCTTTGGGCAGAAAATGTATTTCTAGAATAATGTTAATGCATCAAAATTCAAAACCAATTTTAAAATTAGTTTTAATTCTTTTAATTACATCGGTTTCTTCTGGACTAACTTTAGCTTTAAGTATTTTCGTGATGATTCACATTGATGATATCAGCTGTAAAAAATTAATGTTTGCATGCCTCCTACTTATGGTGCTGTCATGTCTTGTTATGGGAATTAGGACTCTTATTTTTATTTAAACCAAATGACACTGTTTTTCAATGTTAATTTTAAGCAGTTAATTATTTTTTTTAACTGAGAAGGATAATCACTGAAAGTTCTTAAAAGTATTCTGAAAGATATTTTATCAAATTTAATGAGGCATGCAGATTCACATCTTATGAACCATGCATATTCCCTGCTCTCTCTTCTTCTTCAACTATCAAAGCGATCTTAACACAATCTCGAACGCTTCATTAACAGCTCAAAATGGTTCAACGAGTAGGCTCGGCTTTCTATAGATTCACATGGTACCACAATTGTTCTAAATGCCTAAGTGTGGGTTTTCTAATAACTGACAGCCACTTCGAACTTACATGACCTTCTTTATTAGCAGGCCGTCCAAACATGGAAAAGGGACCTTTTAACTTTATGCCACAAAGCTGCGTTGTCGTTTTCTTTGTCGCGTGAGTTTCCTGTTGCTTTACAGCCGCGTTGAGAATATTCTATTCGAAAAACGATTAAAAAATCGTAGAAAAAGCCAAAAAATCAACAAGAACACAAACCACCGCGAAAGCCAACAATTCTAGGTTGGCTTGGCAACACAGAATCGTCAAAACACATGCATAAATTCATCGTGGGCGTTTTTTCTTTTTTAGTTCAGAATAGAGCACTGAACACAGTTCAAGCACTCTAAGCGTGCTCTGTCTTCTGAGATTGTGTAACGCACTTGAGCACATGTTTTTATCTGTCAGAATGCAAAACGAAAGAAAAGAAAACTTAAAAAATTGGCAAAATATTTATTACGAGCCGAAAATAATGCAAAATAATTATAATTTCATCAAACACTTTTGCTTTCGGTCTTAGAACAACAAACTTCCCGTTAAAACTTTTTTTTTCCACACTCATCTGTCATTTTGCTGTGCTCAGCAATTAGCTCAGAATGCTCGGTCAAATTATTTCGAGCACATTGAGCGCGCTCTGATCATGCTCTAAGCGCAAAAAGAAATACAAATCTGGGACGTCGGACCCTGATTATTCTGAGCACAAAAAGAAACACAAATTTTTGTTTGACAGTTCGAGCTCTGCTGTGAACGAAAAAAGAAAAACGCCCCGTGTTGAATTTTTGTGTTTTCTCAAAACTTTCTTTCGTAAAAAATCTTAACAACCGTTGATGATCGAAATAACCTTGTGGTAGCTCCCATTCAATCTAATGTGTTTGAATTGAAGTTGTCAATTCAACGTTGGTGCAACGCAGCTTTGTGAAATACCCCTTATGGTATCACTACGTTGTCTGTCCGCCGAATCGCGTTATAACTTCTCAACGGCAAGTCGTAGAAAGACAAAAATTTCGTGAGTTTTTAAACTTCGGAAATAGTTGGATAACCCACATGGGCAGTTGTTTTTCAAGCTCAAATAACAGTATAATTACAGTTTGAAGTTTTATGGGTGAATGGATTAAATGTTTCTCAATACATTTTTTAAAAAGTTTAGCAGACAGGAACTAAAAAACGAAACTAAATTTAACAAAATACTGAACTTTAGCAAAAAAAGCAAATTATTTTAAAAATAATAAAAAGCTTTTTAGAAATCATGAGTTGAAAATGGATGCTGTTTTTGAAAGTGTTTGAGGCCAAAGTCGATGCGGTTGGCTCTTTAGATATAAGTTTTCTCATGGCGTATTCTTTTAAACACCGAGCTGTCAAATAATACTCGGTGTTCGCGACGATTCCAGCGCACTCGGTTTCATTGTGTACATAACGGCAAATACTGCACCGGTTCAGTCATCACGTTTAGTGTCAAATTGTTTTGACTTCGGGTGCGTTTCTTTATTCGTTCAACTATTCCGGCCGAAGTATCTGCGGTTTTTTATTTATTCGGAATATTGCGATCATTCTGTTTTGCGTTTCCTTATTCGTTCAGAATATTCGGAATGCATTCTATTCATATTACCTCCCGAGGTAGTACGAATTAGAACGTTCGGAATATTCCAACTTAGTATTCCACATTTTCCATTCCTTCTACGGTATGGATAAAAAAACGCACCCTTCATTTTGTTTATTTTTTTCATTTCGCAGAGTGATTTTGTAGCCGTCGGTTTTTTGTACTTTTAACTAAAAATTAATTTTGATAGCTTTGAGTTTGAGATATTTTTTTTATTGATTTTAGTTAGTTATTAAGTTATTTTTTATTGATATACAATATCAGTCGAGTTGTAAGAAATCACGAATGAAAAATCAGTCGGAACGTCACTTCATACACACAACCAAAGCTACACCCAGCCTCCAGCTACACCCAGCGACCAAACACTACGGTCGCGAAATTTCGAGTTCGGTGTCGACACCGAACTAATTCACACGGAGTTTAAAAGAACATTTACATAAGCACGATTCCGTTCAGGTGTACGTGAAAAGAACAATTTTTTTTTGTATTCCACACCAGTTTCACGATTCGGTTTTGAAAAGAATACGCCATCAGTCTTGCTGCACCGTTTATTTTTGCTATGTTATTGCAAAATTATTTCCAAGAAGTTCGAATTTCTTTTTTAAGGTTCTTTTAACAAGCCTTTTAAACTTCCCAATCATTTTCGGTGTTAGACCTTTAAGCTTTGCCGAAGTTTTCTAGCTGTAGCAGCCACTATTCCGTTTGTGAAAGGGTCAGTTTCTAGACCCAAGAAAATGGCCACGTGTCGATAGCTTTAAGCCAGAGTGCACTCGTCCGAAATTTGGTGGGATTTGTTGCACAGTTAAAAATGTGTCTGGTGTCAAGTCGACTATCTCCGCAGTCCTGACATAGTTAGTTATGCGATAGTTATGCTTCGCTTATCCTTAAAATTCCACTATCGTCTAGTCGATATCGAATTGACGATTGCCGGTTTACTTTGCGTAAGGAAAAAAACTGTTAAGTACTATGGTCTTATCGATGGCGATAGAACGATAGCAAAATAGGTATCGTGTCCCTCGCACTTTTTTTGTATTTGTTTTTATTGAAAGTGAAAATAAATACAGTTAAAATAAATTCAATCCATCTCTCCCAACCCAATCGTTACTTACTTTCCTCTTTCGGATTCTGCGGAACGTTTTTAAATTTCCACCTCTTCCATTCTGACACACAAATCACAGAACATAATTATAGAGAAAATATGGAGAAAATATATGTACCTAAGAAACCTATGACATCAGATTTTAATTTACCTTAGCCGAACAAATGTCAACATGCGTATGGCGTTGCTTTTATACTCTTTCATTAATTATTCTGACAGAAGGAAACTTATCGAAACTTACTGAAACAAGAGCGATGACGACATGATAGCGATAGTGTTCCGTGAAGCAATTTTTTGACGATAGCGTTCAGTGCTATCACACGGACGACTGTCGTCTGTAAAGTTACGCAATGTTATGGTCCCCATGTTATGGTCCCCAATTGGCAGCAGCTTCGTCTCGGTGTGGAGGTGATCTTGGTGTAACATCCAGTGATTGTATTCATTGCCGAATTTTGGCAAGTCTGAAGATGCCGCCAGCTTAAAATCATTTTCGGTGACCGCGTATCCTTAGAACTGCCTAAGACTGCCGTTCGTCTCTAAAGGACATGTCAGAGCAGCTCAACATTCTCCTGTGCGGGTGCCAGGGCATAGTGACATTTCAGGCAACTGTAAGGCTGACGAAGTCGCCAAACTTGGAACTACTCTCTCAAGATAAAACTGGATGCAATAGAAAGAACAAATCTGAGATGAACAAAAAGTAGTACCTGTCTAGTAACGAAACAGATTTGGCCCAAGCTAGATCTTAAACGCTTTAGGAGTTTTATAGCTCTTAATAGATCGAACATAAATGCTACAATCGGTGTTATTACAGGGCACTGTCTGATAGGCAAGCACGCGATAAGGCTTGGTGTCTTCTCTAACGATTTTTGCAGGAGCTGCACCACTCTCCACCTTCTCTGCACATGCTCCGCTCTCTCTAAGACAATCTTCACCTTGGAGCTTTTCTGAACGATCTTAGTGATCTTAGCTCAAAATGGTTCAACGAGTAGGCAATTTTTCCAGATCCACGTGGTATCACAATGGACCTACATAGGTCCAAATGAGTTGGGTTCTTCGAACCCGACAGCCACTTCAACCTAACCTATCCTTAGAAGGTTCGCAGACCGAGGCTGCTTAATCATCTTTTCATCGTTCCCGATCCTCCGCCACCAACTCAAGAGACACATGCGCGATCCCCAGGCAGGTCTCGGAGCTGTTCTTTACCGGTTTCCACCACCTGTTTCTTGGCCTACCAGGGGGTGACGCGCTCGCATCTTGGCTAATATGACCTGTCGGGGGGCAAGCAAACAACGTGTCCATACCACCAAAGAATTGATCGTTCCACTCGGAGAAATAGCCGCCAGTATGTGTCACTTAATTGCGCCGTCCAGATTGGAGCAGCGTAGTTTAACATGAAGCGTCCAATAGCCTTGTAGGTGGCGGGAAGTATATCTCTCTCTATCCCACAGGAGTTGCCGGTCATTAAAAAAGTTCCCCGGACCGGGAGGTAACGGTTCAGTTCTGTGCATAGTCTGGGTACGTTGGGGCCAGTGGTGAGAAAAGTGCAGTCGTCAGCATATGACACAATGTTTATTCCGTGAGGCGGAAAGGGCAGTTTAAAGATGTAGAAGCTGAAGAGAATAAGCGATAGAACGCCTCCTTGGGGAACTCCCTATTTGACCCGTCTATGCTGAGATTTGACGTTTCAAAACTCGACATACAATTGGCGGCCATTTAAGTAGTTGGTTATCCACTGCTTGTGTGTGTTTTGGGTGAAGAGAACTCCAGATTCGGTGTAGAAGTATGGCGTGATGTACAGTGTCAAACGCTTTGGCTTGGTCCAGGGCAGTTCTGAGCGACAGACCTGTTGCTGTCGCCTTAATCTGGCAAGGTTACCTTTGACTCAGTCCGTTTGTGATCTGCGATGCAATCTCGTTAAAAGCTGTGGTGGTGCTGTACATTCTGCGGAAGACATGCTGTGATGTGAAGCTAGCGTAAGATGTTCGGCGAGGTCAGGAAGAAGTAAGGCTTCAAGTACATTCGCGACCGGGGAGAGAAGAGGGATCGGGCGGTAGGATTTTCCTTGATCAGTTGGCTTTCCAGTGGGGTTGCCGTGGCGTGTGGTTAGTGTGTGTGTTACAACGCCGGAGGTCTGGGTTCGAATCCAATCATCGTCACCTAAAAAAAAAGACCTGTTATTTTTCACGGTCCCTACCTCCGCGTCTCTGGTCCCTACCACCGGGTCTGACAAGACCCCCGAAAGTATCATTTGTTTTGAAAAACTTTTCAAAGTACCATTCGGATTCGACAAAAAATTGTATGTCCCCTTGTATGTGAAGTATGCACACAGCATGCATTGTTGAGAAGTTGGCCCTGGTTCACCTCGAGCTGTTGCGCAACTCTATTTTAGTTTGCTTTCCTGGCTTGTTTTGTAGGATTATCCAGGCATCCTCCCAAATTTCTGGGATATGCAGCGAATTTAGGGAGAGGGTTAGAACAGAGGCCTGGTAATCTCGCCCTGGTTCGCCGAGCTTTTTGAGCATCAGCATTGAGATCCTGTATAGGCATTTTTTGGGGTCGCTCACGGCATTTCCGTTAAACGAAATTGCTATGCTGTCACTTTCTTTAGTGGGGTTGCCAAGACCTTTGACGATGGACCACAGCTTCTTGACATATTGGAACCAAGATTACAGTTGGCAAGGTGTTCAAACCATTTCTTCGTTCAACGTTCGTCGACAGGTCGGCGAATCTCTGTGTTGAGGAGTTGAATTCTAGCATCAACTGGGTTAGTTAGCCTGATGGAGTTAGCGTTCGTCGGCTAGTCTGGAAAGTTTGGTCGGAGCTTGAGAATCTTTCCTGCCGGTAGGAAACCTGCTACTGTTTGGGCGATGGTTTTGCGGAATGTTTTTCCGCCGGTGAAGGCGTTCGTTTGTGGTGGCACGTTTCTGAAAAAGTTGTTCGTGTAGCTTGAAATGATGAAAGTCTTATTTTTCGGGACTTGGAAATTATCAGCAGTTTCGATGGTGATGGTTATTGGGACCTGAGTCTGGTTAACTGTTTGACTACAAGGCCAGCTTGGTTTCTTGAATGGCAGCTATAAGGATATCATAGCGGTCCATGAAGTCAGTTAGCTCGTCAATTTTTCCTGAAATGTCTTGGGTTTGGTTCAATTTCGGCACCCAATATTATACGGAGCAGTCCTCCCGGTGTGAGCCGCCCCGTTGTTGAAAAAAAATCTGGTTGCCTTCTCCTTTGATAGTTTGGTTTGGCAATGCAACTGAGGTTTGCGATTCTCGGTCGAGGTGTTTGGATGTTGTGGTCCTCATGTACCTCCCGTTCGTAGACCCAATCGCCGAGGGAGCCTGTAGCTGGTGGGACTTGGCTTTTTTTTATAGTTTCTTTTCCCTCAACTACTTCAGAGCAGTTGGAAAAATGTGTGCTGAGTAAAAGTTGAGTCGCTATCTGTCCAGATTCCTGTTGAAACGACTTTTGTTTCTCGACACTCGTGCATAGTCCTAATTTTTGTTTGAGAAACTGAGATTAACTCCAGAAATGAGTTTTTCAGTGAATTTATATGCGGGGTTAATCTCGGCTCAACTCGCCAAATTAAGTGAGTTGATCCCGAATCAGGTCTGGAAAACAGTATGAACTACTTTAAATGTTTTTTCTGTGCAGAATGGCAGTTGCTTTGCGTATTTCCGCGAAAAATTACAATTCGTTTCCTGTGTTTTTCTATGTGAAGTGAGAGTTAGGAGAGTCAATTTATGAGTGCCGAAGATGTTGGCGGAGTTAATACAGCACTGAAAAACTACTCGCTGGGTTAACTCCAGACTCATTTTGTTCCGGAACTCTTAGTCGCTTTTTACGACAAACGCTATCTCTCAACGGGCGCTGGGGCGCTGCAGCAATATTCTTACCCCTCACTGCACGGATTTTCCTCCAAATATTTTTGCTACTGTTAAGTTTGTCCAGCATTTTTATGAACACACATTTTTTCTTATTATCTATTTCTATTTTATCTATATCTATTTCTTATTATCTATTTAGGGAAGGCCCCAGATGACAAAGCAATAAAAGCTGAAGTTTTTCACACCTCTAATGAAGCATTGTCTGTGATCTCAGCGGTAACGGATACATCAGCGGGCATCGAGACAAATGCTGCAGCAGTGATTAAATCCATGTCAGGGGCAGCAGCTATCGTAGCATTAGAAAATTCAAGTAATGAAATTTATCAACTTGCAAATAATTTGAGTAACCACTTTATTGCCATATCGTCCACAGGAGTATCTGTAGCAGCAGAAACAGCTCGCGAAGAAACGACATTGCCCAATAGTAGTAGTAGTAGTAGTTTACCCACAACAGCATCATCGTCACCATCTTCGACACTCTCCACATTATCGTCATCCTCATCACCCAAATCCATAGCATCCTTATTACAGCAAACTATATCCTTATCAACAGCAACAGAAACCGCCAGTGTTAAAATATCAATCGATGAGCATGACATTGATGATTTCAGTGATTTGGCAACACCACTTAATGAAACTGCAACAACTGAGCTCCAGTTTGATAGCATGAAAGAGCTTGAAGCCGATATGAACGTTGTACATGCTTCGCAAACACAAATGGCGCCCAATGATCTATCGGAGCCTTCGACCCCTACACCAATCGGCTTATCGTTAGATTCTGTAACGAATGGTACTGGCGAGTTGCCAGCGGAAGAAACTAAACCAGCACAAAACTCTCAAAATAGCAAAACAAAAATATTAATCGATAGTTTAGAAAATAGCAATTTAACTAACAATAATATTGTCAGCAATAGCAACATTAATAATAATAACTTGATTACTTGTAAAAAGGCTTCATCCCTCGATGAGACCGATCGATGCGCTTCACCCAGTAATAGCGAAAATATACTCATTACGAAACTAGAACCAGATCAATCAGAAAAAGATCTTCTCAATAAGAATCACTCAGCTAACGAGAAAAGCGAAGCGGAAACAGCAATCAATAGCAATAGCAACAACAATAAGACAACAGCAGCAGCTATAAAGACGAAAACACTTCCAGATGCAGCACACAACTCACAAAACATAAATGGAGACACGAGTACTGCCATTTCGTGCAATGAAATTGCTGGCGATTCTCCAGAGGTGCCTGAAGTTGTTACAGCACCGGGTAAGTTGGAGCCAACGGCCGAACAGTCATCCGCAATCCAAGCCGCCATCCAATCGCTTATTAACTACAACGAAGGACAATGGTCACCGCAGAATCCAACAGGCAAAAAGCAGTACGATCGCGATCAGTTATTGCAGCTACGCGAAGCTAAGGCTTCACGAATATCGCCCGATGTGAGCACCATAAATGCATCCATCCTTCCACAGCCCAACCTGCTTCCATCGTTCATGCGGGGAAATAATAACAACAAACGCGTCCAGTCTATGAGTGGAATCGGATCCATGGGAGATCGCTCCGGTATGGGTATGGGTGGCGGCATGAGTGGAGGTGGCGCTAATGCTGGCTATATCAAGCAAGCCTCTATGTCAGGTTTGAATCAACGTAACAGTGCCAAGGGCAGCAAAACTGCAATGATTCACGTTAACTTGTCCCTTAACCAGGATGTCAAGTTAAATGAAACCGATAATGCATGGCGGCCCAGAGTTTTGGTTCCTGAGCCCCCTGAGGGCACGCATGATAGTGAAGACTTGAAACGCCGCGTACGGGGCATTCTCAACAAGCTGACACCCGAAAAGTTCGACACGCTCGTCGAACAAATTATCAAAATGAAAATCGACACCAACGAGAAGGTGAACGATGTTATGGAACTGGTCTTTGAGAAAGCTATTGATGAGCCTAACTTCTCGGTCTCCTATGCGCGGCTATGTCAGAGACTCGTAGACGAAGTCAAAGCTCGAGATTCGATGGAAAGCGGAACGCCTGCCAATCTGAAACAATTTCGCACGTCTTTGTTGGACAAGACTGAGAACGAATTTAACGAAAACGTGACTAAGCGAGCCGCAAAGGAGAAGAAACTCCAGCCGATCCTTGATAAAATTCGCGAGTGCAAGGATTCAGTTGAGAAGCTGGAACTGCAAGCCCAGTTGGAGGAGGAGGAACGCAAGATTCGTCGTCGTTCAGGTGGAACGGTGAGATTTATCGGTGAGCTATTTAAAATATCGATGTTGACGGGGAAAATTATACACTCGTGCATTGATCTGCTTTTGGATCCAAAGTGCGAAGATAAGCTCGAGTGTCTGTGCAAGTTACTAACCACAGTTGGGGAGAAATTCGAAAAAACCCCAATCAGTGTAAAGGACCCAATGCGGTGCTATAATCTCGATAGTACCATGAAGCGTATGCAGGCAATTGCTTCAAAAACAGACAGAGATGGCGCAAAGGTTACTAGTCGTGTTCGTTTTATGTTGCAGGACGTTATCGATTTGCGTCGAGATAAATGGGTTTCTACGCGTGGTGAAACGCCCAAGACTATGGAAGAAATTCAGAAACAAGCCAAAAACGAGCAAATGTCGACACAGTACATGAACTATAGCAGTTTAATGGCCAGCGGTGGTGGGGGTGGTCAATCCACTGGTGGTGGTGGAAATATGAAAAAGGATGACCGAAGGTTTGGCGGGAACAACAACAATGCCTTTGGCAACAATCGTGATGGCAGTCGTGGCGGCGGTGGACGTGGCGATGATGGCGGATCTATGCGTCGGCAACAGAATCAGGGTGGTGGCAACAGCATGGGTGGCACCGGTAGCGGTTCAAACAATGGTGATGACACATGGCATCACGTCCAAACGGGCAAGGGCAATCGATCAATTGGGGCGGTTGATACCAATAAGCTCGAACCAATGGTATTCATGATTTCAATGCTCTTACAAAAAAATTCATTACTTAATTATTAATTTTTTGTTATAGCTCAATCATGATATCGATATAGGAACAAAGAAGATGGGAGGTCTTCAACAGTTTCTGTGGAATAGCAGCGGAGGTCAGTCACGGACAACAACAACAGCCTCGAACTCGTTTGCTGCGCTGTCAGCGTTAATCGATTCCAAGGGTAGTAATGATCGTAACGATCGCAATGATCGTAACGATCGCAATGATCGTAACGATCGCAATGATCGTAACGATCGCAATGATCGTAACGATCGTGGTGGGCCAAGAACGAAGGGCGCTTATAATAAGGGCTCCATGGAAAGAGACCGGTATGATCGAGGTATGCATGCGTTATTATTATTATTTTTATTATTAATCGTTCTTTATTAAATTTCAAAGATGATTTGTATACATTATGGCTCATCATCATCATCATTTTCCATGACCGCTTATCCTTAGAAGGGTCGCGGAGCGAGGGTGGCTAAATGGTCCCTCCATCTTTCCCGATCTTTATGGTTACCAATGAGTGTTTTTTGCATGGCAATTTTTGCCGTCTGCCAGAAATTGACATTAAAAGAAAATTCTTGTCGACAAAAAAACAAAAAAGCCGCGAAAGTTAAGAACTCTATCAAAACTGTTGCGGCAACGCATAGCTTGGTTGCAAAATAGGTAAAGCAATTGCCAACTAAAGGCTCCATTTAGAATCTGTATTGCTTCTTTGAATGTTTTTTTCTTCTTCGAAACTTTTGGCGAAGAAAAGCCTTGGTAGTTCTTGTAAAATTGGAGAAACTGTTAAGAAATGGATGACATCTCGAACGTTCAGATTGCATAGCAAAATCATTGCTGTGCGGGATATAATTAAGACGCTGAATCTCCGTTCGAACTGTGGGCTTTGGGCTGAAGTAATTGTTCGACGGTAGTGGGTGGTTAATGTGTCTGCATATTGACGTGAAAGTTGAGGACTGAGCTCGGTTGAGACACTGTTGCTAAAACGACTCATCGTTTCGCAAACTGGGTTTGCCAGCTTTCAGAGTCTGAATCAGCGAGTTCAAGTACAACACCGTTCGATGCCGCAATATCATACTATTCTCTGAAAGGCGTGAGTCTTTCTTCTAGCGTGAACCTTAGAATCTTTTTTTGAAGATTGCTGTCACTCCTATTCATTATTTGATTATATAATCAGCATTCGCCTTAAGACTGTTCTACTATAGTTCAGGCAAACCAGACTCAACGTGAATGGCGTACGTGGGTGTTGTTAAGGTAGTGGCTTCAAAGACTTGTAATTTAGACACTGCAAAGTACCCACCCCACAGGAACCCCAATATCTGTGTCAAAGAAAGTGGACATCGATTTTCCACTTAGCGCTGCAGCCAGTGTATTTGGATGGAGTGGATGCAGCGAGATGAGTTTCTTATACAACCTTAGGAATTTGGAAGAGAGTCCGATTGTTAAGAGTTTTTGTAGACCAAAAAGTTCCTGTTAATGGTGTCGAATGCAGCTTTAAAGTCTATGAAAAAAAAGTTTTTTATATTTTACTATATACTTTCTTGCAATATAAGTGAGCGCGAATAATAAAATATTTTGTATAAAATATTTGTAAAAATCTTTCGGAGTACACATTGGATTAAGATTCCCCTATAACTTTCCGGCCGATTCCGATCACCTTTTTTGAAAATAGCTCAGATTAGCGATTTTAAAATAAAATGCGGGATTACTTCCTCGCTCAAAAGTTGGTTGTTAAAAGTAAGCAGGATGTTTAGGAAAGCGTGCGTGCTTTATTTAAAAAACTCAGCAGGGATTCCGTCCAGACGAGAAGCTTTATTATTTCTTAAAGCTCTGCAAAGTTGCTAGGAGTTTGCACATCTGTAGAGTCTAACTCAGGAACCGATACATATGGTAGCGCATATTGGAAGGGTTCTAAAGTTTGCGTGGAACACGGGAGTTTCATAAATTAATCAGCAAGTAAATCAGCAGCAACAGTCGGCTGTGGAAAATTTCTCACTTAAAAATCTACCATTTTCCGTCAGACTACAACTAAGTTTCCTTAACAAGTAGTTCAAGCTTCTGTAGCAATCGCATATGGCATTCTGCCTTCCAACGAAAGTACCTACAATACCGTCAATTTATGCGGTTTCATCTTATGCTGCTAGATCCAACGGTCTCATTCGTTACGCGCGCTAAGACTTGTCTGATCCAAAGTTCGGATAATTTCATTGTTGCAATGTCCGCGAAGTCGAGTACTAAGTTTGCGAGCAACGTTTGTTGATCTTCGTTCACTCAGAATGGCAGCCTCCATTGCCCAATGGGCCTACAACATCTCGTCGAAACGCTTTATAACGAGCACGTCCCAGTGAAAATAGTCGCCATGTGCAGGAAATCTTGTTCTTGGTTTACCGCAGACGTTCTTGCTGCCATTAATTTTAGAAACAGGCTCTACAAATAATTGAACATTATCCTATTGGAGTGCGTACAAAGTAGCTCGTAACAGCGCATTAGCTGTTGTTCGACAATCAAAGTGAAACTTCTAATTTGATATGTGAAACGCAAACTTACATTCTAAAGTTTTGTGGCGGAATCTGCGCCAGATTGGAGAAACGGCACAATTATAATAACCAATGTCGCTTAGACCCAGATGAGTTGAACAATTCTTTCTTAGAACCTGCAACAGATCCCAATAGATTCGACCTTGATGATATGCCCTCAAAGAACCAACGCAGGCTGATTTTGAAGTTGTGTCTGAAAATGAAATTCTTTTAACTTTAGCATCGATCAAGCGAAGTTCTGTTGGTGAAGATGGTTTATCGCTTTGGTTTTTAAAACTCATTTTACCTGAAATAATCAGACCTCTCACGCATGTGATTGACACTTGAAACATGCAAAATGCGTCTGCTTCTAATGACTTTAGGCCCAATAAGTATCCTGCCTTGCTTATCAAAGGTCTTCGAAAAGAAGCTTGCTAGACAGGTTCAAGACCACATATCAGCAAATTCTCTGCTTTACCCTTTCCAGTCTGGTTTCCGTAAGGGCCATAGCTGTTGTTCGGCTATGGTCAACCTCTGGATGTTTGTAAGGATTTTGATAAGGGCCTTGTAGCTTTGCTCTGCTTGCTAAATTTTTCGAAATCATTTAAAGCAAACTTAAATACTTGTTTGGGTTTAGCGACAGGCGTTCCCCATCAAACGGTTTGAATGTTTCTTTTAATGTTCTGCAAATAAATCGGTTTTTTCTCTGTCCCCCCTTGCCCATTCGCTGTTGGCTTTTCTTAATGACGCTGAGCGTACTATAGGCTTCTGAAAGGAAAGCTGTCGCTTTTGAAAGCTGGGAATCTAAAGCGACAGCTTTCCTTTATCGGCAGTCAAACTTTCGAGGTAAGCAGTACTCTCGCGGGTTTTAAAATCTTGAAGTTCGTGCTTCAGTTTGTTAAAAAGGTGACTCAAATTGCTCTTGTCCGGAGGTGCTCGCCAACGTTGCTATCTCTTGCGCGCCCTCCTCTTTTCACATATGTACTCTTTTATTTCGCGCGAATATGTTGTTCCGCTATTCTATAATTCGGTTTGCACGCAGCGCTCTGAATAACTCTCAAGAGTTCACCTATTTCGTCTTCTATTCCAAGTGCCGTTTTGATTGGTACATTCAAAGCTATGTTTTCTTTGCAGTATTTTCTAAAGCCGCCTTAGTCGATGTGCTTACCAGTTAATCTAGGCGCTCTTTCCTTTTTCGCTAGGCTTTCGCCGATTTTCAAGAGAACTGCCGAGTGATCCGAACAGAGATCAAAGTGTTCTCTACGTTCGTAAGGAAGGGTGACTTAGTTTTACCGAGACTGAGGTTATTTGCCAAGTTCTATTTCTTCATTTTTGGAATGCTTAATGTAGACAGAGAATACGCCTCTTGAATTTTCTGAAGGATGATGCGCGTGATAGTCTGTGCAACGCAGAATCATACTGTAATATTTCCTTTAAAGAATTTTTATTTTATTTTTAAGGTGTCCATTCGCGAGGCGGTTCGGCGCATGGCTCTCGGGAAAGTTCCTCTTCCAGGAATAACCAAGGTCGTGGTATGATCAACACTTCTAATATGCAAAAGTCAGCTAGTCATAATAAAAATCAATATCAAACTATGGCGCCGAGAATTCAAAATAAAGTAAGTGTTGGATTAAAATTAGCATAGAACTGCATAAATGATTTGTTGTATTTCCAGGGCGTTTTGTCAAGCTCTACAATGTCGTCGCCACCTTCACAGCAATTGTCGCACCAACAGACATCATCTCTAGCACCGGCGATATCGACAGCAGCTGTTGTCGAATATGAATCGCCGAGTGTAGCACCTACAGCTGTTTTTGATGAGCCCACCGATGCCGAGCAAACTGCGATTACATCTGCCATTTCTGAAATGGTTGAAATTGCTGCCAATTCAAGAACACTGAATCAAGTGGTACCATGCTTGACCAAGTTTAAAGAAAACCTAAGGTCATACTTTTTGTTTGTGATACTAACCGAGTATTTGCATTTAGCCAACGTGGGGCAAGTTCAGCGTCGCTATCTAGCTAACATTATAGCATTTTACTTTAAGCGCAACTACATAGCGTTAGATCACTTCAACTTGGCTTATAAACAGTTTTCGGAGTTAGCCAGTGATCTGATAATTGATGTGCCTGAACTGTGGATGTACATATTTGAATTTTCTGGTATTTAAACACACTCGCAATTTTATTACATTCCCATAATACTGATTGCTGATTGTTTTTATATTAGGTCCATTGATTACAAAGAAGATAATTACCGTAAAAGACTTATGGAATAAAGATTTAGCCGATCAAGGGCAAGGTTCAAAGTTTCTTAAAACATTTTTAGCATATTGCACTCGCGAAATTGGACCAGATTTCACTAGAGCTATGTGGAAGAATTCGAAATTGAATTGGACAGATTTTGTGCCTGAAACTGATGTGGCGAACTTCATTGAAACAAATGTACGTTTTTTTTTTTTTTGATGAAATGAATTCACCTTATTAACACCTCTTTAGAAATTTGAATTCTTGGAGAATGACTCGATTAGACCCAATATAATTGTCACTGAAGACAAAGTAAGACTTGCTGAAAAAGTGGTAGAACGTCTGGATCATATGCTCAAAGACGGCTCTCAAGCCGACGCCGTCATCGACTACATTAACGTAAGTTTGTCACTGGGTTGATTCTTTTATTTTTATAAATTATTATCTAAGCCTAAAAATTCGATTCCAATCGACAGGGAAATATTGTTGATTTTGATAAGCAGCTCATTCGCTCGCTAACCACAGCCATATGTAATTTTGCCATTGCGTACAAGGATGGTACATATAAACTTGAAACAGGAACCTATAAGAAAATTTGCATACCAATATTAGCAAGAATTATGGACGCAAAAGAGTCACGGGAGCTTGAGTGTTTGAATGCAATGCAGTTGCTGTGCAATAGCTTGGAACATCCTCGCGGTAAGAGTTGGATATTTATATTGGTTTTATCCCATTACAATAAGATTTTTATTTCGTTTTGGTTTGGCTGTAGGACTTTTGAGTGAACTTTTTGGTGAATTATATGATGCTGATGTGTTGGCAGAGACACCGTTTTTAAATTGGCGAGATTCAAAGGAGGAAGCTATGGCTGGCAAAGGTAAATCTTTGAAAAAAAAACTACTGTCAAAAATACCCCATTTGGGTAGGAGTTAAATTCGTAAGTTAATCTACATCGTAAGCCATTCATGGGAATTTAGTGCGTTTCGAATTTAATGGAAAGTAGTTCCGAAAGCGTGAAAATACCGGAACGACGAGAAACATAACTCGCTACCAAAACCTTTACTTGAACGCATGCAACTAATTATTAAAGCAAGATTTTTGGTTTCGAATTACAAATTGGGGCTCAACAATCGACCAACTAAAATCAGAGAAATTGAATAAGTTCTAGACGCAAGGAAGATATTTTCTAGTAGTTTTTTCGCCGTTAAGTTTTTCGCATTAAGGTTTGTTGCCACTACTATAAAGTAGATCTTCCTCTGAAGTGGATTCCGTCTTTCAACGTCGTTTTAACCAGATTCTATGTGAAGGAGGTGCTCTTTTGGGTCAAACCTGCACTCCCTTAGGTTAAACAGGGATGTGGTGAAAAGGACCACACAGACATTAGGCACCAAAGCGGGCCCATCGCGATCCCTGGGCAACCAGTTGAAGATAACATTCAAAAACAACCTAAACATTCACCGTGAAACATGCCAATTTCCCTGTAAAAGCCAAGAAGGCCTTTGAAGTTTGTGCCGTGTACCTTTTCCAAACTTCTAAAGAAATATTCCCCTAAATAATTTCTGCGAAATTGCCTCCCACTCGCACAGTATGTGTGTTATATCCTAAACCGCCTGCAGATCACTGCAGAATCGACAAATATCTGTGTCGGAAAGCCCGAGCCTCCTTGCGTGTTTCCTCAGGAGACAATGTCCCGTCAGAACTCCCATCAAAGCCCTTAGCTTGTCCCTGCTCAGTTTTGATACTGCCTTCGATCCTTTTTCGTCTAGTCGTGGCCAGAGGGACCTAGATACCCTGTGTCCAGCCAGACGAGACCACCTTTGGTTGGCCGTCATTACAATTTACTCCTCAATAGTACCTCTAACTACGCAGAGGGGTGGTTTGATGTTAAAAACTACACTGTTTCCAAGGAGCCCTCCTTTCCTTACAAGCTCATCAGCTCGTTCGTTACCCTCTATAGGCAAGTCACTGATCAGATATAATGAGATAGGCGACTTGCAATCCCCTTGCCTGAAACACCCGCAAAAAAAAAAGTAACGGGATCTCTCTCCTGACCCTGTCTGTGAATGCATGTGAAGTGAGCAATGGAGATGTTCAGTGAATCGATTTAAAAATGGCGGAAGCTGGCATAATCTGCCGTCTCAGTCATTCAAAAAATATAAACAAAGTAAACAGCCTCCATTCTTTTTTGGTTTGTTTTGTTTTACAAATAATTATTATCTTCTTAGTAAAGGAAAAATCTGCCGCCCAAGCGGGTGCCCATTAGGAATAAATTTTCGCCCTGCACATCGGGTCAACTGAAAATCGAATTTGTTTTGATTACAGAAATGTCAAAAGACATCTGATTCTGGTTTGCTGAGTTCAGCCCATAGGTAGAGTTCAGCACAATTGAGGTGGAAATAGGAGGTGGAAATCTTTGCTATTGGGAGTTTTTTTCCTTTTTGCTAATTTTTTCTTTAAAATAAACAATCAAGCTATTTGATTGTGTGCATAAATTTTATCAATTAAGGCGTTTTCTTATAAAAATATTACGTGAGACTTTCTTGTCTAAACTTCTTATAAAAATTAGTTGCAAAAAGATTTTGATAAATTTTCCAGTTGTCCGAAACACATTTTGAAAACGTTTTTTTTTTTGTAATGAATAGGCACATTTAAACAATACTCTGTTAACGTTTAGATTAATGTTTAGAATAAGGAGTTTTTTCCCTCAATTTTTTATTTGTTTTCGAATGATTTCATGAATAGTTTCAATAGTTCGTTTTTATTATTACTAGTTCATTTATCCAATTATAAATAGTAATCCAAATGAATAAATTGACGTCTCAAGTCGACAAAAAATAAAAGGAACAAACGTAGGGTCTAGACACGGATAACGTTTTTATTCACATGAAACAAATTACAGATCCAATCACCAAAAAAGAAATTTTTCGCGATTGCACACAAAATTGAGAAAAATGTATTTCAGTTTGATTTTAAAAAAAAATTTCAATCACACATGAATAATTTTTATTTGAATAGCAGGAATTGTTTGTTAATAAAATGTTATTCAAATAAAAATTTTATTTAGCTATTTGCGAATTATTGCAAATAAAATTGATGGCATGATTGAAATCAAGTCAAATGATTTATTTGAAAATGTATTTTTATTTCATTATGGAAATTCAAATAACTTCGGAAGGTACAAATTTAAAAAAGTTCTTAAACTTTACAAAAGAAAATTTTAAAGCAAGAGATTTTGTATATTATAAGCTCTTCCAAATAGTTTGAAATTTTGACATATAATCCATTATATTTAATTTCTTTGACATCATCTGAAAATCTGTTTTTTTCCGGTTCTGTTTCTTGTGACAACACGGATTTACGAAGCGTTAAATTTTATCTCATTGGTTCAAAGTGTATTCAAGCTTATCAACAGACGAGCTATCCGTTCTTCTGTATTTCTCTCAGATGATCCTAGGTCTTTGTTCAAATATATCTTTTACAAGAAATTAAAGGACTGTAAATTTTTTACCAGTAAATTTAAGGCGTCACTGACAAAGTCACTAGAATTTTAGAGCAATACAGAGTGAAACAGATCTTACCACCAGAAAAGGTGATTTTTTAAACAAGAGTAATATTCACCCAAAGACCAGTTCCCATTCTAGACAGCAGTATTGTATATGCTGTGCCTTTTAGCTGTCATCGGCATTCATTGAACGAACCCGGCGAAGTATTTCACATCGTTTGAAAGATGTACAAATGCTGTGAGCATTTACAGTTAGTTAGGAGTTGATTAAAGACAAATTTATCTTACACAGACTTTTCAAAATAGACTCAAACTTGGCTTAAAAGTAATGATAAATATCAATAGAGTTTACGGCAAACAATAATGCTAAATCATTGTGTAGCAGAGTATGTTAGAACTATAGCAACCGCCAAAGAATCGACAAGGTAAATGTCTCCGTTGCAAATAATTAAAGTAGTTTTTCTATTTTAAATCTTGAATGAGCGCAATTTGTGTATCACTCTAATATTTTATATTGCCTGCACAAACAAAGATTTCATCGTTTTTCGCAATTAATTTATTCATTTCTTTCTTTTCCATGAAAGCGAACAATGCAGCATTAAAAAAATAATAAATAAACTCTTATTTGAAAGGAAAAATCAAACTTTCTTGCACGAGATTTGGAAAAGTCAACTTGTCTGCTCGGAAATCTGAATAAAAACTCCGAACGATTGCCACGAATCGATCCTCGATATGATGACCTGAAACGCAGTCGATATCTAAAATGTGTAGCCTGAAACGCACTCAAAACCCAAAATTAGTTGCACCAAGCGCACTCATTTTGGCCTTGGAGGCACAAATCTTGCTTCCAGCTTGGTTGACTGTATTAGTGAATTTTTTTTTTGCACCCCATAAAGAAGCATTGCAACCCACTAACACAATCATGATAGCTGGCAGCATTTTCCCTAGAGAGCCGAAAACGAGTTTGGGGGCAAAAAGAGGCACCCCAGCGAAGATGACTATCTCATTGTACCTGATCAATGGGTTGCCCATTGATCAGGTATAATGAGATAGTCATCTTGGGTTGTCTTCGCTGGGTTGTCTTCGTCTGTTTCCGAGCAGACAAGTTGACTTTTCCAAATCTCGTGCAAGAAAGTTTGATTTTTCCTTTCAAATAAGAGTTTATTTATTATTTTTTTAATGCTGCATTGTTCGCTTTCATGGAAAAGAAAGAAATGAATAAATTAATTGCGAAAAACGATGAAATCTTTGTTTGTGCAGGCAATATAAAATATTAGAGTGATACACAAATTGCGCTCATTCAAGATTTAAAATAGAAAAACTACTTTAATTATTTGCAACGGAGACATTTACCTTGTCGATTCTTTGGCGGTTGCTATAGTTCTAACATACTCTGCTACACAATGATTTAGCATTATTGTTTGCCGTAAACTCTATTGATATTTATCATTACTATTGGGAATAACTTCAGTGTTTTTTGGAATACCAGTGGAACCCTAGGTAAGACTTACGTGGAACTTAAGACTTGTGTGAACTTTGTAGGCTTTGATTGAAAAAATGTTTAAATACTTTTGAAATAAAAATTTCTTGAAAATACTTAATATATTTTATTATTATGTTTTTGTTGAAAATTCATGTATTTCTTTGTGTTTGATTTTGCTTTGATGTTAAGAAGTGATTAAACTTATAAGAAAAGTTTGAGTCTATTTTGAAAAGTCTGCGTAAGATAAATTTGTCTTTAATCAACTCCTAACTAACTGTAACTAACGATGTGAAATACTTCGCTGGGTTCGTTCAATGAATGCCGATGACAGCTAAAAGGCACAGCATATACAATACTGGTGTCTAGAATTGGAACCGATTTTTGGGTGAATGTTAGTCTTGCTTAAAAGATCACCTTTCTGGTGGTAAGATCTGTTTCACTCTGTATTGCTCTAAAATTCTAGTGACTTTGTCAGTGACGTCTTAAATATACTGGTAAAAAATGTACAGTCTTTTGAATTCGTGTAAAAGATATATTTAAATAAAGACCTAGGACCATTTGAGAGAAATACAGAAGAACGGATAGCTAGTCTATTGATAAGCTTGAATACACTTTGAACCAATGAGATAAAATTTAACGCTTCGTAAATAAAAAGAACGGGAAAAAAACAGATTTTCAGATGATGTCAAAGAAATCAAATATAATGGATTAGATGTCAAAATTTCAAACTATTGAAAGAGCTTATAATATACAAAATCTCTTGCTTTAAAATTTTCTTTTGTAAAGTTTAAGAACTTTTTTAAATTTGTACCTTCCGAAGTTATTTGAATTTCCATAATGAAATAAAAATACATTTTCAAATAAATCATTTGACTTGATTTCAATCATGCCATCACTTTTGTTTGCAATAATTCGCAAATAGCTAAATAAAATTTTTATTTGAATAACATTTTATTAACAAACAATTCCTGCCATTCAAATAAAAATTATTCATGTGTGATTGAAACTTTTTTTTAAAATCAAACTGAAATACATTTTTCTCAATTTTGTGTGCAATCGCGAAAAATTTCTTTTTTGGTGATGGGATCTGTAATTTGTTTCATGTGAATAAAAACGTTATCCGTATCTGGACCCTACGTTTGTTCCTTTTATTTCTTGTCGACTTGAGACGTCAACTTATTCATTTGGATTACTATTTATAATTACATAAATGAACTAGTAATAATTAAAACGAACTATTGAAACTATTCATGAAATCATTCGAAAACAAATAAAAAATTGAGGGAAAAAACTCCTTATTCTAAATATTGATCTAAAAGTTAATCAATAAACAGAGTATTGTTTAAATGTGCCTATTCATTTATAAAAAAAAACTGTTTTCAAAATGTGTTTCGGATTACTGAAAATTTATCAAATTCTTTTTGGAACTAATTTTTATAAGAAGTTTAGACCAGAAAGTCTCACGTAATTTTTTTATAAGAAAACGCAAAGATTTCCACCTCCTATTTCCACCTCAATTGTGCTGAACTCTACCTATGGACTGAACTCAGCAAACCAGAATCAGATGTCTTTTGACATTTCTGTAATCAAGACAAATTCGATTTTCAGTTGACCCGATGTGCATGGCAAAAATTTATTCCTAATGGGCACTCGCTTGGGCGGCAGATTTTTCCTTTACTAAGAAGATAATAATTATTTGTAAAACAAAATAAACCAAAAAAGAATGGAGGCTGTTTACTTTGTTTATATTTTTTGAATGACTGAGACGGCAGATTATCTCAGCTTCCGCCATTTTTAAATGGATTCACTGAACATCTCCATTGCTCACTTCACATGCATTCACAGACACGGTCAAGAGAGAGATCCCGTTACTTTTTTTTTTGCGGGTGTTTCAGGCAAGGGGATTGCAAGTTGCCTATCTCATTATATCTGATCAGTGGGCAAGACTGGGTAGAGACTAAAGTTGACATCAAAGGTATAGCTATCTATACCGATGGTTCAAAAACAGAGAATGGAACATGTTCTGGAGTTCTCGGAAACACTGCAAATCAACCAGTCATATCGACTAAATGACTACTGCAGTGTTTTCAAGCTGAGATTTATGCGGTGAAGAGAGCTGCACAGACAATTCAATCTATGGATTTTCCAGCAACGGAAATCACCATGTGTGTTGATAGTCAAGCAGCACTTAAAGCCGTGGACTCCAACCTCGTATACTCTAAGTGTGTCAATGACTGCCTCATTGCATTAAAGGATATAAGCTTTCACACAGTTCTACTCTGCTGGGTTCCTGGGCACGTTGGCGTGGCCGGAAATGAATTGGCGGACGAACTGGCAAGGAAAGGTTCTGATATGGACATAACGATGGCTGACCGACGGGTTTATCTCCCTTTCAACACAGCCAAAAGTCTAATAGATCAATACACGATCAAACTAGCCGGTGAACGTTGGCAACAGTCTAAAGATTGTATCATAACTCACAGCTTATTGCCAGTACTCGACCTAAAAAGAACAACGACCCTTCTATCTCTCAGTAGAAATTTCATAAGAACACTCGTTGGTGTAGTCACGGGACACTGCACCATTGGTGTCATGGCTACACGAATGGGAATCTTTGCCAACGACTTCTGGAGAAGCTGTAGGAATGAAGAAGAAATAGAGTCTATAGAACACTTTCTCTGCCACTGCCCAGCTCTCCAAGAACGACGACTAACGTTTTTAGGAGTCAGGTTCTTTGATAGCCTGGACCAACGATTGTAACCCTTTCACTAGTTTTTTATACAACCGGCAAAAATTAATACACTCGCCCGTCACCCATCGAGTGCATCTCGCGTGCATACCCCGCTCACTCCTTATCCGCTTTTCTACTCACCCACCACTCCATTTCAATTTCTTTTCTTTTTCCTTTGGCCTGTCGCTGCTGGCACTGAATCTCTAACGGTGTGCTTTCGCTGCACACGGATGGAGTGCCTGTACCAGCGGTGGCACTGAGCGTATAGCGGATTGTTGTTGGTTTTTTTCCGCTTGATTCACCGTGCAATGTTTTTTGTAAAGGCATAGTACTTGCAAAGCATTGTTGTGGTGCTTCTTTGCGAAAATTTACACGCAACAATTCTGCTTAGTGTTGTGTCGTTTAGTAATTGTTTTGAATAGTTGTTTGTTTGTACTTTTTGCGTATGAAGGACTTTCGTGTAGACATATGCAACATTCGTGGGCTGCGGAAAAACTTCACAGCTGCATACGTCCATACCTGTATACACAGCCCAGCTGTTTTTGGCTCTTTGCGAAACTCAGGTTTTAGGCAAAAATCTTGAAACCGGCGAAATCGACCCGGGTTTCAAACTGCCTGGGTATCGCTTAGAGCCATTATTCTTTCCTCGCCGAGGCCTCGCCGTGTATATACGTGATGATATTGTCTACCACATTCCTCCACAACTCAACACCTGTTCCAACCCGGAATTTAATTTCATGTGGATAGATTTCACCGTCCGTAGACAAACCATTCATTACTGTTTCGTGTACAGAAGCCCAAACTTTGGCAGTGCATTAACTTGTAATGAGATTGATACACTGTCAGATTCCATCACAAGAATTGTTTCCCTGCATCCTAATAATGAAATCGTGATTACGGGCGATTTCAATATTCACAATTCTAAGTGGCTTCGACATTCTGGTCAGTCAACACCCGAAGGAAGGTATGTTGAGATCTTTGCTGCGTTAAATAATCTGACGCAACTTGTAAACGAGCCTACACGGGTACCTGACATTAACAATCATTCCGCCAACACTCTGGACTTGTTTCTAACTTCCCATCCCGATAAGTACACCGTAAATGTACTATCTCCTCTAGGTTCGTCAGACCACTGCGTCATATCAGCCAAATTTTTATTGGGTGGCCAACCCAATAAGGAAATAACTCCTAAACGAACAGTCTGGCGGTACGAGAAAGCAAACTGGGACGGCCTTAATAACTTCTTCGGTCGTTTTAACTGGTCCTTGTGCTTTCTCGATAACAACGTAGATGCTGCTGCTGATATGATAACCAACACCATTCTCCTTGGTATGACATCTTTCATCCCTCACAGGATTAAGAGTATCAAACCTAAGGTGAACTCGTGGTATGACTTGAGCTGTAAAGAGGCGATTAGGTTGAAGGAGTTATGTCTTCGGTCCTACAAGGCCAACCCATCTCAGGTAAACCGAAAAAAGTTTAAGCAAGCCAGAAATGATTGTAATGCTCATATTCGCCGTGTTAAGTTCCAATACGACCAAAAGCTGAGGCAGAAAATACTACATTGTCCCAAGGGTAGTAAAAACTTTTGGTCTTTCGTAAAAAATGTTAAAAACTGTGCCTCATCTTCCATCCCAACACTCGTTTACAATGACATTCCAGCTGTCACCTCTATGGCCAAAGCAAATCTACTTGCAGCGCATTTCGCTGCTAGCTCCTTGCTCCCAGATTCTGCGATGTCCCCGCCTGTACTTGAGCGCGTCGAATATACAATGGGACAAATTCATTTTCGCACTCGTACAGTCATGAGAGTACTTCGAGATCTCAACATTCACAAATCCGCTGGTCCAGATGGAATATCCCCCATAGTTCTGAAGAGGTGTTCTTCCACGCTGGCAAAACCATTGTGTAAGCTTTTCCATCGGTCCTACTCCTCAGGTCTCTTTCCGAGTAGATGGAAAACAGCATTTGTCCAGCCCGTCCCTAAAAAAGGCGATTCTTCTTCTCCCTCTAACTATCGTCCAATTGCACTAACTTCCCTTCTTTCTAAGGTCATGGAAACGCTGATTAATTATCAGCTTATGAAATATCTTGAATCACGAAAACTCCTTAATGACCGGCAATACGGTTTTCGTAGCAAAAGGTCCACTGGTGATTTGATGGCATATCTCACTGAAAAGTGGAACCATTCCTTGCATATTCATGGTGAAAGCAAGATTGTTGCGCTTGATATTTCAAAAGTATTTGACAGAGTTTGGCATCAAGCTCTTTTGTCGAAAATGCGTGCATTTGGAATCGACGAATCTCTTATTCAATGGATTAGTAATTACCTTTCGGACCGTTCAATTCAAGTTGTTTTGGATGGGTTCAAGTCTGCAATTCACAAAATAAACGCTGGGGTTCCCCAGGGCTCTGTTTTGTCTCCGACTCTCTTTTTAATCTTCATAAATGATCTTTTGTCTGCTACTACTAATCCAATTTATTCCTTTGCCGATGATTGCAACCTCAGTTTTTCATATTCGTTCTCAGCTCCTCGTCCCTGCTCTTCGGACGTTGAACTGGAACGGCAGCGTATGTCAAACTCATTAAACTCTGACCTTAACAGCATTGTATCATGGGGATCTCAAAATAGAGTAGAGTTTAATGCTTCTAAAACTCAATGCTGTCTTCTGTCATTGAAGCAAAACCGAAACACCCAGCCATTGTCTATGAATGGCACTTGCATCGACGAAACCGAAACGCTTTCCATTCTCGGTATGTGTGTCAATAACAACCTTAGTTGGAATGACCACATATTCGACGTCGCCAAGAACGCTGCGAAATGCCTAGGTTTCCTTAAAAGATGCAAGAAATATTTCACCCCTTCTGATTTGGCTATTTTATATAAGGCCTATATCCGCCCTAAAACGGAATATAACTCCCATGTCTGGGCTGGTGCTCCTAAAACAACACTGCACCTGCTCGATAGGATCCAG
The DNA here is from genome assembly GCA_947623515.1 of Neoascia interrupta. Classification (NCBI taxonomy): domain Eukaryota; kingdom Metazoa; phylum Arthropoda; class Insecta; order Diptera; family Syrphidae; genus Neoascia; species Neoascia interrupta. Next base: position 6,921,457 of record OX392465.1, read on the forward strand.
AAACGCGCGATAAAACTCATAGGTGACAGAAATATTGCAAAAACAATCGACTCACTCGAACATCGACGCATGTCTCTTGCTTGTCACTGTTTTACCGTTTTTTTTTTACAAACAGTGTTCCAACGAAATAGCCATTTGCATTCCACCCCTCAAATTATTCAACCGTAATACTCGCCAACGATCGAATGCTCATCAGTTCACCCTCGAGCCGACTTTCGGGCGTACTGTCAAGTTTAGAGGTTCTTTCATAAGCCGTACAACGCGAATGTGGAATGTCCTACCACGACAACTCTTTCCTACGCAATACAACCCACAACTGTTCAAAACAAGAGTGCACCGGTACCTCTCATCCCTTTCCTCTTCTTCTAATCCTTTCCGCTCGTGAGATGCTAAACATTAAAAGGGTAGCCAATCCCTTGATCGCGAGTACATTATAAAAAAAAGAAAAAAAAAAACTGCTTTTATAGCTATATAGCTATTTTTCGTGAACTCCAGTTTTGACATTCGTTCGAAATAGGTATGAATTTGGTGGCTACATAAATTTAATTTTTTTTCCGGCTTCTAGTAGCAGTATCTTTCTAAAAGGTCTCTGGATCTCACCAACGAGTGTCCCGTATCTACACTCGTTGGTGTAGTCACGGGACACTGCACCATTGGTGTCATGGCTACACGAATGGGAATCTTTGCCAACAACTTCTGCAGAAGCTGTAGGGATGAAGAAGAAATAGAGTCTATAGAACACTTTCTCTGCCACTGCCCAGCTCTCCAAGAACGACGACTAACGTTTTCAGGAGTCAGGTTCTTTGATAGCCTGGACCAACGATTGTAACCCTTTCACTAGTTTTTTATACAACCGAGTGCATCTCGCGTGCATACCCCGCTCACTCCTTATCCGCTTTTCTACTCACCCACCACTCCATTTCAATTTCTTTTCTTTTTCCTTTGGCCTGTCGCTGCTGGCACTGAATCTCTAACGGTGTGCTTTCGCTGCACACGGATGGAGTGCCTGTACCAGCGGTGGCACTGAGCGTATAGCGGATTCTTGTTGGTTTTTTTCCGCTTGATTCACCGTGCAATGTTTTTGTAAAGGCATAGTACTTGCAAAGCATTGTTGTGGTGTTTCTTTGCGAAAATTTACACGCAACAATTCTGCTTAGTGTTGTGTCGTTTAGTAATTGTTTTGAATAGTTGTTTGTTTGTACTTTTTGCGTATGAAGGACTTTCGTGTAGACATATGCAACATTCGTGGGCTGCGGAAAAACTTCACAGCTGCATACGTCCATACCTGTATACACAGCCCAGCTGTTTTTGGCTCTTTGCGAAACTCAGGTTTTAGGCAAAAATCTTGAAACCGGCGAAATCGACCCGGGTTTCAAACTGCCTGGGTATCGCTTAGAGCCATTATTCTTTCCTTGCCGAGGCCTCGCCGTGTATATACGTGATGATATTGTCTACCACATTCCTCCACAACTCAACACCTGTTCCAACCCGGAATTTAATTTCATGTGGATAGATTTCACCGTCCGTAGACAAACTATTCATTACTGTTTAGTGTACAGAAGCCCAAACTTTGGCAGTGCATTAACTTGTAATGAGATTGATACACTGTCAGATTCCATCACAAGAATTGTTTCCCTGCATCCTAATAATGAAATCGTGATTACGGGCGATTTCAATATTCACAATTCTAAGTGGCTTCGACATTCTGGTCAGTCAACACCCGAAGGAAGGTATGTTGAAATCTTTGCTGCGTTAAATAATCTGACGCAACTTGTAAACGAGCCTACACGGGTACCTGACATTAACAATCATTCCGCCAACACTCTGGACTTGTTTCTAACTTCCCATCCCGATAAGTACACCGTAAATTTACTATCTCCTCTAGGTTCGTCAGACCACTGCGTCATATCAGCCAAATTCTTATTGGGTGGCCAACCCAATAAGGAAATAACTCCTAAACGAATAGTCTGGCGGTACGAGAAAGCAAACTGGGACGGCCTTTATAACTTCTTCGGTCGTTTTAACTGGTCCTTGTGCTTTCTCGATAACAACGTAGATGCTGCTGCTGATATGATAACCAACACCATTCTCCTTGGTATGACATCTTTCATCCCTCACAGGATTAAGAGTATCAAACCTAAGGTGAACTCGTGGTATGACTTGAGCTGTAAAGAGGCGATTAGGTTGAAGGAGTTATGTCTTCGGTCCTACAAGGCCAACCCATCTCAGGTAAACCGAAAAAAGTTTAAGCAAGCCAGAAATGATTGTAATGCTCATATTCGCCGTGTTAAGTTCCAATACGACCAAAAGCTGAGGCAGAAAATACTACATTGTCCCAAGGGTAGTAAAAACTTTTGGTCTTTCGTAAAAAATGTTAAAAACTGTGCCTCATCTTCCATCCCAACACTCGTTTACAATGACATTCCAGCTGTCACCTCTATGGCCAAAGCAAATCTACTTGCAGCGCATTTCGCTGCTAGCTCCATGCTCCCAGATTCTGCGATGTCCCCGCCTGTACTTGAGCGCGTCGAATATACAATGGGACAAATTCATTTTCGCACTCGTACAGTCATGAGAGTACTTCGAGATCTCAACATTCACAAATCCGCTGGTCCAGATGGAATATCCCCCATAGTTCTGAAGAGGTGTTCTTCCACGCTGGCAAAACCATTGTGTAAGCTTTTCCATCGGTCCTACTCCTCAGGTCTCTTTCCGAGTAGATGGAAAACAGCATTTGTCCAGCCCGTCCCTAAAAAAGGCGATTCTTCTTCTCCCTCTAACTATCGTCCAATTGCACTAACTTCCCTTCTTTCTAAGGTCATGGAAACGCTGATTAATTATCAGCTTATGAAATATCTTGAATCACGAAAACTCCTTAATGACCGGCAATACGGTTTTCGTAGCAAAAGGTCCACTGGTGATTTGATGGCATATCTCACTGAAAAGTGGAACCATTCCTTGCATATTCATAGTGAAAGCAAGATTGTTGCGCTTGATATTTCAAAAGTATTTGACAGAGTTTGGCATCAAGCTCTTTTGTCGAAAATGCGTGCATTTGGAATCGACGAATCTCTTATTCAATGGATTAGTAATTACCTTTCGGACCGTTCAATTCAAGTTGTTTTGGATGGGTTCAAGTCTGCAATTCACAAAATAAACGCTGGGGTTCCCCAGGGCTCTGTTTTGTCTCCGACTCTCTTTTTAATCTTCATAAATGATCTTTTGTCTGCTACTACTAATCCAATTCATTCCTTTGCCGATGGCAGCAACCTCAGTTTTTCATTCTCCTCGTCCCTGCTCTTCGGACGTTGAACTGGAACGGCAGCGTATGTCAAACTCATTAAACTCTGACCTTAACAGCATTGTATCATGGGGATCTCAAAATAGAGTAGAGTTTAATGCTTCTAAAACTCAATGCTGTCTTCTGTCATTGAAGCAAAACCGAAACACCCAGCCATTGTCCATGAATGGCACTTGCATCGACGAAACCGAAACGCTTTCCATTCTCGGTATGTGTGTCAATAACAACCTTAGTTGGAATGACCACATATTCGACGTCGCCAAGAACGCTGCGAAATGCCTAGGTTTCCTTAAAAGATGCAAGAAATATTTCACCCCTTCTGATTTGGCTATTTTATATAAGGCCTATATCCGCCCTAAAATGGAATATAACTCCCATGTGTGGGCTGGTGCTCCTAAAACAACACTGCACCTGCTCGATAGGATCCAGAAACGCGCGATAAAACTCATAGGTGACAGAAATATTGCAAAAACAATCGACTCACTCGAACATCGACGCAATGTCTCTTGCTTGTCACTGTTTTACCGTTTTTTTTACAAACAGTGTTCCAACGAAATAGCCATGTGCATTCCACCCCTCAAATTATTCAACCGTAATACTCGCCAACGATCGAATGCTCATCAGTTCACCCTCGAGCCGACTTTCGGGCGTACTGTCAAGTTTAGAGGTTCTTTCATAAGCCGTACAACGCGAATGTGGAATGTCCTACCACGACAAGTCTTTCCTACGCAATACAACCCACAACTGTTCAAAACAAGAGTGCACCGGTACCTCTCATCCCTTTCCTCTTCTTCTAATCCTTTCCGCTCGTGAGATGCTAAACATTAAAAGGGTAGCCAATCCCTTGATCGCGAGTACATTATAAAAAAAAAAAAAAAAAAACTGCTTTTATAGCTATATAGCTATTTTTCGTGAACTCCAGTTTTGACATTCGTTCGAAATAGGTATGAATTTGGTGGCTACATAAATTTAATTTTTTTTCCGGCTTCTAGTAGCAGTATCTTTCTAAAAGATCGCTTTGCATTTAAACTTAACACAACTAAACTTTTGATTGGGAACAGATGGTCTTTAGCTGTAATCAACGCACTTTCTTACTAAATTAAAGCTCTTACTTTTATTTATATATTCAACTCGTTTGTTTTTGTTTTTCAGGAGTTGCTGTGAAAGGATTAAATCCGTTCTTTAATCAGCTACTAAGCGAAGAAACAAGTGATGAAGCAAATTAACAGAAAATTGATGAATTAACTATCTAGCATACTTTTGCTTTATTAAACATCTGTAATCCATTAGTGTTTAGGTGGAGATAACCACACTATTATGCACACAAATGAAATCTCTCCTGTTATAGCGTTATGAAATTTGATGAGTTCATTAAGTTTTTTTTTCCTTTTTTCTTTTGTTGTAAAACTGTTCTTGCAATTAAATCTATTATTATTATATTAAATTTTTATTTTTTTAATACAATAATAACTAAAAACACTTATATGGGAACATAACTTAAAAAAGCTTACCTTTTATTATACAATAGTTGAAGCATGTATTTTTTTATTTTCTTTTGTTATACTTAGTTTTTCTGGTTACAATTAGGATAAAACGAAAGCAATCATTGTGTGTATCCCTTATCCGGACAAAATATTTTATTTTAGTTAGAAAATATGTATAAAAATGATCATTGAGAAGAGATCAACAAAAACTAAATGTGTGTAAAACACATACGACCCATTATTATTCATATTGTTTGTAAATAAATAAATGAAGGTTATCATTATAAAGAGAATTTGCAGATCTTGGATGACATGTTTTTCTTCTTTATTTTGTTTGCTGAAAAATCCCACGTTGTTACAGTTTGTTAAAATGTTGTCTTTTTTATTTTATTTTATTGTATTTTTTCACTTAAATTCAGAATAACCTGAGAAATAAAAAACTAGCTGTAAAATCAAAAAAAAAAAAAAAAAAGAAAAAAAAATAATATAAATAACTTGTTGAATTTGAGTCGGGTGCAAAGAAACTAAATAATGGTTACTGCATTTGCTCTTGGTAATTGGGAAATAATCATCTAAATAAGGAGAAAATAGTTATATGTACGTAGATTTTTAAATATATAGATTACCCTTAATATTTTGTCCTTTGATTGTAAATACTTGATCATTTTGTATAAAGAACTTTAAAAATTTCTGTTGAAAAATTGTATAAAAAAAGTAAGCGTGTAACTGGATAAGATTTTTTTAAGCTATATATTAAGAGATAATATATATACATATATTATTATTTAGGACCCTCAATTATACTAGTTGGAAATTGTTGGTGTGTAAATATTCACTACCTGTGAGTAAGTACATATTTATGCAAAAGAAAGTTTTAGAATCAAAAGGGTAACTATGAACTAAAAAATTATTATTTATCAATTGAGAAATTTTTGTGATAGGTAATTTGTGTGAAGGGTAACTATGAACTAAAAAATTATTATTTATCAATTGAGAAATTTTTGTGATTGGTAAGTCAAAGTAGAAAGCATAAATGCATTGGGATTCCCGATGCATTCAGTATACCAAAAAATATTGGTAACGAGCAGATTTCCGACATCACCTCTCATCATGATTAATTCACGACTTACGTGTTGTCTTCTCTAGGCTCATCGGACCATCCATTGGACGGCTGTTCCGTGTTTTGGTTTCTTTTCAGTTAACCAACCATAGAGTTAAGCTCTTGACTTAGCCAGCTCCCCACGTAAAAAAAACATTGGCACCACGAAAAACCTAACTGGGACTAGCGGCTTAGCCAGTTTTTTTTTTTTGAGAATTTCAATTTATCCTCTTTTTTTCTCGAAGGTTGTTGATGCCGCTACCGATTATTATCTTTTGTGCCTAACAGGATCAAAAGTGTCAGACCAGAATTCATGGTGCAATTTCGCGAGCTGCAAGCTGGGAATTTATTTGAGAAAAGTGTGTTTTGCTTTCTTCTAAGAACACTCCAATTCGGGATTCTTTTAGACGCGAGGTTATGATCTGAAGTGATGGGTAATATAACGCTCCCACTGTACTGCATTCCTAATGGTCTGCTTGTGGGGTACGCCTATTTGACCTCATATATATCGGCAGGCCACCCGGATTTGGATTTCTTCGTCACCCTGAGGCCAAATAATTACTGTTGTCGTTGCATTTGTGTGATCCGTTAATCTTTAGCCCTCCTTTCTTTCGCGATTGCGCTGGAATGTTGATTGAAATTGCCCTTTTGACAGCGTCCTTAGCATATTTCTTTTGAACATGCCAATACCAACTGCGCCGATCGTGCTCCATTTGTCTGGAGACAGGTTCCTTTACAAAAAGGCTGCCTCCGATCTCCGTACTTCTTATTCGGTGTAGAGCCTTACTTTTTAGCTTAGGGTGCAGTTTTCGGTCACAGAAGATGGCGAAGTTTTCTCGCCACTTTATCCACTCTATGCTTAGGCGATGATTGATGTCTTCAGTTTTCTTTGCTATTGATCATAGATCTCAGGTACTCAAACTTTTCAAACTAGAGAGCACATTTCCATTCAATTTTATGTATAGAATTGGCACGGGTGCGTCGGGATTGGGCAGCACTGGTACTTCTGATCACCGTGATCATCACCAATTTGTGATGAATTTCAGCTGACAGCTATTTTGGTGTCACTTTCAATTAAAGCTAGTCGAGTTTTCGCAATAATTGGCTTCTTTTTGTGTTTTTTTTTTCTAACCTTTATCAGTTTTAATGATACTGTGTGCCTGTGATATGTGTACCTCATTGAGCTTGTTTTTCAGTCCAAAAACCAATAAAAAAATTTTACGAAAAACTCAAAAGTTTTAGGACTGCCTCACGCAATATTCTAAAGTTTTTTTTCCATTCTGGGATTGCCTTAACAACCTGCAAAAATTTTTCCATTTTGTTTTTTAGTGGTTTTCCAACGCATGAGAGTGGATCGTAGCCTTGCGGTTATTAGTGGGCTGCCATTAAATATGCCATCCTTTCGGTTTGGTGTTCATTTTAGTCATTTAAACAAAAATAATAACTTATAATGATGTACATACATTTCTACATCGCAATCGCAGTAATAAGATGTAAATGCACTCTTACCGAAAAATGTAAACAAAAGTAAATTAAGGTTACATATTTGAGAAGCTCTGTATTCAAATGACATAAACTGACAAATGAAAATGTGAAAGCTGCCAAGTTTTGAAAATATTTCCGTGATCACTTTACAGAGAGCAAGAACTGGGTGATGGTCAATTTCGATAATCAACATGTTGACCATCATCGATCACTTTAGAAGATTCCACCCCTGGTCCACTGTGAGGGAAGAAGAACTGGGGTGGAATCCTCTAAAGTGATCGATGATGGTCAACATGTTGATTATCAAAATTGGCCATCACCCAGTTCTTGCTCTCTGTAAAGTGATCACCGAATTATTTTCAAAACTTGGCAGCATTCACATTTTCATCTGTCAGTTGATGTCATTTGAATATTGTTTACAATTTTCGGTAAGAGTGCATTTACATCTTATTACTGCGATTGCGATGTAGAAATGTATGTACATCATTATAAGTTATTATTTTTGTTTAAATGACTAAAATGTACACCAAACCGAAAGGATGGCACATTTAATGGCAGCCCACTAATAACCGCAAGGCTACGATCCACTCTCATGCGTTGGAAAAACACTAAAAAATAAAATGGAAAATTTTTTGCAGGTTGTTAAGGCAATCCCAGAATGGAAAAAAAAATCTTTAGAAGATTGCGTGAGGCAGTCCTAAAACTTTTGAGTTTTTCGTAAAATTGTTTTATTGGTTTTTGGACTGAAAAACAAGCTCAATGAGGTACACATATAACTTGTCACATATCACAGGCACACGGTATCACTAAAACTGACAAGGTTAGAAAAAAAAAACACAAAAAAAAGCAAATTATTGCGAAAACTCGACTAGCTTCAATTAAAAGTGACACCAAAATAGCTGTCAGCTGAAATTCATCACAATTTGGTGATGATCACGGTGATCATCACCTTACGTTTTCCCGAAATGAGAAATGTGATGATCAACTATCAGTTTTCACCTTAGAGGATTCCACCCCCCTGGTGTACTTTCGGGTCCGTCAGTTACCTTCAAGCAGACAATCAAGGACTACAACGGACTAAGGACACTTCCCTGGTGTACACCGACTTTCATTGGGAACTCATCAGTGACTCCGGAAGGACATCTTAGATCTTATTTTGGTCTTTGCTCCATCATACAAGTCAATGATTATCTGCACGTAGGCTTATGGAACTCCGCGTTTTCTTAGCGCCACGCATATAACATCTCGTGGCAGTCTATCGAAAGCTTTTTCAAAATCAAGCAGCACCATACGCAGATCTTTAGGGCATCATGATGTTTTCCCGTTATGATCCTTATACTTTGGAGTTTGGATTGCATAATTGATTGATTTGGCCGCGACAAACGACACTCCAACTCAGTATAACCGGAGAAACAGTTCTACCTGATTGTGCTATGCCTCCAACTGTTCTTGAGCGCGTGGCTCACTCCATTTAATAGATTTTCTACCGAATACGAAACTAGCAGCGGACTATGTAAAACTATACGTTTTACAGAATCTTTGGCCAAAAAAAAAGTTTGCAGCGCAACCAACTTCACACCTGTTTAGGGTCGGTATTTCAGTGCTGAGTTAAGCCCAGAATAAACCAAGATCTGTCAGGGGCAGTTTTTCAGTGCGAGATCTTCCGAGTTTCCGAGTTAAGCTGAGATTGACCCCAGAAATGAATTTTTCAGTGAATATTAATCCTGGATTATACTCTAGGCTTAACTCCCCTAATTTGACTAGTTAATCTCGGATCAACTGTGATGAACAGCATGACTTCTTTGAATGTTTTTCAACAAAGTTGTCAAAATCTTCGAAGCTAGAAGTTATGGACTTTCCCAACTCTTACTTCACGTAGAAAAATACAGGAAACGAGCTTAGAGTAGTTCTCAGATGTCATTTCTTACATAAACACGCCACTGTCTTTTCAAACAGAAAAAACACTTTAAAAAAAAAAAAAAATGAATTTCATATTGCCACCGGAGTTGATCCGTCAACAAAGTTGTCAAAGTCTTCGACTCTAGAAATTATGGACTCACCTAACTCTTACTCCACATAGGAAAAGAGGTTCAAGTTGTTCTCAGATATCATTTTTACACAAATAAATAGAGTGGCGCAACAGCTCGAGGTGAACCAGGGCTAACTCCTCAACAATCTAAGCTGGTGTGTTAATTTCTTTACATACAAGGGGACCTACAATTTTTTGCCGAATCCGAACGGCACTTTGAGAAGTTTTTCAAGACAAATGATACTCTCGGAGGGCTTGTCAGACCCTCGCGGAGGTGGCGAGTTAGGCCGAGATTAACCCCAGATCTAAATTCACTGAAAAACTCATTTCTGGGGTTAATCTCAGTTTAAATCGGAAAGTCGGATGACCTCGCACTGAAAAACGGGCTTTAGCTGATTATTTAAGCCCAAGAATAAATATAGTCAAAAGAAGACTAAATCGTCCGTCGTCCGTCCGTATCACATATTCGTGCCTTAAATTCAAGCCGAGAAGCTTGAAACTTCATGGGTCTGCGAGTACAAGTCTAAAGTTTGTTAAAGAACAGGCACTTTTTGGGGCTTATTTTCAAACAGCAGCGTCAGGTTATTGCGATTCGCAATACAAGAAAGTGTATGTGATGAAATTTTAAATTATATACTCAGTCATAAGTAATAACAAAAACATTTGCAGAGGTCCATGAGGGCAAGCCAACTTACAAAGTCAAGCAATGCAAGAGGCCAAAGGCCAAATGTTTTTTGTATTAAAGTTTATCTTTGAAATAAAAGTTTAAGCTTTCAAACAAGTAGTTCTTTTGTATGGAATTTGCATTAAAACTGAATAACATAAACTCTTCCAAGAATTAGCTTTGAATAGAGCTTTTCCCCAAAATATCACTTTTCGTCAACTGGTATGTAAACAAATTTTTTTATCTCGTTCACACACGGGCCTACACTTTGCAACCATTTCACTGTTTTCATACCAAGTGAACGGATTTCGCCAGAGGCTAGAACGAGAGGTGTGAGCGAGATGGTTGCGCGAAAAACTCTATTAGGTATAAAATACCATTTTTTCACCGGGCTTAGTGCCCCGCGATTAATCTGAATCTTCATTTATTCCTCTACAAATTACGTGCTTAATGATACTCTCGGCAAACGATTAAAAATAATTCGTCTCATAAATCTCATTCACCCTTTTCACGAACAACTTTCAACCCATTTCGATCACCTTTTTAACAGTGAATCGAAAAAGACGACTTCAACTGTCCACGCATGACAGATCTGTCAGAATTAGCATTTCTATTGGGATGTTTACAGCGAAAATCTTTTTTCACTCCTGGCAAAAAAACATCGCCATTATCTTTTGAGAGCCAAAACGACGGCAAAAGAGTGCTCATGTCAAATTAATCCTATATTTGTCCGGTGATTTGGGATTTATTATTAATCGTATCCCGCTAATCGTCGTATTATTGCCGGTGGAAACATAGTATTAGATTCGACTGCATGCCATTTTGGCATATTTGACGTATCTAAGAACAAAAATGCTGCAAATATTTTTCTTTTTACGTCAAATATGCCAAAAATACAAGGGTCCGAAAAAGGCTTGAGAAAATTTTTGGTTGAACGCAAATGCACTAAAATGATTGAGGGTTACTATGAAGCACACATTTCATGATATATTTATCAGTATAAGTGTGCATATAAAAAGATATTAAACTTTTATAAATTAACATTATATAAATAATGTGACCTATACCATAACCAAGGAATATTCTTCTAGAACTTTGTTTCGGCTACTTATATTTTATTTTTAGATAATACATTTTTGTTTTACTACGTACCGTGTGTTTTTCAGTATATATATACTATGCATGTATATGTATACATGTATATATATATATATATATATATGTATTTATATACATATATATTCAAAGATTAATATATATATATTCGCATTCATGTGTATATACTTGTATATAAAATATAGGTGACCACTTTTTTACATTGCAAGAAAAAACAAAAAAATAAAACAAAGAAAACGTAACTAAGAAAACATCAGGTAAACGACTTATGTATATTGCTACCATATCGTTGCTACTGCTTCTAATTTAAAGGAAAAAAAAACTGAATTATAAAATTTTATGGGAAATTTTTAAATTTAATTAAAAATTATTTTTTTTTTTGTTTTCAATCTGAATTTTTAATCAGGTGAGATAATAATAAGTAAAACTCTCCTAACACTGAACTTGTAAATTTATATATAACGATAGATATGTGCAGTTGCATGTATATCTGTGTATGTATATATAAGTGCATATGTAAAAAAAAACAACTTAAATAAAAAAACACACGAAAACATAAGAGAACCAGACACAAAATGTGTTTTAATTTAAAATTGGTTTTAAGTTTTTTTTATTGGCTGGAAATTTAGTGAAAGACATTAAAATAAAATAATTGATTATTATTTAAGTTATATATTATATAATACCATGTTTCCACCGGGCGTTGATCCGCGATTAATATAAATCTTTGTTAAATCCTCTACAAATTTCGCGTTTAACCATACAATTTTATACTATGTTTCCACCGGCAGTAATACGAGGATTAGCGGGAGACAATTAATAATAAATTCCAAAAAATTTTCCAAGACATATATAGGATAAATTCGACATGACCTGAGAACTCTTGTTCTGTCTCTATAAGAAAGAAAATGCCTCTCATAAGAGAGTGTCGGTGTCATTTTCCAGCAGTGAAAAAGGACTTCCGTTGTAAACACCCCAAAAGAAATCGCAGCTCTGACCGATATATCATACGTGGAGAGTTTCAGTGACTTCTTCGACTCTTAAACTTTTGAAAAGGTGCTCGAAAAGGGTTGAAAGTGGTTCGTGAAAGAGTGAATCAGATTTATGAGGGGATTTATTCACCCCAATTACGCAATAAGTACGCTAATGAGTTCTTTGTCAAAAAGAAAAACGCATACCATCGCGTGCGGTATCCGGTTCACATCGGTAATTATGCAAGTCGTATTTAGTCGTTTTTTCAACGGATCTAGTCGTGTTTTCTTCACTTGACATTTTAAAAGTGACTTCAAGTGAACCTTATCAAAAACATGAAAAACAACAGATTTTTTTAATTGTTTTTATATCGATATGTAACTGGACATTTTCTTGAAAATATTTGAAAACATTGGTTGTGGTATTGCTAAAGTAAAATAGTTTTCAGCGCTTGTTTGTGATTGTGATGCTCCTTTAGCGAAGAAATAGAGCACAGCCAGCAACTTCAAAATTGGTGCCACTGACGTTGTGTGTAATCTTTTCACAATTATCTTACTTCTTCCAAAAGTTGTGTTATTGTATTTTTGGGAAGTCGAAAAAAAATAATAAAACTGCGATTATTTTTTGGATTGGAAATTGGATTGAAATTTTAAATTTAAAAACACACCATGCATTCGGCAAATTTATTGAAATAAACTATCTCTGGTGGCTCTGTGAATATTTGCCAACCGTTGTGTTGGTTCCTCCACATAAATGCGGTCATCAAAAAATAGATCGATTGAATTGATTCTCTGTTTTCGTTGTTCAATTTGATATCTTACATAAATCACCGCACCTTTCAAGCTTGCTTTAATTTTTTACATCTGAAATTTCGACACTACTTGTACATTTGAAGTGCGATGAAACGCGTTGCTGCCCGGCTGCATCTGTGATGGAGTCGTATTCAACGCATATGACTTGCATAATCGCAGAGCAAGTACGATACGATACGAGTACGAGTCGAGGTGACTTTTTGTCTACGACTTGAGTAATCGGGGTGATATTTAATCGCTTGCCGAGAGGACTTAGATTTGTATGGTTAATCGCGTACTTTGCAGAGGATAAAATGAAGATTTATATTGACAGCGGATTAGAGCCTGGTGGCAACATGCTATAGACATCGATCGCGGTGAAGAAGTCAACAAGTTGGCTTCTTCATCATTTTCAAATGGGCCGATTATCCTCTACAAGGGTCGCAGAGCGAGGGTGGCTAAAAGGTCTTTCTCCAGGCGGGACTCGGAGAGGTTCTTTACTTGACCCCACCACCTGTTTTTTGGCCTACCAGGGGGCGACGCGCTCGCAGCTCGATAATTTTTAATTTCGGGATTCCGTAAGATGATGATCAAAGTGATCATCACCATTTTGTGATGAATTTCATCTGACAGCTGTTCTAGTGCCACTTTCAATTAGATCTAGTCGTGTTTTCGTATTAACTGGCTTCTTTTTGTGGCTTTTTCTAAGCTCCGTCTTTTTAAGTGATAGGTACGTATGTGTACCTCAGTGAATTTGTTTTTCAGTCCAAAAACCAATAAAAAATACAGTGGACAACTCAAAGTTGAGGGACTGCCTCACGCAATATTCTAAGTATTTGAACCTTGAATTAATGAATTAAAGTAATTCAAAAAAAAAAATAATAATAGCCTATAATATGCATATACATTTTTACATCGCAGTAATGAAATGTAATTGTACTTGCCGAAAAATGTAAAAAAAAGTAAATTAGCGTTATTTGAGAAACACTGTATTGAAATGGCATCAAGTGACAGATGAAAATGTAAGTGCTGCCATGTTTTAAAAAAAATTCGGTGATCACTTTACAGAGAACAAGAGCTGGGTGATGGTCAATTTTGGTAATCAACATGTTGACCATCAGCCATCACTTTAGAGGATTCCACCCCTGTCTAGGAAGTCTGTCGGGGGGCATGCGAACAACGTGTCGTGGCTATCGAAGAATCGATCGTTCCACTCGGAGAAGTAGCTGCTCAACATTAACATTCCCACGAATACTAACGTTTTTCACTTATCCCTAAGAGTAACACCAGAAACGCACCTCAGGAATCTCATTTCGGCAGCTTGTACCCGCGATCTAATTGTTTTGGACATTACCAAAATTTCATGGGTAATCAGCTCTCATATGGACCATGACCATAGACGAGAGCTGAAACGAACACTAAATTTAAAACTGAGATCTTTGCTTTCACTCTAATCTCAGCTTTCCCGATGACCGGCCGGCACTTCCATTACTTTTGCTCCAGCTTGGCCAATTCTGCAGGACAACTTAGTATCACTCCTCTCATCTTTTGTGAAAAAGACACCGAGATACTTAAACTTCTCCACCTGTTTCAATGGAACTCCATTTATGTGCAGAGTACACTGCATCCTGTTCGGGAAACAACCATCACTTCCGATTTATCCACGTTTACCTTCACAAACGGCTGTAAACCTATTCAGTGCTCGCTGAAGTTCCTACTTGGATGATACAAGGATCGCCAAATCATCTGCGAAAAGCAGATGACCCATCCTGAAGCCAGCCAATTCGAAACATTGCTCGCCAAGACTGCGCCGCACCATCCAGTCGATATATGCTATGAAAAGGAGAGGCGATACGACACAGCCCTGGTGAAGTCCAACGCACGCATCAAAAGGACGGGATTTGAAGCCATTTATCCAAACACAGCTTCTGCAGTTTCCGTACAAAGACTGGATGGCTCTCAGAAGAGGTCCACTCAGCACATGCTACAGCAAAACTGTCCAAAGTGTACCCCGTGGGACTCGGTCAAAAGCCTTTTCCACAAGAATAACCATAAAAGTAAAAAGCTGGTCGGTTGTGCCTCTGCCAGGCCGAAAGGGTCAACTCCAGCAGGCTTGCCAACTTTTAGCGAATTAATCGTTTCAGTGACTTCGTCTACTGTGGGACTATTTTCCGCGCAAATCTTGTCAGCAGTGGGAAATGGGAATGACATCTTCAGTGTCCTGTTGCGGGTTGAGCAACTCCGAAAAGTGCTGTCCCCATCACTTGTTCCAGATAAATAATGGTGCAATAAGCTCCGTCCATACGTTTTCTTAATTCGAAGAACCAAAAAGCGAAAATCTTTACTTGTCAAAACAAACTCCAAAGACAACGTGGATGAAACGCTTCACAAAGCAAGTAAACTTATGCTATGTTTCCTTCCATCGACAATGATACGTGGAGTACCGGCAGACGGTTAATAATAAATCCCAAAGTGGTTCCACAGAGAAATATGCGATTAGTTTGAAATGCGCACTCATTTTCTGTCATTTAGGCTCTCAAAAAAGAGTGCTCATTTTATTTTCCAGGAGTGAAAAAGGATTTCTGTTGTAAACATCCCCATAGAAATCGTAATTCTGACAGATCTGTCATACGTGGACAGTTTCTGTGTCTTCTTCGATTCTTAAAAAAATAAATAAAAATAAATAGAGTGGCGCAACAGCTCGAGGTGAACCAGGGCCAACTTCTCAACAATGTATGCTGGTGTGTTAATTTCTTTACATACAAGGGGACCTACAATTTTTTGCCGAATCCGAACGGCACATTGAGAAGTTTTTCAAGACAATTAATACTCTTGGAGGGCTTGTCAAACCCTCGCGGAGGTGGGGACCGTGAAAAGAACAAGTCTTTTTTTTCAGGTGACGATGGCAGGATTCGAACCCAGACCTCCGGCGTAGTAAGCACACACACTAACCACTACGCCACGGCACCCCACTTCTTCGATTCTTAACACTTTAAAAAAGGTGTTCGAAAAGTGTTAAAAGTGGTTTTATTTTTTGGTATGTATTTAATCGCTTGCCAAGAGGACTTATACTATGCTTCCACCGGCAATAATTCGAGGATTAGCGGGAGACGATTGATAGTAAATCCCAAGCTCCTTTTCTGTCAATTTTGGCTCTCAAAATAGAGTGTGAATGTCGTTTTCCAAGAGTAAAAATGGATATTCGTTGTAAACATCCCAATAGAAATCGTAATTCTGACAGTTTCAGTGTCTGTTTTCGATTCTCAAACTGTTGAAAAGGGTTGAAAGAGGTTCGTGAAAACGGTCAATGCGATTTGAGGGGATTTATTTTTAACCGCCTGTCGAGAGGATTTAAATTTGTATGGTTATATTAATGGTGGATTAGTGCCCGGTGGAAGCATGGTATTAAGGGCACTATGATAAGTACATTCATAGCACAAATCATTGAACATAGGATTATGGCACATTGGGGAAAAACAGTAGACCTACTGCGTCATTGGATGCCAAGCCAAACAATTTGCTGATCTGTGATTGGCCAGCACAGATTGTTGTGTAAGCAAACGGGCAAACATACATGCAACGTGACAGTTGCACCCCATTACGTCAGATTTACAGTTAGGTCTGTCAAATAAATGTCATAACAAAGGCTTGTCGTAATCTTTATATTCTTTCTTTAATCCTAAGTTCCCACTTGTCGATTTGTTGACAAACTTTGACAGTTCCCTCTTTGTCAGTCAAAGACACAATTGGCAAAGCGTAAGCCTATTCACATGTCAATTGAAAGACACTCTATTTCTTCTTGCCAAATTTTCAATATAACCTAAAAATACTTCGTTTGTCAATTACAAATCGATAAATGGAAACTTAGCATATTGTATTCATAGAGATTATCCACTTGAAAAAAGAAAAGTGCGACAATAACTTCTTCGTTTGCAAAAGCGATAAAAAGAGGAATTGTGTAGAATTTTTTTCAATATTGGGCTTTGATGATTGCCAAATTTTTACAGAGTCTTATTGAATATATTTTTTTTGTTTATATTGTAATTTTAGATTTATAATTTTTTTTAGACCCTTGAAAAGGTTGACAATCCCCAACGAAACGTCAGGAAATATATGGATTAGGAGTTTTTTTTTATTTCTAATCGCATAAATCAAAACGATCTTCAAAGCCCAATATTGAAAAAAAGTCTACACAAAGAATCAAAAAACAAGATCACTACTACCTTCACAAAAAGAGGAATTGTTACTGGTTACGGAGAAAGCATTTAATTTGTGCAGAAAAAGGGTACTGATGACCTGATGACTGACGGTTCTGATCTGACAGCTGTGCGGTTCTAAGCAAACTTACTCATGCATAAACCTATTAAATGCGAAATTGCTAAGGTTGACCGATAGATGGAGGAACATCGCAAGCTGAGACAATAACCAGGAAGATAGTGCTGCGGATAACCACCGTCCGCCTTAAGTTAGCCAACATAAATGGAGCAGTAACTCTGCATGAGTGAGAAACGTCTGCGAGAAAATAATTAAACCACTTAACAAAAAATCGAATTCCAAATCAGATGTGAGTACATTTAATTTATTTATTTTATTTATTTATTTATCAAAACTAAATAAACTTTATGCCAGACGAAGGAGGCTTGGAAGTTCCGTTATTAAAAAAAAAATAACGTACGCTTAGAAGATTAATTGTTCTAATTAAAAACGAATGTGTTGTTATAAAGTATTAGACTTATAACGAGAAAAAAGAACATTAATGCGGGAACCACAAAGCAGCCTGGGCTTGGCCTCGGCTTGACGTTTACAAGTTCAGCCATACGATTTCAGTGTTTCCTAACATAATGAAGCTCGGCTTCAAAATGTTGTTTTCAAAGAGAAAGAGTGCGCAATGAGAAAACGTAATGCCACGTAATGAGAGTCAGAAGCCCAGCACGAGTTCAGATGTGCAGAACTTTTGCTTCGTGTGAAGCAAGTGGGGGTTGATTTCGATTGCACACACAAAGGCAATCAGTCTGTCTTATGGCTATATTTGCATAAGGGTGTTGGTCATGCACGGATATGACGCAGAATGTATGAGTGTGTCTACATTTTGGGCCAAACTGCGTATTATTTATTTATTAGTTGAACATGAGTGTTCCACATAATTTATGCACCCAGCACGAGCTACCAGGGCTTTCGGCTATGTATGCGTATTTTTTAATTTATCGTGGCATGCTTGGGGAACGTAGTGACTGCATAGTAAAAGCTCTCTCTCAATGAGGGAAATGCTTTGTGGTCCCGGCTTAACTCACACAGAGCTTCGGAACAAGTTCACCGTAGGTCCGGCTTAGGTATTGGAGGTAAAGAGATTCACAATGCTTTGCGAAGTGCGAACTCATTAGTATAAGCCTGAACCCTGAAGGTTTTTTGAACAGTCGGCCAAAGAGCGCGATCTAAAATAGGAGATAGAACTGCCACTCTTTGCTTCTTTTGTTGCGAGAGGTTATCTTCTTAGGGCCGGTTTTTCAGTGCGATATCACCCGAGCTTCTGAGTTAAACTGAGAATAACCCCAGAAATGCGTTTTTCGGTAAACTTAGATATGGGGTTAATCTCGGCTTAACTCGCCCAATTTGGGGAGTTAAGCTCGAATCAAATCTGAAGAACAATTTGCTTGTTTTTTCTATGTATAATGGCAGTCGATTTGCGTGTTTCTGTGAGAAATTACATCTGAGAACAACTCGAACTTCTTTTCCTGTGTTTTTCTATTTAAAGTAAGAGTTGGGAGAGTCAATAATTTCGATAGTCGAAGACTTTGACAACTTTGTTGAAGGAGTTAACTCTGCGCTGAAAAACTGCTCACTGGCTTAACTCCAAATTCGTTTCGTTATTGGATAAACAGATCTTGGTTTAAGCTGGGCTTAACTAAACACTGAAAAACCGGCCATTAGAGTGTCGAACGGATATGATGACGCAGCTGAGTATTTTGTAGAAAAACAGGGCAACTGTTTCATCTGGGTGGGTACTAGGTTGAAGAAGGAAGTTGAAATCAACATTCCTAAGCAGATTATTAAGCTTAGTAAAATCTGCTGTGCGATAGTTGAAGCAGTAAAAAGATTCGGAAAGAGGAGAAGTAAATTGACTGTGCAGAAAAAGTGCACCCGATAGTGGTGGGTGAAGAGGATCAAGGGTAGAGAGGATGTGGCTGCTTGCGGAAATTTGAATTGGAAAAAACCAGAGTCAGAGAGGCGATCGGAGAAAAGGATTTTCTTTTCTCAGAGGGGGTAAGCGGCAATAAAGTGGACTTCATCATTGGATGTAGACCACCTTAGGTGGGGGAGATTTTAAGTGCCACAGATTGTAGCAATATCATTGGGTCAGCAGTATCGAAGATTGAGTATACGAAATTGATAGCAAGTTAATAGCAGTGAGTTGGGTTGAGAGGGAAGAATAAAGCAGCAGAGCTTTACATAGCCCACGCGAATGTAGAGCTTTCGATTCGGGAGGGTTAAAGTGACAATGGAGAAATTAAAGTCCGCGGAGATCGATGACTTAAAATGTATGGGGTCGTAGCGGTTGTGAACAGCTGAGGCATGTTGAAAGAGGCGTTGATCAGTGCACCTGTTCCAAAATTGTTTAAGCCCAAGGCTTTAAACGAGATTCATATTAACACTGGCATGTATGGATATGGAGTAATGCTTCTGCAGGAGGACAGCTAAGGCCAGCAGTTTCATCCTATCCAATACATGAGCCGGAAGACGAAACCGAGTGAGGAGAAGTACCACCCATACGAGTTGGAAGTCCTGGCCATCGTGGAAGCGTTAAAGAAGTGGAGAATCTACCTTGATGCGAATCAAGGTAAAAATTTTGAATATTGCACGATGGCGAAGAAAGACGATCCCTTGATCAAACCCCCGTTCTGTGACCTCAGAAGGCGGGTGAAAAACAAGATTCGGATGAAAGCAAACACAGCTTGGACAAATGTGGCCTAAATATGATAAGTCCTGAAACAATATTCTGAAACATCATGATATGAAATTAAATGACGACATCTGCAGAGTTCGTGGCGATACGGATTGCTACGAGCACACACTTCACTTTCTGTGCCACGGTCCCAGTCTAAGTCGGCTGAGGAAAAGAACTTAAGGAAGCTACTTCTTTTAAACGCACCACTTACGTCTCTTTCCAGGTATGTCAAATCAATGAGGTGGCTCGAAGAACTTAATACCTGCCTCTGAATGGGTCTCAAAAGACCTAAGTGCGATGAGGCGCGGGCTATCTCGCTTCATCAACCCAAAAACCTAACCGCAATGCTCCGTCATGAGTTCAACTATATTATAGAACACTGTCCAGCAACCCGGATGAGACATGTTGATGCCTTGAGCCGATTGTCATGCCTGATGATTGAAGAGTCGCTTAACCATTGGAACAAGAAGGGGAATGAAAGCCTTGGAGCATGCGTCATTTAACGATTTTATCATAAAAAAGCCAGGGTTTTGCACAAAAGCTCAGTTACGAGCTGATCGTAGTCCCGTCGAACAAGAGATTATCACCATTGCCCATCAGCAAGATCGTTTCACCCTAAAAAAGATCCAAGGTATGATCTGAAGAAAGTAGGAAGCGTTGTCAGAGGATGCATCAAATGTATGATGGCGGAATTCAAAGCTGGAAAGAAGGAGGGGCTGTTGACACCAATCTACATGGAAGACCGACCTTTGGGAACCTACCATCTTTATATGTTTTCATATTTATTGTAATCATCTGCTGGTGGTGATAGACGCTTTTTCGAAACTCGCTTGGATCTATCCAGTTAAAAGCACCAGAGCAAATGAAGATCCAAGGGAGAATAATCTCAGACCGAGGTCCAGCCTTTACCCCAACCGCTGTTAGGAAGTACTGTGCCTAAGGAAAGATACAGCACTTGATCATTGCCACCGAAGTTCCCAGAGGAAATTTCCAAGTGGAAAGGATCTACAACTTCACTTTTCCGATTAAGCGTCGGAAAACCTACTGTTTGTTAAGTCCAACGGGCCCTGAATAAAAGTCCTCCCAAAAGGACGAAGCTTAGCCCACTTCGGATTTTGACAGAATCGGAAACGTGTGACCGACTACCCAAGCCTACATGAATTGCTAGATGAAGCAGCCGGGGATGAGTTGAATGCTGGACGGTAAGAGATGCGGAGGGAAGCCAGGATTTGTTGCGAATTCAGCGAGAAAAAAAAATGACGTATAATTAGAAGATGGTTACCGAGCAGTCGGGTCAAAAGAAACCGACACACTTAGATCCACGTAGGTCCTTTGTGATACCACATGGATCTTAAGATCCCTTCTCATCGTTAAACCATTTTGAGCTATTGATGAAGCGTGAGAGATGTTTTCGGTCAGTGGTAAATACTAAGATCGCTTAGATCATTATAGAAGAAAGCTCCCAGGTGAAGATTTTGGTTTTTAGAAAGAGCGGGGCATGTACAGGGAAGGTGGAGACTGGAGAGCGGTCTCTTCTTCCTCCTTAGCCATGCAGCTCCTGCAGAAGTCGTTGGAATAGACACGACTGGAATAGAGCCTTGTTGGAGGCGCACCTATCAGACAGTGTCCCGTAATGACGCCGATTGTAGCTATCATGTGCAATCTATTAAGAGCGATCAAGCTTTAAGAGCGTTTGAGATCTAGCTGCTGCAATATCTGCTTCTTCACAAGACAGGTTTGATACCAATCGCTGGATTATCGCATAACACTTGTTATAGTTAACTAAATAGTTCCATTCCGGTTACTTTGAATTTTCAGTGACTTCTTTGCCACAAGTATCGACTTCAACCATGTCGCACCGCACAACAGTTGTAACAGTTGGCAAAGCAGTTACATACGAGTTACTATGACTTTTCAGCGACATTTTTAATGTCATGTTCACTTCAACCGCTAACTTATCGCATAACGATTGCAAAAGTTAGCAATGTAGTTACATACCAGTCGCTGTGACTTTAAAGCGATTTTTATATCACCACATGCACTTATAGTCGCTGGCTTTTCTTATAACAGTCGCGTAACTGTAAAATAAAAAAAATCACAAAATCATCGCGTGTGGTACAAAATATAGGGGAAGGTATTCTACCTTCTGCGATTTGAGGTTTTTTCTGCCTGAACTGCTAAGCATGAAAAAATCAGGCCTTCCACAAAATGAGCCTTCTTAACAATGGTAAATTTAGGCAAATTTATATTTTGCTTATCTATCCCAGATAAAACGCCAACGTAAATCCGTCGTTGACGGCTTGCAAAATACCCTACCCAAAAAAGGAAACTGCCACGCCTCCAAAAAGTGGGCGGGATATAAAAATATAACTGGTGAATGGTTAATACTAGGTAGTCGCATACATTTCGGCCTAAAAATCCGTCTTTTTAACTGAAGAAAATCTTTTTTTTAACGCCACGCCCACAAAAGTGGGCGGAGGCATATACTTTATATACAATCTTTATATACAGGTCTTAGGGTCTTAGGTCTTAGGGGTCTACGGTGTTTATGTCACTGCGTTACAAACTACATATACAAAAAACTTAATATACTCTGGGTAGGGTATAATAACATGACAAAAGTTGTAGACATGTATTAGCATTTTCTAATAATCTAACATCGCACAATTCAAGGCACTTACAATAAATATCTTAAGTAAATTACAATTTCAGAGTTAAAAAGAACATACGAGAATGTAGTTTCAGTGCTTTTCATACTATGTATATTACAAGCCTCGGATGAGTTACATTTTTTAGTTCAGGTGAACTAGTCCCGAATGCCCCGTACATATCAAAACGAATGAGAAAAAACGAAAAGAAAAAAAAATTAGAAATGTATAGGCTTAATTAAACTTCATGGTTGGGGTAATTTACTCACAATATTAAAATAAACGAAGAAAGATTTTGAAATTTGAAAAGTAAAGATGAGCATAACAGCTTAACTTATCACGCGAGCTATGTGATTTATTTGATTTAGATCCAATGAAAATAGCCAATTTTTAATTTTCTTATCGAATGAAGAAAATTTTCTAATTCTAATAATTCTTTTTTGTATATGTAGTATTTGCCTTCGCCCACGTTTGTGGGTATGGCTTAAGAAAAGGTTTTTTTTCAGTCAAAAGGCGGAGTTTTAGTCCAAAATGTATGCAACCACTTAGCATAAAGCATTTAACAGTTATATTTTTTGAATTCGCCCACTTTTTTGAGGAATGGCAGTTTCTTTTTTGGTAGGCTAGGGTATTTTGCGATCCGTCGCAGATGGACTGAAGTTTTTACATACGCACTGTTGCACTTTCCCACTTGTTTTGAAGGACAATTTCCAACTTCATGGCATATTTTTTAACGCTTTGTGATAGATTAACATGTAAAAACGCAAATATACTTAGCAACATGAAACGTCTATGACTATTCATACTTGAAGGCATTTGTCTCTCGTGTTCGAAACTTAAATTTAATACACCCCGGAAGGATATAAAAGCATTTAATAAAATTTTATCTCTGCTTGATAAGCATATTTATTTACTACTCTGTGGATTTAAACAAAGTTTTCCATTTAAGAACAAAACTTTTCTTATTGTGCCTTTGCAGGTATTTACTTTTCGTTTTTTTAATTTAAAGGCTCCAACTTCAGACCAATTAGATCACGGAATCAGATTTCATTGAAAGAGAACCAATCGTTAAATTCGCTTTGAATAAATCTGAAACGCGAACGCAATGTTAGCACATTGCTTCGTTTATTTTTTGGGATGTTAAGGACAACGCCAGAAAGCAACAAAAAGATAAAAACAAAAAGTTCTCTGACATTCAAAGGCAACTTGCATAACTCAATTTTCCATTAATTTAATGGCAAACAGAGTAGTAATGTCGCTGATACTATACTGCTTTGCCATATCAGTATTAAAGGATAATGGATGTGAGCGTCGCCTTTAAAGAGATAACATGGAGAAAAAATACTCGTTCCGAGATGTTGGATGGGGGTTGTTTAATCAAAGGATGGATTAATCAAGAAAATGTGTTTATCATTTTCCTCAACTTTGAGATTGAGCTCCTACTGGGACTTCTAGACGGCATCGGATGATTTTATATACAATACGGATGATAAAGGTAGTATGTCGTGTGTAATGCTCACAATGCGATTATAATGAGAATACTGTCTAAGGTTTTTGATAATGGTAACTTGTGGCATAGTTATTTTTCGCTAAAACCCGAAATTTAAAATTTATTGCAACAGTACGGTTTGTAAGGGCCCTGTTATAGCTAATACAAAAAACTGTTTCGCCAAAATATTCCTTTCTTTTTTAGGAACACTTGGTATAGATATGAGGATACAAGCATCCACAGGTTTTCTAAACCAACCTCTGTCTATCAACTCCAACTCTCACCTCCCCGTGGTGAACACTGGGTGCCTAGTACCTCAACTGGAGATTGGGTTCCAAGCCCTATGGAAGGTTGTTGGGGGTAGCAGATGAGAGAGGGGGAGGAGTGTTCCCACTAAGGCTCTTCTCTTCCGGACGGCAATGGAGGAATTCCCCAGATGCTACGACGTATTCGGAACTCAGGCTTATAAGGAGCGGGCTATTCGGCTCTCCGTCCTTAGAGCTAAACAAAGGATCTGGTCCTCCAGGTTGGGTGTCGTGCCGTCGGGATGCCTTTCCGGCCACGTAAAGAAACACCAGTTACGAAGCAGCAATATGCCTCGGATTCGGACGGCTTGAATGTTGACGACCAATGCACCTCGCGACGATCCGCATCAAGGCTCGCCCGAATTCGCCAATATTAGCCTCATGTGCGTGCACGCCCCCACAGAGGAGAAAGATGCGACACCAAAGTGACCTAGCTACGACATTAAGATTGTCCTAGGCGATTTGAATGCCAAGCCAGGAAGAAAGGACATCTTTGTTCGTACAGTTGGAAAGCACAGCCTGCACGACACGGCCTCCGATATCCGTTATCAGGCTGATACACAGTTCCCGCAAGTTATTATCCACAAAGGAACATGGAGATCTCCCGATCAATCAAACGTCAACCAGATTGACCACATTGCGATCAACGCAAGGCACTCCTCCAGTATCATAAATGTCCGAACTTTCCGAGGGGCCAACATTGACACGGATCACTACCTTATTGTAGCCAAGGTGCAGCTGTGGATATCCCGACCAACGCCAAGTAATGGAAATACTGTGACGAAGTTTGACGTCGGGCGACTACAATCGCAAGAGATCGCCAGGTCCTTCTCCAACCGAGTCTCTCAAAACCTTGTACGAAGTCCTATGCAGCCATCAAGTATTGACAGCCAGTGCCAACATTGCCAAAATGCCATCAGAGAGGCTGCCTCTGAAGTGCTGGAGGATTTCACCACACAACGAATGCTGGGTTTCACCACACAAGTTTCGACCACCACAACGAAACCAGTGGTTTGACGATGTGTGCCGACAAGCATATGCAGCTTAACAGGAAGCATACAAAGCAGCTCTGCACAGAAGGACTAGAGCTGCTCGCGAGCTCTACGTGCAGAGGAGGAGAGAAGAACACTGGCTTCTCCGAAGGAGAAAAAGAGAGCACAAGAAGCGCGCGGTTGAATGTGAGAACAGAACGTAACAGCAGATATGAGGTAAGAAAGTTTAACCAGAGGATCAAAAGATCCTGCCAAGGGTATAAACTTCGAACTGAAGCCTGTAAGGACCATCAAGGGAACATTGTTGTAGGATCGCAGTCAGTGGTGAGGATTTGGAAAGATCACTTCTGCAGACTGTATAACGGCGAAGAAAAACCAAATACCGCGTCGGGCAGAATCCGGGCGAAGACGTTACCGACGAAGCATACGAACGATACCGCCCACCCGACCTGGAGGAGGTGAAAGTAGCTGTGCTTAAGCTCAAGTGCAACAAAGCAGCCCGAGCAGACCACCTAGCTGCCGAACTGCTGCAAGCTGCGCTAAGAATTGCGCTAAAAATTGCTTCGGCATTTACATCACGCGGACAAGTGTTTGTAAAGCGAAGACTGCATGATGAAGCGGTACATATCAACAATGAGAATGACTTGGACAGAGCTGCCACGACTGTTAAATTATGCTTTAGTACTTTTTTCTGTTGTTTTGAATTAGTAGTTTTTTGGTACTTTTTTAAATCTTCGTTTTTCTTTTTAAGATTTTGTAAAGGTTCTATTTTTCTTTATCTTTTATTTGTTTTCTTTTTATTTATTTAAATTTGGTTTTTAAATTTTAAATCCTATTAGTTTTTATTTTCTTTTTTAAATTTTAAATCTTCTTTTTTGCACAATATTTAGGTACATACATTGCCTTGCAGCTTTCGATTTTTATAGAGATATTTAATAGAGCAAATCATATTTCCTTTAATTTATTATTTCACATTCGTGTGATATTATTATATTATTTGTTTTTTATTATTCTTCAATGGTTGAGCATGGTGACGACGAGTTTTCATCTGTTGCGCAGAGCGGAGAAACGCTGCGAACTATGATCAGGGTGCTGGGAAACCAGAAAGAGGGATTACGTATATGCCACATCAATGCTCAAAGTTTGTTGCCGAAAATTGACGAATTTAGGAACTTGTTCGAAAATTCTAAAATAGACGCGATTTGTGTTTCAGAGACATGGTTCCCTAAACAGGACGAATCAACATTGGAGCGAAACTGTAACACTCTGTATAAGCTTAATGGCTACCAGCTTTACCCTGCTATCAGAAGCTATACCATTCATGGCGGCGTAGCTGTGTATGTCAGGAAGGGAATTACTGTTTCGTTACAGTGCAAGTCGCCACCAAGCAGTCTTATAGAGTACATATTTGTAGACTTGATAAGCGGTGAGGACGCACTTTTGCTCGGTGTTGCCTACAGACCCAAGAAATCTATAAATCTGCTACCTTTTATCTCTGTTTTGGAGGAAATTGTTGTTAGCTCAAAAAATATAGTTATCTGTGGTGATTTAAACAGCAATCTCCTCTTAGAAAGGCAACTGACTGATAACTTGAGAACATTTAATCTCTCTCCTGTGAATACATCTATCCCCACCCACTTTAGGCCAACATTTAGTACACTACTAGACGTCTTCTTTGTAAGCGATACCAACAAAATCCTTTTTTACAACCAGCTTTCTGCCCCGGGTTTCTCGAAGCACGACCTTCTGTATTTGACCTACGACTTCACTATACCAAATTCAGTTACTACCTATCAATATCGGGATTACAAAAATATAGATTTTTCTGGTCTTGAAAATAGCATCCGTGTGATCGATTGGGGCCAAATGTATTATATGGGCTCACCAAACTATCAAGTTGAATTCTTACAGTCAAATATAAGTTTCCTATTTAATACATACGTTCCGCTTAAAACTAAAACTGTCACAAATCATTCAAAACCCTGGTTTACAGAAGAGATTCGTTTGTTGATAGTGGAGAGAAACGAGGCATACAACGTATGAAAAAGATTTCGCCTTGAAGAGCACCACCGAGTGTTTTGTACTCTTCGTAATAGGGTTGTAAGTAAAATAAGATCAGAAAAGGCTAAGGTGTTTGCTAAACGCCTCGATCTTTCCTTAAATAGTCGTCATTTATGGAATAACTTACGTGACTTAGGAGTTGGAAAATTGAGGCCGGTTTCCACACAGAATATCGATGCAAACGAGCTAAACAAAAAATTTCTCTCGTCTTCGTCACAAGCCGAGGTGCATATTGCTACACCGGCCAGTGAAAGTCCCGGTGGGTATGCTGGACAAAATTTTGAGTTTTCTTGTGTTGATGATGCTGATGTGGTGGAGAGTCTTATGTCCGTCAAATCGAACGCCATAGGTATTGATGGTATAAGCCCTGTCTTCATAAAGGCTATAACACCCTTAATATTACCCTATATTACGCATTTGTTCAACACCATTTTGACTTCTGGTGAATTTCCTAGACGGTGGAAACTGACTAAGGTTATTCCTATACCTAAGGGCTCAGGTAGTTCTGATTTTAGGCCTATTTCCATACTTCCATTCCTGTCAAAAGTGATCGAGAGAATAATGCACAAGCAAATCAGTACGCACATAAACAGATCAAATTTATTAACTCCGAATCAGTCTGGTTTTAGGCCTAAGCACAGCTGCATAACAGCTCTTCTCAAAGTGGTAGATGAAATAAGGCAATCGCTTGATCAGAATAAGCTTACTTTTCTAGTACTGCTTGATTTTTCCAAGGCATTCGATAATGTAAATCACAATATTCTGCTGAATAAATTAATAAATCTGTTTCACTTTTCATCATCCGCAGTAAACTTTTTATCATCATACCTAAGTGACAGAATGCAGTCTGTTTTTATAAACGGTCAAATGTCAGATTTTTTGACGCTACTAAGGGGTGTGCCACAAGGCTCAATATTGGGCCCATTGTTATTCTCGCTATACATTAATGATCTTACAACTGTCCTTACTCACTCGAAAGGGCACAAGTATGCAGATGATGTGCAGCTGTACAAGAGCTGCACTACCGATCATATTCAACAATGTGTTAATTGTTTGAATGAGGACCTGCACCGACTTGAGATATGGTCTAAGCAAAATTGTCTTTTACTGAATCCTGAAAAGTCAAAATGTGTTGTTATATACAAGAAA
The DNA here is from genome assembly GCA_947623515.1 of Neoascia interrupta. Lineage (NCBI taxonomy): Eukaryota > Metazoa > Arthropoda > Insecta > Diptera > Syrphidae > Neoascia > Neoascia interrupta. The sequence goes on from OX392465.1 coordinate 6,949,985, forward strand.
ACTTTCGACTTATCTAACTTTCCCAGTCTTCTCCTCAACAACCGACCAATTAAGTTCGTTGAATCAGCAAGAAATCTTGGTGTAGTTTTTAGTAGGACACTTAACTGGAGCGATCATATTAATGCAAAGTTTGTGGAAGTCACAAAGCTTTACACCAATAAAAACTCGCATCATGTTAGCTAAATCTTTAGTGGTACCAATCCTTATCTATGGATGCGAAATTTTTTGTAACTGTGATGCGAAAAGTCGGAGAAGATTGAATGTGGTATTTAACAACACTGCTCGCTACATATTTGGCTTGAAAAGATTCGACCATTTCTCTAGGCGTATTTTTGGCATGACGTTTGATAATTTTTTAAAATATAGAACCCTGGTCTTGCTGTTTCGTATAATAAACAAGAACCAACCTTGTTATTTATATTATCGTATAGTTTTTTCCTCATCAAATCGCACTTATATGTTAAATAATCCCCGTTTCACTTGCCTGGCATCCGAACGTCAGTTCTTCGTAAACGCTACCCGGTTGTGGAACTCTTTACCTCGTAACTTGCGAAGAATAAGAAATATTAATACTTTTCAAAAGGATTTGCTGCTTTATTTTTGTAATCTATAACCTCTCTCTTGTTTCTAGTTCTCTAGTTTTTCTATGCGTGGACATGTATGTATCTAATTAAAAGCAATATCTAAAATAAATGCATCTAATTCAAATGAACTAATAAAAGAATTTGTAAAGTAAAGCTAAATTTAAATATTTGTATATAAATTTAAATTTATCTTTACGTTAAGTATATTTGTTTGTTAGCTCTCAGTTAAATAGTTACCACCTTTGAACCTTTCACTACTTAAAAGATATTGTATCTTACTGTGTAAGGATAACGAATAAAATACTAAATACTTAGCAAAGCCCTCTCTCGAGCAACTAAAGTTTCCATGTAAAAGACCCTCATCAGGCCAGTCCTGCTGTACGGTGCAGGACCCTGTCATGTTGGCTGAGGCCCAGGTCCGCCCGTAGCGCCTGTGTTTCGTAAGTCGCAGCTTCGTGTTTCACATTTTCCGTTGAACAAAGATAGCTTTCCCTCCACTGATTAGGCAATGAATCCCCTCTTACTAGTTTGGAGATGAAGGTCGTGAGCCATCTAAACCTGTTGTCTCCTATTTCTTTTTTCAGAACTCTGAGTGTATCTGATCCGCCCAACCGCTTTTCGCTTTTCGGAGTAGGTACTTAACCGCCTTCCCAACCTCTTCGACTGTGATGTCTGGTAATTCATCCCAGTTGGGAGTGGTTTCTTCTGGAAAGTGTTCTTAAGAAACTGTTCATTCACAAGTCCAGCACAATAAAACTGCCAACTATGAAGGATTTAGTCGTCAGAAGCTGGCACTGAGCATTGTTGCTGAACTTTGGCGAACGAATCTTCTCCTCTGAGCAACAATTTTCGGAGATTTACGGCCCCTAATTCAAGGTGCTTTGTCGAGGATCCTGCATAGCCTGGTGTGTATAAGCAGCCGAAAAAGAAACTTCCTCCAACGCCAGGCCCTCCATTCTCTTTGCTTGAACCTGGGCGCACTCCTTCTTAGCGAGACTGCTAGGCTGCCTATTTTCCAATTCCAGGCGAAGCATTTCACCTTGTTCGAGGAGCATGCCTCGAAAGCCGCTTTCTTTTTTTACCAATTACTCCATAGGAATGATTTGGCTTTCTCTATGCAGGTTCGTTATAGGTCATCGCACATATCTTGTGCTCTGCCCTCTACATCTTCGTCAATTATGTTACAGAGGTAGTTTTGCATCGTGTTTAAAAATGCTTCGTCTTTTCCCTTATCCAAATTGTACCAGTTGATTCTCCCAGATAACTTTGCTTGCTTAGTTTTTTTTTCGACGGTTCCAGACAAATGACGGTCACCCAAAATCGCTTTACAATCTTTGTTCCCGTGGTTTTAGGGAACTGTGAACCAAATGATCAATCTCGGTCTCATTGCTGCGCTGCTGTGAGTGATCAACTGCCTGCTATCCTTGCGGCTAATATAACTAATAACCCCGTATTAGCCGCTTTCATCTAATATTCATTTTTGATCAAGCCAATGCTGTATACGTGCAGAGCAGCATGCGACCAGCCGTTCTAACTTTGAGAGGTTCGTCACTCAAGTGTTGGCACGAAAGCTTGGTAAGAACCATAGTCGACCTGCACAAACAGACGAAATAGACCGGTCCTATGGACTTCGGCTTTCGTTTTTTAATTACTGTTTTTTTTTTTTTTTAAAAAGATCTTCCGCTAGGTAGATATTTGATCGAAGGTAAGCTTTACTGGTCAAAATACGCACAATTATCCACTGTTTATAGTTTCATAAGACGTTTAAGCACTTAAGCAAAAGTCCTATGGTTAGAAGGCCCAGTTGATTTCTTAGCCTATAGAGAGCCATTTAAGATCAAGCCACGGCACTGATTAACATACTACGTTACATAATATATTTGAATGCATCGGTACCTCTACATACATTATTCGTTGGCATCTGCACGTGATATGAAGATTGCGCATTGCATTTGCTTAGATAGGTCGGTAGCTATTCCTTAAATGAAAAAAAAAAAAAAAAAAAATGAAATGCCGGTCGTGTATTATAAGGCCAGCTGCATTCAAGATTTGCCTGCATTCAAGTTGCTGCATAGAACTATTGCTACTTCCTTGTTAATTGTTTTGCCTTCTTTTGTAAATACATGAAAGATGATTTCCTTGGGGCAAAAGTAACAAAAGCTACTCAATAGCCTGGTCTAACGACATCATCGATTCCAGTGCCGCCTAAACGATTTTCCCTTTATTCATTCATAATATTTTTAATGTTTATTGTATTCTTTTGCCAAGGTTGTCGACCAAGCTAGGCCATGCCCATGGTACGGACGGACGGCTATGGTGTTTCGTTCAACAGCATGAGTGTACGAAATGCGGTTGGACAATATGATATGAAGTCGGCTACATGCTGCATAATGTTGCATCTATTGTAGTATTGCTGATCTCACTGATGGTCTCCCAAAGGCACTCTATATACCTACTATTTATCTTAAATAACTGTTGTGGAGCGAGCTTCTGTAGCAGCTAAGGAAAACTTGCTACCGCTGTTTGCAGAAATAAAAAACAATTTATTCTGCTGTTCCTTGATCGGAAGGCTCTCTCCTCGAGGCTTCTTGAGTAGGAGTACACCACAAGTGCCCACTCTATCACTTTTGGTAAGGCTTGTGCAAATCGTTTAAACACTATCGTCTTGATTCCAGATAGGTTTAGGAATTTATCTAAAAGGTTTCGTGCATAGGTTTGTTTTTCAAAATGGGTGCACGTTAATTTTTTTTTGGACACGAGCAAAATATTGCTTGCATATTGTAACTGGATTCTTTTGTTTTTTTATCCTTTTTTGTGAACACGTGGTAAAATCTAGTTGTGGTATTATGCAATGCATTGCCATTTTTTTAAACAGATTCAAAATCAATTTAATTTCAAAACTACTCGTTGGTTCGATAGAACAAAGAAGCTTTTCTTGAGACTTCGAAAAAGCATGGGTCAAAAAATGAAGTCATGGGCGTAAAGAGGGTCCGAGCCGTGGTGACTGTCATTGGATTGGCGACTTATTTTAGAAATTTGCCAATTGTGTATGGCATAGGTACCCTTATTATAAAAAACATGAGTGTGACGTCATACTGTAACTTAAAAACATTTGAAAATGTGTATAATGTTGATGAATTATCAGACACAAGTTATTGGTCCGTTGGCCCGTTAAGTGGTCATAGGTGCGGTCAAAAGAAATCGCTTTTGTTAAACAGGGTGTTTTATTTAAGGTGTGACAAAAAGCTAGGGCGTATGGGCTGAGACAAGAAAAAAATTATATGGGCGATTTTCTAAAAATATGACTTAAAACAGGAAAAAAAAAATCAAAAAACAATGGTAAAAATTACATTTTCAAGATATACCTTTTTGTAAAGCCAGAAATCTCTTCTTTTAAATAAAGCTGTTTTAGTGTACAGTTTTTGACAGATTAATCCTTAAACTCAAAATTTTGAAAAAAAAAATTCGGCAAAGCCGTAACAGTAGTGCATATCCGTTAATTTTTTTCGGGAGAAGAATTTGACAGTCAAATTGGAAATGATTACTTACCTATAATTACTTACTTACTAACTTACTTACTTAAGGTGGCGCTACAGTCCGGGGTGGACCTGGGCCTCAGCCAACAAGCTTCGCCAGCCAGCTCTGTCTCTAGCAAGCCGTCTCCAGTTTCGGACGCGAAGTTGTCTGAGGTCCCCCTCCACTTGCGTGCGCCACCTGGGTCTCGGTGCTCCTCTACTACGCCGTCCCTGTGGGGTGGATTCGAAGATTTTTCGGGCAGAGGCGTTGGTGTGCTTTCGCTCTAGATATCCCCGCCTTCGTAGGCTTTGTATTTTGAATCTTCTAGACAAACAGATTAGACTAGCCTATGCAGACGGGACCGTAAATCGTCCGAAGAATTTTCCTTTCGAAACAGCCTAAAGTGTTTTCATTCGCCTTTGACAGGGTCCATGCTTCTGCACCGTAAAGCAGGACTGGGATGATGAGGGTCCTATACATAAACACTTAAGTTGCTCGAGAGAGGCCTTTGCTGTTTAATTGCTTATACTTAGCCCAAAGAAACAGCGATTGGCAAGAGTTATCCTTCGTTCGATTTCAGCGCTAGTGTCATTGTCTGAATTGATAGCGGAACCCAGGTAGACAAAGTCTCTAACTACCTCAAAGTTATACTGTCGATTGTGGTTTTTTTGTCCAAGACGTCGGTGTTGGGTGTCTTTTCTTGATGACAGCATAAACTTGGTTTTGCCCTCGTTGACTGCTAAGCCCATATTTGCTTCCCCGTCCCAATACTCACGAAGGCTTCACTGACATCACGTTTTGTTCTTCCGATTATGTGAATGTAGTCTGCGTATGTGAGCAGTTGAACGGGCTTTTGAAAAATAGTACCTCTGGTGTTGGCGCGGGAGCTATGCACTATTCTCTCAAGTATGATATTAAAGAAGTTACATGACAGCGCATCGCCTTGTCTAAATCCTTCTTTGACATCAAAGGGGTCGGTGAGGTTTTTGCCGCCCATGACGGAACAGCGTGAATTTTCCATCGTCATCCTGCACAGACTGACGAGTTTGGCAGGGATGCCAAAACTAGACATTGCGCTATATAGCTCGTCTCTATAGATGCTGTCATACGCGGCCTTGAAATCGATGAAGAGGTGGTGTGTCTCGATTTGGAATTCCTGGGTTTTCTCCAAGATCTGCCGCAGTGTGAATATTTGATCGATGGTGGACTTTCCTGGCCTAAAGCCACACTGATATGTGCCTATCAGGTTGTTGACAAACGGCTTCAGGCGTTCACACAGTACAGCAGAAAAGATCTTGTATGCGATGTTAAGAAGACTTATGCCTCTGTAGTTGGCACAACTCAGAGGGTCTCCTTTCTTCAGGATCGGGCAAACAATGCTGAGGTTCCATTCGTCGGGCATGCTTTCTTCCGACCATATCTTGCAGATGAGCTGGTGCATGCTCCTAACCAGCTCATCGCCAGCGGATTTAAAAAGTTCGGCAGCTAGGCCGTCTGCTCCGGCTGCTTTGTTGCACTTGAGCTTAGACACAGCTAATTTCACCTCCTCCAGGTCGGGTGGGCGGTATCGTTCGTATGCTTCGTCGGTAACGTCTTCGCCCGGGTTGAATGGTTCGTTCTGCCTGACAGCGGTATTTGGTTCGTCCTCGCCGTTATACAGTCTGCAGAAATGGTCTTTCCAAATCCTCAGCACCGACTGCGATTCTACAACGATGTTCCCTTGATGGTCCTTACAGTTTATACCCTTGGCAGGACCTTTTGATCCTTTGGTAAAACTTTCTAACCTCATTCCTGTTGTAACATCTCTCTATCTCTTCAACCGCGCGCTTCTCGTGCTCTCTCTTTTTCCTTCGGAGAAGCCGGTGTTCCTCTCTCCTCCTCTGCTCGTAGAGCTCACGAGCAGCTCTAGTCCTTCTGTGCAGCGCCGCTTTGTATGCTTCCTGTTTAGCTGCATGTGCTTGCCGGCATTCATTGTCAAACCAGGGGTTTCGTTGTGGTGGCCGTGTGAAACCCAGCACTTCAGAGGCGGCGTCTCTGATGGCATTTTGGCAATGTTGCCACTGGCTATCAATACTTGATGCTGGCTGCATAGGACTTTGTAGAAGGTTTTAAGAGACCCGGTTGGAGAAGGACCTGGCGATCTCTTGCGATTGTAGTCGGCCGACGTCAAACTTCCTCACAGTATTTCCATTACTTGGCGCTGGTCGGGATCCGAGTCAATGTTGGCCCCTCGGAAAGTTCGGACATCCATGATACTGGAGGAGTTTCTTGCGTCGATCGCAATATGGTCAATCTGGTTGACGGTTAATTGATCGGGAGATCTCCATGTTCCTTTTGTGGATATTGAGATGCGGGAACTGTGTACTAGCTACCACAACGTGTCGCCCCGCAGCAAAGTCGATCAGCCTGAATCCGTTATCGGAGGTCGTGTCGTGCAGGCTATGCTTTCCGACAGTACGACCAACGATGCCCTCCCTTCCTAGCGTGGCATTAAAATCGCCTAGGACAATCTTAATGTCGTAGCTAGGGCATTGCTCATAAGTTTCGTCCAGGAGCTCGTAAAACAAATCTTTGATCTCGTCATCTTTCTCCTCTGTGGGGGCATGGGCGCATATCAGGCTGATGTTGGCGAATTTAGCCTTGATGCGGATCGTCGCGAGGCGCTCGCTTACAGGGTTGAAGCTCAAGACTTTTTGCCTAAGTCTGCCTCCAACAACGAAACCACATCCAAATAGGCGCTGTCTTTGATGCCGATAGCAGTCGCCGTAGTAGATGTCGCAGTTTTTCATCCTTCTTTTGCCCGGCCCGTCCCACAGCATTTCTTGGATGGCAGTTATGTCTGCCTTGCAGTCGTTAAGTACCTCCGCTAGTTGCTCGGCTGCACGTGGTCTGTTAAGGGACCTAACATTCCACGTGCAGATCCGGAGCTCGTTGTCCTTTTCTCGTTTGCATTGGTCGTCAACAGTAAATCCGTCCGAATCCGAGGCTTGTTTCAGCTTCGTGACTGGTGTTTCTTTACGTGGCCGGGAAGTCACCCCGACGGCACGACCCCCAACCTGGAGGACCAGATCCTTTGCTTAGCTCTAAGGACGGAGAGCCGGATAGCCCGCTCCTTATAGGCCTGAGCTCCGAATACGTCGTAGTAGCCCATATAAGGTGTTCACTAAGAAGTTCGGCCTGACTGGAACTATAGACGCCACCGTTGATTCCATCTGGGGAATTCCTCCGCTGCCGTCCGGATGCAAGGAGAACACTCCTCCCCCCTCTCTCGTCTGCTACCCCCAACAACCTTCCAAAGGGGTTGAAACCCAATCTCCAGTTGAGGTACTAGGCACCCGGTGTTCACCACGGGGAGGTGAGAGTAGGAGTTGATAGACAGAGGTGGGTTTAGAAAACCTGTGGATGCTTGTATCCTCTTAAGTGCACATGTCTATCCTTTGACCACCAACAAACAAACTCATCACCAACGGATTGAAAAAGTTCGACAGCTAGGCCGTCTGCTCCGGCTGCTTTGTCGCTCTTGAGCATAGACACAGCTACTTTCATTTCCAGGTCGGGTGGGCGGTATCGTTCGTATGCTTCGTCGCTAACGTCTTCGCCCGGTTTGAATGGTTTGTTCTGCCTGACGCGGTATTTGGTTCGTCTTCGCCGATATACAGTCTGCAGAAGTGGTCTTTCCGAATCCTAAGCACCGACTGCGATTCTACAACGATATTCCCTTGATGATTCTTACAGGCTTTAGTTCGAATTTTATACCCCAGGCAGGATCTTTTGATCCTCTGGTAAAACTTTCTAACCTCATTTCTGTTACAACATCTCTCTATCCCTTCTACCGCGCGCTTTTCGTGCTCTCTCTTTTTCTTTTGGAGAAGCCGGTGTTCCTCCCTCCTCCTCAGCTCTAGTCCCTCTGTGCAGACTCGCTTTGTATGCTACCTATAATTTCATAACTTTTATTTAGGTTGAACATATTTCGCATTTAAGCATTATGAACATATTTCGCATTTTACATGTAAGTGGTCATTTGAATGGCTATAAGTAAGTCTTATGCCGATATGTTTTTATCTAACCCCGGCCACTGCAAGGTCGGGGTAAGAAAGGCCTTGAGATAAGGTATGCCTGTCGTAAGAGCCGACCAAAATCCACCTGAAGAAGTAGCCTTTAATGTTGCAACATATACTGTCAGTGCTTCTCCATTCCGGGTAACATTTGATAGCAAAGTTTAAATTTATGGAAGAATCTAAACGTTTAGTAAAAATCCAGAAGCGTCTCTCATGTATTGTGCGGCTGGTGGTTGACGTCTGCCTCCAAAGGGGCAGCTGAATTTAAAAATGGAATAGAAGTAACTAACATATTTCTTATAAAAACGACAATTTAAAAAAATGGCAATGAACAAAATGAAAGATTTAATTACCCCAGCTGGCAGCACAGCTATGCTGGAAAATCCTCCCTCTTCGGAGGCAGGCTCTACGGGATCTCGGGAGAGCCTATTATTGGTTATAAATCTTTTTAAGAAAAGGACAAAACGAAATCGATCACCACCACCTAGATCGAACATAACCAGGAACGGCAGTTCACCGGTAAACCAGGAATCAGTGAAAATTTAAAGCTTAGAAAAGGGAAACGATGCCCTCCGAGCTGAGCTTACTGAAATGAAGCGACTCTTCCACGATTTTAAAATGGAAGTTGACTTTCTGTGAAAAGTAAACGAGGGTATTAAAAATACTCGTGTAATGAAAAACTGTGAGGTAACGAAAGAGAGTGTAACACCGAATCGACCAGCAAGCAAATACTTTACGAACTTGAGACCCATTCAGTTGTACGATTTGTTCAGCTTTAAATAAAGGTCTAGCAAGAAACGGACGGCGGATTCGTCTCCCGAAATCATACATAAAGAATATAAGCCCTATGTATCAAACAAAGCTAAATCACAATTGAAAATTCGCCCTCCGTCCGCAATAAACATAATCGGAATAGCAGACTAAGAAAAACTGCGCAATCTTATTGCCAGCACAGTGAGAACCAAAAATTATATGCTAACTTCGCACCGGAATAACGCGTGGAACGTAAATGTAGACGACGCCGATTCATATCGTACGTCATCTCGTCGTCCACCCCTCATGCACGAGAGAAAACGTTGTTAGGGATGTAAAAGCCAAATGCCTTAAGATTATTGATGCCGTTAACATCACTAAAAAGGAAAAGCAACGCACGGAAAGAGAAAGAGACACTGTGATCAGGCGCGGCCTTCCAATTTTTATGCTTTCCTTTGAAAGAACTTAGAGCAAGCCAAAAAAGACCGTCGCCAAATCAAGTGCAATGGAAAAAACGCCACTTGTTCATCAAACGCCACCATGTTCACTTGTTCCACGAAAACAAGGCAGGATCGCGCACAACAGATGCGCGGTGTCTCTAGGTGACTAAAGTTAACAAAAGTTAACTTTTGACAAACTGAGCAAGCTCGAGTTCAAACCTTAAAAAACTTACAAGGAAACATGAACATGAAACAAAATATGTTGCTGGTCCCCAATTGGGCGCCTCCCTAGGTGCCGGATAGTGTAATGCTTACCAGATATGGTGGGTACCGGTATAGGGAATATCGGGGGCGGACCAAAACCAGCAACAAAACGCGAAATCCAGAAACTTTTGTCTCAAAATGAGCAGCTTCCTGGTCGGCGTCTGTTACCCAGGTTAGGGTCGGCGGAATACAAAACACATTTTTCTCTTCCAATATGCAAATATAATGGACAACAATTAGATGCATGCCAGATATTTTTATGAAATATTCTGCTGGTTATTCTACCTTTTCTCCGTTAAGGCATAAAACTTGCAGGGATAAGTTTTGTGCAGAGGTTTCATGTTTGGCTGATCAGCGTTTGTGTTGGATCGAGAATTACTTCGTTCTTTTATCTTTTCTATCACCAAATTCTTCCCGCTCGCGATATGCTAGCATTTAAGGGTAGCCATAATAACCCCTTGATCACGGGCATATTATAAATATGAAATAGCTTTAAGTGTCATTAAGCATTTCACTGCGTTGTCTGCTGAAGCGATTAAAACCAATAATTGCAGACAGACGCTTGATCCCAGATCATCAATTCGGCTTTAGAACTTATCATTGAACAATAGATCAAGTCTACAGAATAACGAATGAAATTAAAAGAGCTTAAGAAGGGAAAAAGATATGTTCTATTGCTTTCCTCGCTGTATCGCAAGCCTTCGACAAGGTATGGCACAAAGGCTCAATGAATTAATTAGAATATTGAATAACTATCTCGGAAGCAAACTCTTTCGTGTTAGGTGTGGTACTGAATACTCTGAGTTTCAAGCAAATTCGAGCTGGCCTACCCCAGAAGCGTCCTTGGTCCGACCCTGTTTCTGCTCTACACAAGAGACACGTTTGCGGACGGCAGGGTAATCCTGGTAACAGGTGAATCAGTCAAGTCATCAACGAGCAGCGTCCAACGAGCATTGGACAGAATTTGTGTCTGGACGAAGACTTGGCAACGCATGTAAATTTCACGCACAGAAAGGTTAAAAACCTACCTCTGTTCATAAACTCTGTACAAATCCCCTATGCAAACGAAGTGAAATATCTAGGAAGAAGAAGCGTGACGAGCTCGAAATAAGACTCAGAGAAATGTATTGGCTCATAGGAAAATTTTCAAAACTAAGCATATATAACAAACTACTCTTGTACAGGCAGATGTTTAAGCCGTCCTGGACATACGGTATACAGCTTTGGGATTGTACTAAGCCAAGCAACATGTCCAATTTGCAGACTTTCCAAAACAAGACACTTAAAGCAATTGTGAAAGCTCTATGGTATATTAGGAATAGGGATATTCACAGAGTTTTAGGAACAGCTACTGTGAGCGAAGAGGTAACAGACATTGCTCGAAAGCTTAGTGATTGCCCGTCTTCATGTTCATTGCTATAACGAAATGATCCATACTTTTTACGAGACTCTTAACGAGGCAAACAACGAGCGACGACTACAAAGAACAAGACCCTTCGACCCAGCGATGTAGGGTTGAACTGCACGAACTGACGTTTTTAGTAGGTGCATTCATTGGATAGCAACCTACTAAACGCGATAAACACTATGGAAGCGTAAGCTACTTGTTAAGTTAACTAAGTTGTAGTCAAGAGGAATTATGAGAGAGCGAAAATTTATTGCTATGACGTACGTTCTGACAGTTTTCAAAGTGTATCTCATAAATGGGTGGTTTTTTAGCACATGGAAATCGGGGATCTCGGTATTAACATATACTTGCTATAGTGGGAATATTGGTATCTTTGAAAGATTTTGGAGTTTTAGCCTCCGTCCACCCTAGCATTCAAACACAAAAAACAGTCATTTTAAGTTTAAATCCCTTAAAAAGTGTGCGTGGTCAATGTAAAGGCCAAACCTCAAAAACAATTACAAAGCAATGTTGCATATGTACCAAAAATTAGTACGCCAGCATCATTATAACAAAGCTAAAACTTAAAAAAAGTATTTCAAAAATAAGAGATAGTTGCACATACAGGCCTGTATTGGGCGTGTATGTGGGCGTATGCAAATAATTTTTAAACACGATCCGAAGGACTGGACTTTCAGCTCACTCACCAACTTTCAGCTCTCTAGCTTAAAATGTAGGGCCTAAAAGTTGTTTACATACGAACGGACGGACGGGCATGGCTTAATCGATTCTCCTGTCGGTCTCATTCATATCTCTAGAAGGTCTCAGGGTTCTACGGTGATTATTTCACTGCGTTAAAGACTATACATTACTTAGTATACCCTGGCTAGGGTATAAAAATTAGGCTTTTATTCAAGTACGCCCCCAAAACTGGGCGTGGTAAAACATTTTCAAGTAAATTGATTGTATACAGAAATATGTTTGGTTATAATGCAAGAATTTCATATGCAAGAATATAAAGCAAACATATTGCATCAAAATACCTTTTATGAAACGGCAAATGAAATGACCACGCCCAAAATGAGTCCAACGCAACTTGGCTCAAGCTTATAAAATCCCACGGTTAAATCTTGCGGCGAAATTTCCCCAGAAAACGACGGATGTATAATAAATCACCAACCAATTTCCACAAAGTGCAACAAGCTAGAAGTACCTATGCCAACTTTACAATGCGCATTTGAGGACTACGAATGTCACGCACCGTGACGAAATCTACAAAATTACTGAACGCGGGTAGACACAAACGCTCTGATTTCGAACACTTAAAGCCAAATAAAATAGTCAACCAGCAGACTTTTAACTTATTACGAATTGGCCCTTGCACCCAATGCAACCTGGCTTCCTGAATATTTTTCACACAAGAAAAAAGTCCACAAGCGTGAAAATGAAAAAAAAAAAAAAACTAAAACAAAACCAACCCTATGGTAATACTATATAATTGAACCATTAAGGGTGCTTGTAAGCGTGTATTAGGAGTTGCACTCCGACACGGTTTGTGGGTAATTGCCATTCACTTGTTATATCACCAAAAACGTTATTAATAATTCAAGATAACCTTTTGGGATTGGGATAAAAGAGGGTGCCAACTGAACAAGTGTCAAGAAGGTACATTTCATCAATTTAAAAATAGAATGGGTGGTTTGCAATTGATAATAATTTTGAAGAGAGAACACCTTCGCTGTTAAAGCACCCGCGATGGAAGTGGGCCTGCGGTGCAGATGGTAACACCACAGGCTAAATTGCTTAAATTGCTTAATGACAATGTGCCATGACGTTAGTCTGGTAAGCCAAACTAAGCTTAGTCGCAAACGTAAGCTAAGGCGCAAAGAAACTAAGTAAGAAGAGACTGACCTAACTCCATTCGAGGAGGAGGTTTTGGGATCTTCGTTCGTAAAGAGCTTCAGGATAAGGCTGTGCCGGGAGCTAGAAGCATGCTTGGCGTTCATCTCTCTCCGTAGTGGATAGAAGTTGTATGGTGTTTCGCTTTATGATCCTGAAAAATTTTACTTGTTTAGCCACCCCTCACTATCGAATAATAAGTTATAACCTCAAACACGTTGTCAAAGAGCACATATTTTCCATTGCTTATTTCTCAAATTTTTTTCAAATCTTTTCAAAACTAAAAATTATATTATAAAAATTCAATATTTGTTTAGTGTATGTTACGTTTTCTACTTTCTGACTGTAATAGTCGAAACACCGACCACACTAATCCGCGATTAAGACAAATCATCCTTAAATCCCTCCTAAATCACAAGATTTACCATACGAATATGAATCTCTTCACGAGGAGATTAAAAATTAATCGTGTAATTAATCTGTTCTTAAATCAAACCGAACAGAATTCTACGTTTTCTGTGCGCTTTTTGAAGAAACAAAACAAACGCACCTTTAATTGACGGCTGGGTACACGATACAGATCAATGAATAAAGAGACAAGGAAGTGGTTCTTTGGGAGTTAAGTATGTGGGGACTACCTATGTGTTCCACCAGGCATGTCATGTGAGACGGCCCGAGTTCATACGTTTATACGTTTCTGGGAACTGGCTGTACTTTTGTTTAACATTCCTAATTAAAGTGACATTAGTACCCCGATTCGTGACGCACAACTCACATGTAGATACCCAATTTCAGGGGACTAATGTCAAAATAAATGCTTCACTCACAAGCACTGTATAAGTGAAAAAGAGCTATTCCTTGTCTCTTTATTCAATGATACAGATATTCTTTATGTCTCTCAAAAATACTTCTTATGTACCTTGGGCTGTGTATCATCGACTCAGCAGTGTTTCTTGCATGGTATAAGGGGATGCGCAGAACGGCTGATGTTGCTGTTGATGTGGGCGTCGTTGTTCCTGTCAAAAGAGCTATATACAATAAGGTTTGCACACTGCACAATAATGATGGATGTTAATATCGATACTGCTAGTTGATGTTAATCAAGTTGGTCTCGTTTCATTTGTCGGAGGTCGCTACTATCCGATGGAGAACTCAGGCACAACTACTGGCCCATTGTTCTACCACGCGGACACCTTACTTTAATGTATTTAGTTTACCCGTTTTTCGAAGAAAAACGAGAAGGAGCTTCAGTGATGAAGAGCTAAGGTGTTCGGCACTCACCATGTCAGCCTCAAAGATCCGCCACCTGATGGGACCAAAGACAGGACAACTACATACGAAATATTCCTTTGTATCGTCGTCCTCTCCACAGGCAGGACAGGTGGTGGTTTCGCTCAAGCCAAGCACATTCAAGTGCTTGGCGAAAGCTTGGTGGCCCGTAAGGACGCCTACAAGAAGTCTGAAATCAATTCTCCTGAGAGATAGAAGAAAAAACGCTGACCCCTCGCAGATACCCGGGCGTAGTCGTTTAGTCTGTTTGCACCCATCGCAGTAACGCCAACGAGCCCTGTGCTCACGAGAGACCCAAGTGTCAATGGCAGACGTGACAACAGATACAGGCAGGCCTAAAGCAGGTTCGGGTCCTGAGAAAACCTCTTCTGAGCCTAGTCTGGCAAGCTCATCAGAGATCTCATTTCCCTGGATACCAGGGTGACCTGGAACCCAAACAAGATTCACTCCATTAAGCCTTTCAACTAAGTTCAACGAATACTTAAGTTCGAGCACTATCTTTGACGAGGTAAGAGGGTTCGGCTGTCACTGCAAACGCATATGCTTTTCGCCCTCCAATGCGTGTGGTACCAAAAATCAACTCTCTTTAAGCGAAAGATGGTTTTCAGCGTTCACCCCATGGGGGGGGGGAGGTAGCGTCTAGAGCAGAGCCCGGCGTACTAGGGAAGGCCCCTGTGCAGCCAAGACAAGCCGTTCTTTGGAGTTTGGAAAGAGGCAGTAACACGTTTCCGCGAAAACCTGTTCCACCAAACAACCGATGCATTTGAGAGGATTGGTCTTACCATGGCCGTATGGATCCAGAATCCAGAGGTTCCTTTTCGGAGATAGGCCCCATGTCTTGCCAAAAGCCCCTATACACTGCCAGAAAGTAGACAGTGCTTTTTCGGTTTTGGATTCAACATTCTTGGACCAAAGCAGTTTTCTATCAAGGATTACTATCAAACATTTGACTTCATCAAATATCGGGTTAGTGACACCTTTAAGCACGAGTTGAGTCAGACCAGTGACATTTCTTCTTCTCGTAAAGAGAACAATCCCTAAGTTTAATAAGTTTAAGAGGATTCACTGAAAACCCATTCCTAGTGCACCAATCATCGATCAAGTCTAGGGATCTCTGCGCCTGAGAGCACACAGTCCCTAGATTTGAGCCGACAGAAAGAACGCCGACATCATCGGCGTAGGCTTGTGTGTAGGTTCCAGGAAGGTTGAGAGCCGATAGGAGAGTGTCTACCACCATGCACCATAAAGGGGAGACAGAATGCCACCTTGCGGACAGCCCCTGTTTACCCCAGTTATGATGCACTTGCCACAATCTGCCTCGGTTATCAGCCTCCTGTGCATTAACATTGCCCTAATCCATTGAACCAATGTTTCATCTACACCGTGTTGTCTGGCTGAGTTGGACATGCTATCAAACGTCGCGTTATCAAAAGCACCCTCAATATCGACGAAAACGCCCAGCACGTACTCCTTCTGGTCAAGAGCACATTCAATCCTATCAACAAGGTTTTGAAGTGCAGTTTCGCATTCCTCGCTGATAAGCGTGTTGCATCTCAGAAAGAGGATGCAATCGAAGAGCAACCTTGCGTACGCGCAGCTCAACCAGTCTCTCCAAGCTTTTCAGCAGGAAGGAAGATAGACTTATGGATCTAAAGCTTTTGGCTAGGCTATAGTCAGACTTGCCAGGTTTTGGTATGAATACGACTTTAACCATGCGCCAAAGTGTGAGAATGTTAGCCAAGGCGAGGCTTGCAGTAAATATTTTTTCAGCATGGGCAACAGCTGATTTAAACTTCGTTTCAGCATAACTGGGTAGATTTCGTCTGGACCAGGTGACTTGGAACTGTCAGAGTCACCAGTTTTCTGCTAGGGTTTTTCGTAACCGGGCACGCTATTTCAAAGCAACGGGTAAGGACGCTATTCAGATGTTGAGCAGCAGTCTCCACCCCTTGTCTTGATCTAAGTTTGAGTGGAACTTGAACAGGGTTGCCAACCTCCTCTCTAAACTGTGCCCAATTAGTTTTTCTCGGATTTCTCCTCTCTTGCAAAGGTAAAACTTCACAGCGGATTTGAAATTCGATGTATCTGTGATCTGACAAGGTGCTATCTGGCGATCAAGTTGGTCTACTATCAACTTTGTGGACCGAAATCCCAATCAACAGATTTGACAAAAAAAAAAAAACGTTAAATCTGCTGTTTGACGTTTTTTTGGTTATTTCGGTGGCAATTAAAAATGAATTTAATTATTTCTGAATTTGAGTTGCCCGAGCGATAAAAAATTCACGTTTACAAGGAGATGCGCAGATGACGTTATTTCATTGAGAAATGTCAAAAACGAAAGCATACGTCAAGTTAATCTTTTCTATTCCTGTGGAAACACTTTCGGACTAACTTTTAATTTTCCTACGTTAATCCCTGAACGTATAAGGTGTACGTACATATACACACATAATATTGAGTGTTTCCACCACACGTATTATGTGTGGTGGAAACACCCTAAAAAGCTTTTCAAGATAAATGCCAAAAAACAAAATTCAAACTATAATTGAACCGTTTTGTGTGTATACAAAAAAGAAACTGTCCTTGCATGTGTTCTCGCATTTTTTTCCTTGACTTTATAAGTGAACCAAATTTGTGGCCTTTACAGTTGGTCGTCCGAAAGCATCCGGGAGCAGTCTGGACCCTCCTGAAACTGTTTTCTTGGTACTTGTTTGACAGTTCTTCTCCTCCTTAAAGAAGAAAAATTTGCTTCTGGCTGAGAATCAAGAATCAAAACCAGCAGCACGCACACAATCATACGACGCATGTGTCAAGTTAGACAAATGTCATTAGTCCCCTGTAGAATAGCTTTTGCTTCACAAAATACTGCTCTGGACAAACTTCAAAATCAAGTAAAACGTGTTTGGCTCTGCGGATGTACCGCTCCAATCCGGAAGAAGAACGCAAGCCCTAATTAAAAGGCCAGTAATCTTTCTTCGGCTCACCGTTCAAAAGTGTCAATTGTGGGGTGAGGGGTGACCTGCCAGCAATAGGCCGGTTTACGTTGTGTCTTTCATCAATAAATGTAACCTTTATAAAAATGCCGAACGCTGCGATGCCGCTTTTGCCGTTTTTTTCACTTTTGAGTGTTTTTTTTTAAGTCTTGTTCACCTTATTATTCGTCAGTAAGTCACATCCGCAGAATGCTCAGTAGACCGAGTCCAGAAATTAAAAAAAAATAGGGAGAGTTTGCGGTGAACGTGTATAGCACACTGAAGATTAATATCTACAGTCTACCTATATCTAACGACCGCGCCGGCCTGCGTGAGATTCTGTTTATGTTATACTTATTTGAAGGTATGAAAGTAGCATGAGAAGATACTGGTGCAGGGATATTCCATTAAAGTCTAATTCGAGCTTTCTCATTTTGATTTAAAAAAAATATATACAAAATGTAACATGCGATTTTTTATGTTTTACAATCTGCAAACTTCTTCAGGTAAATGTTGAGTTGGTCGATGTAACTTTAACGACGTTTCGTAAGTTTCGGTGTTTAAAGTTTGTAACACGCTGAAATACTATAACTTTATACTTCCCCAAAACCTTAAAGCATATGATCGAAAACGAAACTTTTGATTCGAATAAGCTTTGTCCGTATGGCTGTCAGTATGTCACATGTTTTTAGGCCTTAAGTTGTCAGTTGTGTACTTTAAAGTAATGGATGTAACGGATTCATTGGGCTGAAGGCCTTACATTTTCTGCTTATGAGCTGGAGATCTGTGTTAAATTTTGTAAATCCGCCTGCGGACACGGTCAATAAACCATAATCATAAGTACCAAACCATATAGTAAGTCAAACCATTTAGTAAGTCAAACCATATAGTAAGACACACAAAAGAAAAGCGAAATTGCTAAAACCGTTTTAAATGGATGTAAAACCAATTAAAAAATTAATATTTCAATGCGTTTTTATCAATATTTATGATATATTATTATCATATTATTATCAATATTTATGATATATTATATATTATAATTTATGAAAGACTAACAAACAAAAATAAATATTCAAGCCTGGTTTGACGGGTCGAATTCATGAAAATATTGAAATTGAACCAAAAAATTACATTTTTGCTTACATTTAAGCAAAACTTGGTGAATGGTGATATATATGCTAGTATTGATAGTTTGTAAGAAAGGCGGTTGGATCATTTGGTTGGACCTTTTCAAAGTTTGCATTAACTACAAAATGTCAATAAATAACGTTAACTGTAAAACAAGCTCATTATACCCGACCCAGGGTATACTAATTTAATACATAACTTCCAACAAAGTGAAATAATCACCGTAGACCCACGAGACCTATTAAAGAGACCTGAAAGAAACCGTCAGGTGAATCGATTAAGACATGTCCATCCGTCCGTCTGTTTGTATGTGTGAAGTTTTTAGTTCTTCAAACTTGAGCTAGGACGCTGAATCTTAGAGTGTGAAGTTAGACAAGGCATATAGAAACTCAAATTTTGACACAGAGCAATATTGGTCCAAGACCCTTAACCACGCAAAAATCGGATCGCCCACATTATTGACCATGCCCCCTTGTTAACATGTTAGATCTTTAAAAAAACCTGATGTCTCGGAAAGTTAACTCCAAATCGAAAAAAAAGTTTATGACAAATATTAAAGATATTACTATTTGCTTACAAAGTTGTGAGCTCCGCCCACTTTTAGGTGGCGTTTTTAGGAAAAACTTTTTTTTCCGAAATAATTTTCGGTTTTAACGCATTTTGTAACGATTCTAACGAAATTACAATTGATTGATTTTAATTTTTAGCCCAGCCCAACTTTTGGAGCTATGCAAATAATATAAAAATTTGGATTTTAATATTATTTAACCTTTAAGATTTGGTGTTACACGGGTCGGGTACATAGAAGTTTGTCAAAATGCTTTTATGTTTTTGAGTTAAATGTTATGTTTTGAAACTTTAAAGTTCCCTATAATTATCCTTTGAATTTTGTACACTTTTTGATACGTGTGATTTTTGGATGGATTTTAGATTTTATATTTTTTTAAATTTTTTTCTTAATTTTTCTTAACTTAAGGCTTCAGCCCAATGAATCCGTTGCGTACACAAGTACACAACGGACAACTGAGTTAATTATACACGCTCTAATGAGAAGCGGCCCATAGAAGAACTTCTTGACGTACGTCGCTTCCCATAAAAACGTATATATTTCACTAAGTTGTCAGTTGTGTTCTTTGACGTAACGGGTGCAACGGATTCATTGGGCTGAAGCCTTAAGTTAAGAAAAAACTAAAAAAATATTAATAAAATCTATGATTAATGATAATTTAGGAACACACCTATTTTTTTGGCCAAGCGGAAAACATTACCACTCCAAAAGCTTTTGTTACTTTTTTTAAATCACTCGAAAAATATACAGATTATTATTTTACATATTTCTTAAATAATGTTAAAACCAAAAACAAAAAGTAAAAATATAAAAAAAAGTTAAAAAAATTCGCACACCAGCTGTAGGAACATATATTTATATTGTACATATGTTAATGCAGGCTTAGGCTTACGACAGTCAAGCCCATTATGCTTGTTCAAATACGAGCACATTGGCTCTCTAGGCAGGCGATAATAATAAACTACTGGAGCCCATGTTTCTCTTCCTTTGGTTGGAGAGGCGCGTTGCGTCAATTCATCTTGTTGGCGGCTACCATAGAGTCACCAGACCACATTAGCCCCTGTGCAAGTTGCCATATACCATCGCATACATGGCAAGCACCGCGCTGATTGTGCTTTGGATATAAAATGCTGCGTCTTTTCTGTCTTTTTTTGTTTGCTTTCAGAATAATATATGTACCTACGGTCGTTCACTTATCAAGAGGAAAACACATTCACGTCCAAAGGAATCACGGTCCGCTGATCCTCTTCAATTAAAAGGTCGACATATGAATTTAGAAATAATGTTCCACATTCGTCGGCGCGCGTTGTGATATGTTTTCCGATGTTGCGACTCAAAAAAAAAACTACTTATATACGTATAAAATAGACCAACTAACAATAACAAATAATAATAATCATAGTCTGATACTTACCTACAGTAAATTTTCGAGTTAACGAAGATGTTAAAAAAAGCCATGGAAATAGGTAATAAGCAAAATGATTAATATCATTCATTTCATATTTCATACTTCAAAGGAGGATGGGCAGGGCATATTAGTCTATTGGCGTTGTGACCATCAATGATGATGCTAGTGGCCTTCGAAAGTGCTTTAATAGAGTAATAGCTTGTGTTAAGGAAAGGACGTCACATGTATGATATTCCATTGAGGACCGATAAACTTGGTGGACCGTTAAGACGTTTCGTTTTTAGTAATTTATTTTATTTTGATCGCCAGAAAATCTAACACCGCGCCGATGGATAAAAATTCCGTCCAAATTTGAAAAAGGATGTCGTTTTGTCAAAAAGCCGTTTTAACTTCGAAATGGTTAGTCGTAGAAGGACGAAATTGTTTGAGCTTTTAGAGACTCAGTGTCAAAGTGCCTAAAACCAAATCGAAAAAAAATGAAAAATGTCTAATTGCCAAAAAAAAAAAATTGGGCGATATGACCTTAGCTTATGTTTCATTCGATTTTAAATCTATAGTCCCCAAGGGTCTATAGTGGACCCTTTATTTTAAGGCTTTATTCAACAAAAGTTATAGCAATAAATAAGTGCAATTTTTTCAAAAGTGCCAAGATCAATTTTGGTTGATTGGGCATTTTTCCTTTATTTTTCGATGATCTGTCAATGTGTCAAATCACCGAAATTTTTTGGCAATTTGAAATTTTTCATATTTGGGCGATTCGACATGACACTGAGCCCTTTTAGACAATGTAAATTCAAAGAGCATACTAGGATAGGACTGCTTAAGCAGCAGCAAATCTCTCAGTACCCGCATATACTTAGCATGGAGCTTAGGCGAACGTCACCCACAACTGATAGTTACTTTAATCTTGAAGTGCTCAAACAAATTATAGTCAAAGCAGCCCCGACAAATTCCCAACCCCGCAAGTGTAATGCGGTCAACAAATGGTTAGATGCCGATTTCAGTAAGGCCAGAAGAAAAGCGCTGCATGCCCTTAACTTACCGGAGAACCAATGCAGATATTGCCAGGCAGATGAATCTTATGGCCGTGAGAAACTATAAGGGAATATGCAGCAAAAAGAGTATTTTTTTGCAAGCCTGGGCTAAAAAGGCGTCATTGTCAAGGGATTTCAAAAGTTTTAATAGAACCATTAGAGTGTTCAATGGTTTAAATTTGAGAATGGGATCCAGCTTGAGTCCGGATGCTGTAAGATGTCATTTTTATACCCTACCCAGGGTATATTTATATCTACTTTGCTTAACCCGGCTAATGTTTCGTAGAAACTACCCCGTACAAAAAAAGGAACCGCTACGCCGCCAAAAAGTGGGCGGGTTATAAAAATTTAACTGTTGAATGCTTTATACTAGGTGGTTGCACACAATTGGCTCTAAAACTCAGACTTTTAACTAAAAAAAAAAAACACAAAAAACAATAAATTTACAAAAAAGTTAGAAAATGCTAATATCTGCAACCTTTGTCATAAAATTTTTAGTCAAATTTCATATTCTTTTTGAAAGACTGTTATCTTAAGCTAAAATCCCTTAAAAAAGTGGGCGTGGTCAATAAAAAGGATAAACTTTTTCTGATACTTTAAAAACAATTATAAGACAATGTCACATACCAAATATGAGTGCGCTAGCATCATTTTAACATAGCTTAAATTTGAAAAAAGTTTTTTTTTTTTTTTAAATTAGGAGATGGTCGCACATACAGGCCTGTAGGGGCCAACCCACCAACTTTCAGCTGTCTAGTTTGAAATTTAAGGTCTAAAAGTTGTATTCTCCTGTCGGTCCCATTCATATCTCCAAAAGGTCTTAGCGGTCTACGGCGATTATTTAAACGCGTTACAAACTATACAACAAACTCAATATACGCTGGGTAGGGTATTAAAATAAAATAAGCGAAACAAATGTGTTATCGAGAAGCGCTTGGAAAAATGCCATAAGTCCGAAATCGACATTATAAGAAAAGAAAAACCAAGTCGCAAATATACTAAACCATATTTTATATGCAAATTAAACAATAGTTCTTCGCTAAGCCAGAAAAAGCCGACGGACCGCTCCGTGTATGTAGTCATACTTGACGGTCTTTTTTCCTAATTATAAAGAAATTACAATGAATTGATTTAGCCCACGCCCAATTTTGGGGGCGTGGCCTACACAAATGATATATGAATTTGGGCCAAACAACTTTAAGATTTGGTGTTACATGGTCTATAGGGTCGGGTATATAGAAGTTTGTCACAGACGAACTCTTGCACTTACTCACTTGTTTTTTTTACTTATCTGTTTGCGGAGTCAGCACTCGCGGATCACCAAGTACTCCTTGTGTTGACCAAGATATATACCACCAATAGGCATTCCCCCACCTGTTGAGCCAAATAGCGGATCTATTTAAAAGCATTCCAAATGTTTCACATGACATTCCGTCTCATGTGTTATTTTTTATTTTTGGATTATTTACGATTCCCGGTCCGAATTTTGCACTTTTTATCGGGCACACACTTGTTGCCTGCTATAAAAACAAAAGAAAAACATTGCTACAGTGTCAATATCTACGTTTCTGTCGAATAGCGAATCCATTGAACGAGCTCAATAAATACCCTTTTCGGTCAGCAAAAGGAGCAAAAACGGAAATGGTCATGTCGGCGTTCCAATGGGGAGAAAAACAGAAAGTGACTTTATAACAACTGCAGAGAGGGAAGGGAAAAATCGTCAAACCGTGAAAATTACCACCGACAGAAATACAACCACATACACAGTCTGGAGAATTTCAGTTATTATAGGACATGCAAGCAGCATTGGTAACGTATATACGTTACCATTGTTTTTGCATCATGGTTATGGCAGTCGGGTTCGGGTATTCCTGCAACAGACCATCAGTTTGAACATCCGGAGTGCACAAAGTAAAATTCTTTATTTTGAACAGAAAACTCTTTTGTTGACGTTAACGTTACCGTCATCCCCTGTTCCTGGTTCCTGGCCTCTGCACTGCTGGCTGGCTGTTGCTTCCAATGAGATTGTAGGGGGTCACACGAAAGGAATGTTCCTAACATTCCCAGGGGTTACGAGTGTATTTCACTAGTATTTTGGGTTGTAGGAAGGTTTTTGACTCTCATTTACGAAAGCAACAGAACTCTGTCCACCTGTGCTGAAAGGAACGGAGCATAGGTATAACCGACACTAAAAGGGGGAAGACTGCACGGACTACGTACGACGAGTGGCGTGTAAGGTGAACAAGTGTAGCCATTCCGGTTTTGACCATTCAAGCGATCTAATTTCGGTTACTTATCATTTTTTTTCCCTATTAGAGACACTATTGGTGTTTTCGTGCTAGTGTTGCACTGGAAAACGTGTTTGCGGCGGAAGAAAATGTAGTTACAATGAAAATCAGCAACAGATAGATTAACAAGTCGAAATTATAAAATGCATGGGAACGTGTATGCTTACATGTTGATAGAAATATACATTTGTACCTAATGTAAACTTGAATATGTTACGCGTTTTATGTGTCAAACATGAAAAGTTTGTTTCATTTGAGGCTAAGAGGCTTATGATCACCCATCAAGTAAGTGCAGCAATAAAATCATATCGTGTGTAAAATAATTTAAACTTCTTTGATGCTCAGAAGTCCCCGGCTGTCGGAAAATGTATTGGAGTCGTTGGGTGGGATGGGTTTTTGATCCAAAGGCTTAAGCTTGAGCGCTCGACTTTTGCTCTAGTGCAGGTGTATGCACCGAATCCAGAGTCAGAGTTGTTCGGCCTTCTCTAACGAAGTTAATGCTGCCTTGGATATATAGAGTGGCAGAAATGGACCTCTTTCTCCTGATGGGTGACTTCGATGCTCATGTGTTACGGAGAATAATATACTTGGAGAAGTTTGATTGCGATGTACGGTGACCCGGATCAAAACAAAAACAGAGGGAACTTGTTGAACATCCTTTTCCGACACAAGGATATTCACAAATGCACTTGGTTCCGTCACAGTTTAAATAAGAGATCTTAAAGAGATCTTAAGGGATCAAAAAATTATCTGTGATGTTCGCGTTTTGAGAGGAGATAAGCTGGCAACTGGTCACCGACAGTATTCCTCTGCCACCCAGGCGAAAACCAAGACAGGTGACCCGTATACGGTGAGAAAGGTTACAGGATGCTGAATCTGATTATAGCAAGCGATTTGAAAGGCACGTTTCGGAAAATGGAAGTTTGTACAAATTCCAACTGAACTTTTAAATGTAGAGGAAGAATGGCAGCTGTTTTCATCGGCAGTCATAGCCTCTGCAAAAAATGTTTGTGGAGTGCACGGCTTGGTGTGGCGGTGAGAAAAGAACTGCGTGGTTTAAAACTGCTGGAGTTTAAAAAGCCGTAAGCGAGAAGAAGAAACCCCAAATTGTGTGAAATTAATGTAGGAACTCAATTTCTCGAGCCCGCTAGGCGCGAAGAACTTCCAATATGGCGGTCAGAACAGCCAAGGAACAGGCTTGGCAGCGAGAATGGTTAGAGATATGGAAGCAAGATGTTCTGGCAGACTATTCGCCGTCGCAGAGAAAAGAAAATAAATACCCTAGTAACTAAGTAAATACCCTGTAAATATCCTACAATAAAGTGATCAGATCAAAAATGTCAAAATGTGGGACAAAGTAAAGAAATTCACCAGAAATTAATATAATTACACATATATTTTTTATGTGGGACAATTTCAATTTTGTTCAACCCTTGTCATATGAATCATAAACTAAGTTTTTGCATAAAGTCGCATATTATCATGTCTTCACCGGGCTCTAATCTACATGAATAACATAAATCTTTATTGAATCCTCTACAAATTACGCAATTTACCATACAACTTTAGATCCTCTGGACAAGCGATTAAAAATAAATCCTCTCATTAATCCCACTCTCGCTATTCATCGACCTATTTTATGCACCTTTGTAAGAAGCTTGGGAATCTAAAAAGTAAACTGAAACTGTCCCTGTACGACGGATCTGAAAGCATGAGTTTTCCCATATATTATTATAAATTTTCTGTTCTGTAACCCCCCGGTTTATGTAGTTTTTGCTCAAAACCACTAGGAACGTCACTAATATCTTGTTGCCGTTGAAATTTTAAATTAAATTTGCAATGAATTTCACTTTGGATACAAATATCTACGAAACCGAATGTCCAATCTGAAAACTGCTTGCAATTTCGAGGTAACCGTATGATTCTTAATATATTCCCTACTTTCAAGAATCTTTTGAAGCACTTTAAAATAAATATGGGGTTAATATGACAATACACCCTCTAAGCAAATTTCCGAGTCAATTTTTCTGAAACCGATTTGACTTGTTTCTAACTCATATAACTCTCTACAAACGAGTTTTTTTCGTCGTGTTCCACATGCTCACACATATACGCAACCACGAATTCTCATCGTGCATCTACACACCTTCTCTCTTAACAAAATTCTAAGTCCATTTATCTGAAATCGATTGGACTTGTTTCTAACTCTAGCCTCTCAAAAAATGCTTTTGTTTCATGGTCATTATGCTCACACTCACACACATATCCTGCCACGAATACTCATCGGCATCGGTCGTCCTACATCTACGCATAAGTTTTTACCTCGAATTTTATTATCGGTTGTTTTGCAGTCTTTTTCAATCGTTGTATGATCAACCCAGAGTTTAGTCTTGCGATATAAAATAAAGTGTGTTTTACTTTAAATCGCATGTACCACAGAATTAATGATGTTTCTTGCGCAATGTTTTTGTTATGTGCAGTGTCATTGCAGATTTCAGAACAATCTACAAAAAAACGAATATTTCACAAAACAAAGTCTAAAGGGAGTTAGAATTTTTAAACCAAACTAAAACAAAAAACCGGTGTCAAAATTGACGCACATTAATGAAACAAAACTAACACCGAAACATGGTGTCAAAATGGAGTCAGATTTTTGAAACCAAATAGATACAAAAAAAGGTGTTAACAATTTTTCAATCTAGGAACAGCACTTAACTTCATATTAACTCAAAATGGACATTCAAATTTGACACCGATTTGACATGATGTATGGAGTGGAGACTTCATTTCTGGGTCAATTTTAACACCGCGTGCTTAGAGGGGATGCACCTACTACTGACAAACAAAAATAAAACTGTGTCCCCGTTCCCGAAGTGTTTATTGCTAAAGCCGCGTTGTCACAAGCAACGTAAAACAGAAACAGAAACAGAATCCCATACATTAGCAACTGAAACCTAAATTCGCTTAATGCTTTTTGCGTTGCTAATGTATGGAATTCTGTGTCTGTTTCTGTTCCTGTTGCTTGTGTCAACGCGTCTTAAACGATTTTGTGTAAACTTTTTGCCAAAAACTCGGTTTATGACTCAATGTAAACAGCGCATTAAGAAGATTTATTTAAATAGAAGTTTCATAAACTCCAGACATGATTTTCAATCTTGGAACAACACTGGCCCCAGAAGCTGAAAGCCTAGATCAGTATTTTAGTGTTCCTTAGGTATCGAAAAGCGTTAGGGAAATCAAAATCACGTTTTTGAAATATTTTTGTTATTTATTCTAGTGCGAATCATATTTTCAAAAGCTTAGACAGGACAACGTCGGATCAACTCGTTGTAGGTCACTTTATCCTACAAGTGGTTAAATCCAAAGACAATACACTTCTTTCAAATGAGACCCACGTCTTACGCAGATAGAGCTTGCGTAAGACTTGAAATCCGGGCAAAAATGCTCAAGGCAATGGGTGAAGTAGGAGTTAAATGGCTAACACGTGTCATTAAGGTGGCCTGGGATAGCGGGAAGGCACCTAGCGATTGGCAACAGGAGCTATAGAGCCCAAAAAAGGGGGACAAAAGAGATTGCTCTAACTAAAGGGGTATATCTTTCTTCCGGGAAAAGTATTCGTGAAGGTGATGGAAGCGCGTTCCAGAGCTGTAATCGAGCCTTTGTTATGGAAGAGCAATGCGGCTTTCGGCCTGGCAGAGGCACAACTGACAAGCTTTTTACTCTGAAAGTTATTTTTGAGAAGGCCAGGGAATATGCCAAACCGGTCTTTGCGTGTTTCGTAGATTTAAAAAAAGCCTGTGACCGGGTTCGTTGGGATAAACTGTGGAGAGTTTTGCAGGAATAGCCTCTTCTGGGAAATGGCTCTTCTGAGAGCCATTCAGTCTTTGTATGGGAGCTGCAGAAGCTATGTTCGGATAAATGGCGTCAAATTCCATTCATTTGATTTGTAGTGTGCGTTGGACCTTGCCAGGACTGCGTCCCATCGCCTCTCCTTTTCATAGCACATATGGACTGGATGGTGAAGTGCAGTCTTGGTGACGATTCTTTCTAATTTTTTTTTTGTTTCCGTGGGTAGGAAAAACCTTCATAGGCACTACGAGGACCGGCCGCGCCTGCTCATAATAGTGTGAGATTCTTACTCACTAAAAAACCTCCCATTTTCCGTTAGACTACAACTAAGTTTTCTTAACAAGTAGTTCAAGCTTCTGTAGTAATCGCGTGTGGCAGGCTGCCTTCCAACAAAAGCACCTACTATACCTTCAAGTTATGCGGTTTCATCTTATGCTGCTAGATCCAACGGTCTCATTCGTTGTAGTCGGCGCGTAAGATTTGTCTGATCCAAAGTTCGGATAATTTCATTGTTGCAATGTCCACGAAGTCGAGTACTTAGTTTGCGAGCAAAGTTTATTACCTCATCAGTCACGGTTGCGATTCCAAGATCTCGGTGTAGATCCCTATTTTTTATGTACCATGGAAATGTTTTTCTAAATGGATTAGCTATTCTGGCCTCGTCCGAGGAGGAACTTCAGCCTAAGGTTTGCGGCCATCTGTGATAAGGCTGGGATGAAGGTACGTGAACAAATCCGAAGTGGTGGTTGTTTTCCGAACTCCTGTGCAGTGTACCCTGCACATAAATGGAGGCCCATTGAAACAGGTGAAGAAGTTAAAGTATCTCGGGGTCATTTTCACGAAAGATGGTAGGTATGATACTCTGTTGTTCTGTCGAATTGGCTAAGCTGGAGCTATAGTAAAGGAACAGCGCCGGCCGGTCATCAGGAAAGCTGAGCTTGGAGTGAAAGCAAAGATCTCAGTTTTTAATTCAGTGTTCGTTCCAACCCTCATCAATATGGTCATGAAAATTCGGTAATGACCGAAAGAATTAGATCGCGGGTTCGAGCTTTCGAAATGAGATTTCTGGGGTACATTGTTTACTCTAAGGACCAGTTTTTCAGTGCGAGATTATCCGAGTTTTGGAGAAATAAGTTTTTCAGAAATGAGTTTTTCAGTGAATTTGGACCCGAGGTTAATCTCGGATTAACTAGCTTGGTGAGTTGATCCCGGATCAACTCAGGAGAAAAGTATGAACTTCTTTGATGGTTTTTTTTTTGTACATTGTCTACTCTAAGGGCCAGTTTTTCAGTGCGAGATTATCCGAGTTTTGTAGAAGTAAGTTTTTTAGAAATGAGTTTTTCAGTGAATTTGGACCCGAGGTTAATCTCGGGTTAACTAGCTAAACTTGGTGAGTTGATCCCGGATCAACTCGGGAGAAAAGTATGAACTTCTTTGATTTTTTTTTGTGGGAAATGGCAGTTGCTTTGCTTTTTTTCTGTGAAAAATTACAACTGAAAATGACTCGAACTTCTTATTCCGTGTTTATTTTATGTGATGTGAGAGCTGGAAGAGTCAGTAATTTCGAGAGTCGAAAATTTTGACAACTTTACTAACAGAGTTGACTCTGCACTGAAGCACTGTTCACTGGATTAACTCTAGATTCCTTTTCTTACGAGATTAATAGATCTTGGTTTTAGCTGGGCTTTGCTCAGAACCGGCCCTAAGGAATAGAGTGAGAAACGGTAGTATTTGTAGGAATCTTTAAGTTGAGCAGCTACTTCTCCGAGTGGGACGATCAATTTACCGATGGTTTGGACACGTTGTTAGCAGGCCCCCATTCCTAGACAGGTCATTTTAGCCGATATGCGAGCGCGTCGCCCACCTGGTAGTCGAAAAAAAAGTTGGTAAGATCAGGTAAAGAACATCACCGAGACCCGTCTGGAGATCGCGAGTTTTCCTTAAGTGTTCCCTGAGCTTACAATGCCCCGTTAGGAACCCTGTGAGAATGCGTAGATTATTTTTACTAAGGCCGATGCATGCGTTGAATCTTCTCTGGTTATAGTTCCCTAGAAGTGTCTAGGGAACTATATTCTAGGAAACTATGTATGTCTGTAGGTTAAGTATCATTTTTATTTTAAAAATATCGCTTATGCTTTCGGTTCTTTATTTCAGACTCAGTTGTCATTCCTGGTCCACCAAAATTTTCAACTCCGGACGTGCCTTCAACGTTGACACTTGTGGTGTCTTCTTGAGGTCATCTTGGGCACAAAGCATTTGCCACAAACCTTACCTTAAGGCTATTCTAACCCTGACCTTTCAAGGAAAAGCCGAATTGCATTACCAAGATTCCAGAAATTTTTTTTTCGATTGGGCTTTTCTCGTGAATATCTTAATCTTCCAAAAAAAAAAATGGATTTTATACAGTTTTTACACCAAGCCAGAATCTACATGATCTTCGTTTATATGCAGAGTTCGTGGGGTGCCGTGGCGTAGTGGTTGCGTGCTTACTACGCCGGAGGTCTGGGTTCGAATCCTGCCATTGTCACCTGAAAAAAAAGACTTGTTCTTTTTCACTGTCCCCACCTCCACGAGGGTTTGAAAAGCCCTCCGAGAGTATTAATTGTCTTGAAAAACTTCTTAAAGTGCCGTTCGGATTCGGCAAAAAATTGTAGGTCCCCTTGTATGTAAAGAAATTAACACACCAGCATACATTGTTGAGAAGTTGGCTCTGGTTCACCTCGAGCTGTTGCGCCACTCTATTTATTTATTTATTTATATGCAGAGTTCAAGCCAGCTTTAAGCCAGGTTCGATCTCACATAAACGCGGATAGAGTTGGAGTTGAGTCGAGTCGACTCCATCACACTAGCTCTGTGGGTTTGAGTCGAAATGTTGCTGATATACCTTAGTTGAAATACCTAAGTTGCAGATTAAATATGCAAAAAAATGAATTAAATGTCTTCAGTTTAGATTATTCATTTCACAACTAAACCCTATTCGAAACCTAGATCGAAATTCCAACTCAACTCAACTCAACTCAAAACCTTAACTTTTGCAAATAAACGAAGCTATTCAGGAAAAAATAAACGCCCAAATTTAATTAAATACTATTAAAATTAATAATCTATTAAAATTCCCATCAATTTAAGGAATTCGGAATCCAGATCAGAATCTAGATTCCCACAGAATCGAGTTTGTTTTTGATTTTGTTGGAATCATCCCTTGTGAATGCATTGTCGATGGGAAAACAGCTGATGAAGTTTGTCTACAAAATATATATGTACAATTTAATATACCTAGCGTGATGATTTTTAAGTACTTTTTTTTCAGTTCTTGAGAAAAGTGCTCGATTATTGTTATTTTCTTTACTTACTTGATGCCAGTAAACTTGTGAAAGCTGTGACAAATTGGACGGACGGCGTTTTTGGCTGTTTCACATAAAGAGCGAGTGAGCGAGCGAGGGTCTCGGGCGAACTATCAAATGAATTTCAATCAAATTTCAAGCAATGTATGGGGTGGTTCACAATACCGGCGTGATTGCTGTCTCGGTCGCAGGGCTTTTCGAAAAATTAAAAACTCAAGATAATACTCGAAAATAATAATTTTAGAAATATGTTATGTTTTGTCAAAGGCGGATGAAAACACTTTAGGCTGCTTCGAGAGGAAAATTCTTCGGACGATTTACGGTCCCGTCTGCATAGACGGAGAGTCGAGGAGGAGATATAACATCGAACTGTACGACCCAGCCAAAAGAGTCAAAACACAACGTCTACGATGGCTGGGTCATATAGAGCGGATGGACACCAACGCCCCGGCCCGGAAAATCTTCGAATCCACACCGCAGGGACGACGCGCTAGAGGAGCACTGAGACTCAGGTGGCGCACGCAAGTGGAAGGGGACCTCAGCCAACTTCGCGTGCGAAACTGGAGACGGCTAGCTAGAGGCAGAGCTGGCTGGCGAAGCTTGTTGGCTGAGGCCCAGGTCCACCCCGGACTGTAGCGCCACCTCAAGTAAGTAAGCAAGTTATGTTTTGTCTCTGTACAGTCAAAACAGTTGTCGCGGTTTCTCGCTCTCATTGTGTATTAACTCTCATTGTTCTCTGATCTCGTGTTGTCGCTGTCACTCTGGTTTGATGCTCTCGCGCTGAATGTGAAACGGCCATCTATTAACCGAAACGTCAACGAAATCTACATATTTTTCACAGTGTGAAAGCCTCAATTCGATTTTGAAATCGAATTGCTCAGAGTCTAGATTCTGGGCTCGGTGTGAAAAGGGTATTACTTTGGTTTTCAATTTTAGATCCGAAGTATAGCCGAAATAAGTCCAAAACACTTAAGTTCTAATATAGCTTCAATACCGTCATTTTTGGTGAGATATATTATGGAAATCTAACTTTGGTTGAAATCCTCTTTTCTGTGTTAAAAATTGTTACCAAAACATAACAGTTTTGCAACTTCGTCACAAAATAATATAAAACGCAATAAGAACCAGTCTATTGCGTAATATTATTTTGTCTATAAATAATTTTAATAATCTATAAAAGCTCTGATTAAGGATCTCAACTTGTGACTATTTGTATGTTGTAGTCTAATTCAAATGTAGGAAGATACATAATAAAATAATTTTATTTTTTATCTTTTTTATTTTCAGCTCATCGTCTTCGAGGTATTGCACCGACATACCTATTTCATTCATAAGAAAAAAAAAACTCATAGCTATTGAGGAAACACAAAAAAGTGTGCACAAGACTTACTGCTGCACGCTTCAAGACAACAGCTGCACCTACGTGCACACTATTTACATTGGAAGGTTGGTAGGTGCCGCGGGAGAAGTGAAACAAAAGAAGAAAATAAAATGAAATTGTTTGAAAATCTTCCTATTTTCTTGTATGGCTCGTGGCTTCATGCTCTAAAGGGTTCTTAATTCAGCGAACCGTTCCCTAGACACATTAAATACAATTTCCAATTTTTTACTGCTATTGCGCTCTCTTATGGCTTATGTTTACACTATAAGCTTGTGTGGTAGATGGATCTTTGCTTCTTATGAATGTATGAGCGGGGGCATAAACGTTGAGAGATGTATGGGTTTTTTTATGCCCTTTCCATTCCAACACGAGCATTTAATCAGCATGTAAGTCACTACTTTGCAACATAGTATAGGAGACGATCGAATGTTAAGTCCCAAAAAATTAGCTATACCAAGCAAGTAGGTAGGTATGATTCATTATCCATTCATTATCCCTGCCGTAACGTGACTATTACCGTTCAGTCATAGTAATATAAGTCGATGTGGAAGTAAATACCTAAACTAGATAGAAAAAAAGATTATATTGGACTACCTTCCACTTGTTTTTCCATTAAATTTTGCAGAAATAATAATTAAGATTTACCAAAAAAGTGGGTCATCATGCTAAAGTCTGCCTGATTGGCCCGGTAAACTCTATTTGTTTTATATACATACATCATTCAAGATCTTTGAAACTTAATTGGGTACCTATATTCTTATTAACCGTAGCTCTATATATTGATTTCGTTACAATATGCATCGATTTTACGAAGAGTGATAGAGTTATCCCTATCTATACAATGTTTCCACCGCGCACTAATCTGCAACTACATAATACATATCTTCATTAAATCCTCTACAAATTACGCGATTAAACACACAAATTTAAATCCTCTCGACACGCGATTAATGATAAAAATCTCATTCAACCTGTCATGAAGCACTTTCAACCCTTTTCGAGTACCTTTTTAACAGTTTGAGAATCGAAAAAGGACACTGAAAATGTCCATGTGTGACAGATTTGTCAGAATAACGATTTGTATTGGGATGTTTACAACGGAAATCTTTTTGCGCTCCTGGAAAATTGGAAAATGACATCGCCACTCTCATTTGAGAGTCGAAATGACAGAAAAAGAGTGTTCATGCCAAATTAATCCAGTATTTGTCTGGTGGAACTACTGTGGAATTTATTATTAATCGTCTTCCGCTAATCTTCGTATGATTGCCGGTGGAAACGTAGTATAAAGTACGCCATATCACGTTCCCATTTGAACCACTCAATGACTCAATGCCCAGAAGTCTGTAGGTCAAATAATATTGATCTGTAATTTGAAGAAATCCCACACAAGCAATTTCTTAAAGCATCAATAGTTTACTCACAATCCACAAAAGCAGCGCTCATATGAGCAACTTCTTTAATTCGCAAAGGTACATAACTACACAAACCCTGGTGATGAAATATTTAACTTTGTGCAAGCTGCGTTAAAAAAAATTTAAATTGCCGTTCATAACGTACGTTTTTCGAAGCCTATTAAAAAAATTAAATAAAAAAGAAGTTTGTTTTATCGTTTTCGCAAAAACCGTTGGTCATAGAAGTAAAAAAACATCCAATGCTAGCGCAGGTAGTTGCGATATTGGAAAAAAGTCTAACGTTATGCAAAGCTATAGCGAACTTAACAAGCCGGGCACAATGTGTGTCTGTGTCAATCGCTGTGTCTCGCCACATTTTTCACCTAAAATCAGTCGCTGCTTTGTGTCGCTGCATACTAGTTATCCCGTAAGCTGAACTGCGAGACACAGACACAGATACTCATTGTGTGCCAGCTAAATATGTATAAAGCTTCGAAGATTTTAATCAAAAACGTAAAAACATTTTCGAAAATGATTTTTAAAGGTTGCTAGTCTGTTAACGGTTTCAAAATTGCCGTTTCCAACCTCAAGTTTTTAACCTTTGCAAACAAATGAAATAGAAAACAACATGTTTTACCGTTTTCTCAGAAATCCGCACCCAATCCTCAGTCCGCTGGTTGTTAAATCGAATGAAAGCTTGACGGTAATTGAAAAAAAAATGTAATCGCTGTTTTACGGATTCTATACTTTAGAAAATATGCGTCCTTTCCTCTATTTTCGAAACGGTAAGACGTAATACGCAAAAGTTTAAAAGTAAAAACGAACGTAGTCTCTCTTTTAAAATTAAAAAGAAAAACTGAAGCAGTTTTGAGATAGTGAAATGTTTTCTAGATGCGCTATGAAAACACTTTATTTGATGCTCCTAGCAAATATGTACATAGTTGCCTTTGAAGAAGCCAAAATTTTTTCTCCTTTTAATTGACCACGCCACGCCCACTTTTAAAAGGGATTTAAGCTTAAAATGACAATAGATATATATAAAATTGGCTGAAAATTATTTGACAATAGTTGTATATATTAATATTTTCTAACTTTTTTGAACATGCAGCAGGGTATATTAAGTTTGATGTATAGTTTGCAACGGAGTGAACTAATCACCGTAGACACCTATGACCTTTTAGAGACATGAATGGGACCGACAGGAGAATCGATTAAGCCATGTCCGTCCGTCCACCCGTCCATCGGTCCGCCCGTCCGTCCGTATGTAAATCCTTTCCATTCCAACACGAGCATTTAATCAACATGTAAGTTACTACTTTGCAACATAGTATAGGAGACGATCGAATGTTAAGTCCCAAAAAATTAGCTATACCAAGCAAGTAGGTAGGTATGATTCATTATCCATTCATTATCCCTGCCGTAACGTGACTATTAACGTTCAGTCATAGTAATATAAGTCGATGTGGAAGTAAATACCTAAACTAGATAGAAAAAAAGATTATATTGGACTACCTACCTACTTGTTTTTCCATTAAATTTTGCAGAAATAATAATTAAGATTTACCAAAAAAAGTGGGTCATCATGCTAACGTCTGCCTGATTGGCCCGGTAAACTGTATTTGTTTTATATACATACATCATTCAAGATCTTTGAAACTTAATTGGGTACCTATATTCTTATTAACCGTAGCTCTATATATTGATTTCGTTACAATATGCATCGATTTTACGAAGAGTGATAGAGTTATCCCTATCTATACAATGTTTCCACCGCGCACTAATCTGCAACTACATAATACATATCTTCATTAAATCCTCTACAAATTACGCGATTAAACACACAAATTTAAATCCTCTCGACACGCGATTAATGATAAAAATCTCATTCAACCTGTCATGAAGCACTTTCAACCCTTTTCGAGTACCTTTTTAACAGTTTGAGAATCGAAAAAGGACCCTGAAACTGTCCATGTGTGACAGATTTGTCAGAATAACGATTTGTATTGGGATGTTTACAACGGAAATCTTTTTGCGCTCCTGGAAAATTGGAAAATGACATCGCCACTCTCATTTGAGAGTCGAAATGACAGAAAAAGAGTGTTCATGCCAAATTAATCCAGTATTTGTCTGGTGGAACTACTGTGGAATTGATTATTAATCGTCTTCCGCTAATCTTCGTATGATTGCCGGTGGAAACGTAGTATAAAGTACGCCATATCACGTTCCCATTTGAACCACTCAATGACTCAATGCCCAGAAGTCTGTAGGTCAAATAATATTGATCTGTAATTTGAAGAAATCCCACACAAGCAATTTCTTAAAGCATCAATAGTTTACTCACAATCCACAAAAGCAGCGCTCATATGAGCAACTTCTTTAATTCGCAAAGGTACATAACTACACAAACCCTGGTGATGAAATATTTAACTTTGTGCAAGCTGCGTTAAAAAAAATTTAAATTGCCGTTCATAACGTACGTTTTTCGAAGCCTATTAAAAAAATTAAATAAAAAAGAAGTTTGTTTTATCGTTTTCGCAAAAACCGTTGGTCATAGAAGTAAAAAAACATCCAATGCTAGCGCAGGTAGTTGCGATATTGGAAAAAAGTCTAACGTTATGCAAAGCTATAGCGAACTTAACAAGCCGGGCACAATGTGTGTCTGTGTCAATCGCTGTGTCTCGCCACATTTTTCACCTAAAATCAGTCGCTGCTTTGTGTCGCTGCATACTAGTTATCCCGTAAGCTGAACTGCGAGACACAGACACAGATACTCATTGTGTGCCAGCTAAATATGTATAAAGCTTCGAAGATTTTAATCAAAAACGTAAAAACATTTTCGAAAATGATTTTTAAAGGTTGCTAGTCTGTTAACGGTTTCAAAATTGCCGTTTCCAACCTCAAGTTTTTAACCTTTGCAAACAAATGAAATAGAAAACAACATGTTTTACCGTTTTCTCAGAAATCCGCACCCAATCCTCAGTCCGCTGGTTGTTAAATCGAATGAAAGCTTGACGGTAATTGAAAAAAAAATGTAATCGCTGTTTTACGGATTCTATACTTTAGAAAATATGCGTCCTTTCCTCTATTTTCGAATCGGTAAGACGTAATACGCAAAAGTTTAAAAGTAAAAACGAACGTAGTCTCTCTTTTAAAATTAAAAAGAAAAACTGAAGCAGTTTTGAGATAGTGAAATGTTTTCTAGATGCGCTATGAAAACACTTTATTTGATGCTCCTAGCAAATATGTACATAGTTGCCTTTGAAGAAGCCAACATTTTTTATCCTTTTAATTGACCACGCCACGCCCACTTTTAAAAGGGATTTAAGCTTAAAATGACAATAGATATATATAAAATTGGCTGAAAATTATTTGACAATAGTTGTATATATTAATATTTTCTAACTTTTTTGAATATGCAGCAGGGTATATTAAGTTTGATGTATAGTTTGCAACGGAGTGAACTAATCACCGTAGACACCTATGACCTTTTAGAGACATGAATGGGACCGACAGGAGAATCGATTAAGCCATGTCCGTCCGTCCACCCGTCCATCGGTCCGCCTGTCCGTCCGTATGTAAACAATTTTTAGGCCTTACATTTTAAGTAAGAGAGCTGATATTTGGTGGGTTGGCTGGAAGTCCAGTTCTTCAGATCAAGTTTGAAAATTAGCTGAATCCGCCCACAGACACGCCCACTACAGGCCTGTATGTGTGACCATCTCTAATTAAAAAAAAACCTTTTTCCAAATTTTAACTATGTCACAAGGGCGCTAGCACATTCATTTTTGGTAATGCCTTGTAATTTTCTTTGAAGTAACCAAAAAATTTTGGCGTTTTCATTGACCACGCCCACTTTTTAAGGGATTTTAGCTTAAAATGACTGTTTTTTTTATAAAGTGTATATAGTGTGTGCATCCGCCCACTTTTGTGGCCGTGGCGTTAAAAAAAAAGTTATTTTTTTAGTTAAGAAGGCGAAATTTTAGGTCGAAATGTATGCAAGCACCTAGTAAAAAGGCATTTAACAGTTATATTTTTATATCCCGCCCACTTTTGGAGTTTGCAGACGTGGCAGTTTTTTTTGTATGCTCGGGTATTTTGCAATCGATCGTGATGGACTGAAGGTTTTGCATACGCACTGTTGCACTTTCCCACTTGTTCTTTATAAGAACGATTCGCTAAGTCTTCGTCTAGTCGCAAATTTTGTCAAAAAATCGGTGGAGGCTTCCTGTTGATCATTCAGCTGATTCATCTGTTGCCAGGATGGCCTTGCCGTTCGACCACAATAATTGTCTCATCATCTTGAGGAATATTTTTTTGGAGAGCAGGAATCTGGTCGATTCGACGAAGCTTCCCTAAAGTACGCCAGCTCAAACTGCTCGAATTAAGAGTTTTTAGCACTGTATTTATTGCGAAAGACTTGATTTTTGGGGACTTTTCCGATATTTTTTATACACTATCTACATTTCTTCCAGCCAGGGGCAAGGTTTGTCGTAGCTTATACTCAAGCCTTTTTTGTCAAACGAAGCCGAATCTGAACCATGTTTGTAATTCCCGCATAAATCATACCCAATTGTGCTTGTTTCAAAGCTTTTATTTCCTGGATATGATCACTCTTTTGGCGTGAATTGCATATATGTGGTTATAGAGACAGGTACCTGATCATGTTTTCGGTGGTTTTGGCAAAATTTCTTTAAGTCATTGCTTTGGAATCAATTTTGATTTACAAATTACTGATCACTTTATGAGGGGACTTCTGCTCAAAAGCCTTTCGGGTCTAAAGCGATCTTGTGGTATTTCTTCACGTGGTGTTACACGAATCAACTATGCCTCACTGAATGATCTACTCTTGCTCGAATCTTCAAATTCAGTCTGATGGCTTCAAGTAGAGTGTAGGCCTAGGCCGACTATGAACAGTTTCTTTTTCGAAAGAATGACTGGGCTAGAGGTCCTAAAACCTATATCTCTACTCACTTAAGAACTCAAATTCTTGTGAAAATGGTGGCCTTTGCAATGCAACGGCACGCTCAAGAGAGTTGCCCCCTTTTTAGTTGATTAGTTGATCTCCTGGCATGTATACTTAATTTAAGCGTCTTTAGTGAAATTTTTCCAGACGATTTTTAACCTGCAGTCGTAAGGAAAAAATAACTATACAGATTGAATTCCTTGCTTTCATCAACGTCAAAAGTATTTGAAAAACTTATAAATAATAGAGTAGCAACCTTCTCTAAAACCTATTTTTAGGTTGTTATACAGAGGACGCACTTATCTGACTTTGCTCTTTTATTAACAAAGCATTAGACAATTCAAAGCTTTGCGCTGGTCTTTTTGTTGATATCACGAAAGCATTTGACATGGTTGTTCATGATATTCTTTAGGAAAAATTCTGGATTCTTTTTATGAAGCTGGATTTCATGGCTTTTTCTACAATTGGTTCACATCGCATTTGAAAGACCGCAAACAAAGAGCGAAAATTAGAGATCCTCTTAGCAGTCCTTGGGTGCTACTGCTCACCGTGTACATCAAGGATCTGTTTTGAGGCCCATTCTTTTTCTCATATTTATCCACTCATTGTTTTCCTTGCCTTTTCAAGGTAGAGTAACAGCATTGCGGACGACCTTGGTATCGCGTATGGCTCATCGAGCTATTTGACTTTAATAGCTGAGTTAAGTCAAGACATTATTTGTTGAGAACTTGGTTTGCCACACACAGGCTATTTATCGGCAACAAGACTAAATTAATGTTTTTTAGCTTAGGCTCTTCCGAGTTCCGACATGTCGAAACTGTTTTACACACAACTGATTGCCAACGTTCCCAGCTGAGCCAGAGCGCCTGTACTTCAACACCTGAAGCTACTTTCAACAGGGCTGCCGCATGCAATTTAAACTGTTTTTCAATTGAAGTGGTAAAAAATTGTTAGTATCTTGGTGTAATCATTGACCATTAAATGAGTTGGACACAACACATATCAGCCTTGAAACAGTATTTCCGCTCTTCAAACCGTTCATTCTACCATCTTAGAAAGTTTTGTAGTTAAACTCTGAGGACTGTGTATATAATCGCATTTTTCGCTCAATTGCAATACGGGATCAGTTGCTGGAGGAGTGCTTACACCACAAATCTGAAGCCGCTTGCAGTTCTTCAGAAATATGGCGTACGTAAGGTTTGTAATGCTCGTCACTTGGCTCATTCAATGGTCTTGTCCTGTGTAGGTACTTGGGTATTCTTCTGTTAAAACCATTGTTTTATTTTAGGGTCCTTAAAACATTTTTTATGGGAGGCGGATACATGCAAAGTTTAATTTTTGCTCTTCGTAGTTTACGAAGCTCTAGCCGTCACGATGTTGAAGTTTCAGCCTTTTGCACCACTCACTACAGAAACTCCTAACCGGTTGTATCCTGTAAGCTATACAATCGTCTTCCTCTAAAAATTAGACTTATCAGAGTAAATTTCTTTCTAAAATGTACTTCAACACCTGAAGCTACTTTCAACAGGGCTGCCGCATGCAATTTAAACTGTTTTTCAATTGAAGTGGTAAAAAATTGTTAGTATCTTGGTGTAATCATTGACCATTAAATGAGTTGGACACAACACATATCAGCCTTGAAACAGTATTTCCGCTCTTCAAACCGTTCATTCTACCATCTTAGAAAGTTTTGTAGTTAAACTCTGAGGACTGTGTATATAATCGCATTTTTCGCTCAATTGCAATACGGGATCAGTTGCTGGAGGAGTGCTTACACCACAAATCTGAAGCCGCTTGCAGTTCTTCAGAAATATGGCGTACGTAAGGTTTGTAATGCTCGTCACTTGGCTCATTCAATGGTCTTGTCCTGTGTAGGTACTTGGGTATTCTTCTGTTAAAACCATTGTTTTATTTTAGGGTCCTTAAAACATTTTTTATGGGAGGCGGATACATGCAAAGTTTAATTTTTGCTCTTCGTAGTTTCCGAAGCTCTAGCCGTCACGATGTTGAAGTTTCAGCCTTTTGCACCACTCACTACAGAAACTCCTAACCGGTTGTATCCTGTAAGCTATACAATCGTCTTCCTCTAAAAATTAGACTTATCAGAGTAAATTTCTTTCTAAAATAAAAAAAAAACAGCTTAAGCCATGGCTTCTCGAGTTCGGACATAATGAAATTGAATGAAACTCTCATAAAATAAAAATGTTAAAAAGACATCATTCCTTTTGTATATTAATTTTTTGTATGTTACACATACCCATATGCACTGCACCCCGCAATGTTAACACATAATGTTTCATATTGAAATTGTTGTAGAATTGGGCTGCTCCCCTATATAAGCAACGATTCGTTCGGTTGGCTTTTTAATTAATAATACTTAATGAAAAATAAAAAATGTCAACACTTCTTCTCTATTTTATTATACCATATCCCATAGGATAGGAGGTATATTACGTTTGATTCATAGTTTGTAACATAGAGAAATAACCCCCAAGACCTAAAGGGCATATGATCGAGACCGAATTGTAAGTCGTATGAGCCATGTCCGCCCGTCCGTCAGTCGGTAGTTCTTAGGCCTTAAATTTTGAGCAAGCGAAAACCGCACCCTTGTAGGCGTGATCCCATTTAATATTCATTCTTATAAACGGTTTTTATTTGATGTATAGGTATTTGCTTTAAATCCAAAAAACTGGAACTATAAATAGTTCAGATCTGTGCGTAAGCTATTAACTCAAATGAATAAATTTTGCCACGCCCACCTTTGGGGGCGTTTTTAAGTAAAAAAACAAATTTTTAATATAAAACTGCGATCAACACGTGTTTACCACACCTGATAAAAAATATGATAAAAAAATTATGTTACGAATTGAAATGGGCTTGAAGCCACGCCCCTTTTTTAAGAAAGAAGATTTGTTACTGTGACAAATTCTCAACACAATTAAAGTAAATAAAAACTGAAATTTAGAAACCACGATCTTTGACGCATTTTGAAGCCAGTTGTCAATTTGGGATGGGGTATCCAACGATTA
Source organism: Neoascia interrupta (assembly GCA_947623515.1). Classification (NCBI taxonomy): domain Eukaryota; kingdom Metazoa; phylum Arthropoda; class Insecta; order Diptera; family Syrphidae; genus Neoascia; species Neoascia interrupta. The sequence goes on from OX392465.1 coordinate 6,991,534, forward strand.
GCCTAGGCGGATTGTAACCCTCCCACTAGTTATGTACATGTTTTGAATACTTATATGTATATAGGTATTCAAAAAAGGTGGTATACCTTTATTTTGAATACCCAATGAAATAAATGAAATAATGAAAAACATTATAGTTTTCCCTAAACTTAATTTTCTAAATTTAAGTTGATACGTTTTTGGTTTTTTTATAGAATGAGCTTTTAGGTCGATACAATTTTTTTTATGTGTACTTTAATATACCTAGGTACCTACCTATAGTAATTAACAAAATAAATTCATAAATCACTTCGCACGCCCAAGACCAACAAAAAAAAAAAAAAAAACCTTCACCACCACCCAATGTTGTCAAACTGTGGCACAGGTATTATTTCCTACTTCCCCATTGTAAAAAAAATACCAAGTTTGCCCCAGGTATGTACCTATGTAGGTAATATAAAACAAAATATGGAGCAGGTATGTGTATAGCTTTAACCAAACGAAACAAAGAGTAAGAAACGTATCGGTAATAAATAAAGATACATAGGTATAGGAACGAAGCAACCCGCAGGTATAGAGGCACCTACCAACTACCATAGCAAGCTAAAAACAGCGAATACATACTTAGTTCGAGGGAATATCGAGGTGTGTAGCTGACAAAAAAGGTGACATCAACACTCTCCAGACTCCAGGCTTTAAGCAAGGATCGCTTTGAGAAGCTTTAACCAAAAAAACGAAAACAAAAAACTTAATTACTTGTTAGTAGGCAGCTGGTTTGTTGTTATTAGAATTTGTTTTCTCCAAAAGACTGACGGAAGAGTCGAAAATCATATCACATTGACCCCGCCCATATTTATTGTTGACACAGTATAAGTAACGATCTGATTGGGTACTGTACCGGTCGACGAAAGTGGTGTGTGCTGTACTTGTGTAGTGGTGGAATGAGATACGAATACGAGTGCCTTGTCTTATGGCACACGCGTTCAAATAAATGAATTAAACACTTTTGTATGCCACGATCAGTGACTGTTACAATACTGCTATTGCTTTAAGTAGTCTGCAGTGCAGCGACTTAAGTTTATCGGGTTGTGGTGTGGCTATTTCTTTTAGAATCGGAAAGGGAACGTGTGTGGAACAGATAAGTTGCATACACATACATACCTATGTACATATGTGTGAGCTTTGTAGCTTATTTTTTTTTTATAGATAATGAAGCGCACAATGTGGAACGATGCCACGCGCCGTCTGCTCACTCAATTGAAAAGTACGGTGATTGCAATAACCGTAATGATGATATGCATTCGGATTGTGATCAGTGATGATAATGTTGCTAGGCTGCTTTAACGACCCTGTTTCCACAAGGAAGGTAAATAAGACAGTGGACAAGTTTCTATTAACAAAAGCATATAGCAACGTATACATACGACATATGTACATGTGTAGTATACCTATGCCTACCTAATCAACGCGTAGTTTTGTCAACAGTATGGCGATTGGACCACGACACAGCATAATGCACCCTAATGTATACCTATACCTACCTAATCAACGCGTAGTTTTGTCAACAGTATGGCGATTGGACCACGACACAGCATAATGCACCCTAACTGCTAAAAGCCCTGGAGAGGGAAGTCTCATTCCGAGCTCATACGCAGGTGGATTCCCATCAATCCTCAGTGACATACTCAGCTTCGAACTCCGTGTTGTTGGAAACTGGGTTGAGGGTAGAGGACAGGCAATAAATCCTTGTAAGATGGAAGTCTTGTTGTTTACTAGGAAAAGGACAATTCCACCCTTTAGGACACCAAGAATGGGGGGAATGGAGATGCCCAGATCCAAATCGGTCAGATCAATCGATTATCTCATATCGATTGTCGTCATATTGGAGTCTTAACTTAGCTGGAGGGATAATATAAAAGATCGTGTCAAGCAGGCATAAGTGGCATTATACGCCTGGCGCAGAACGTTCGGCAGCCAGTGGGGGCTGCAACCAAATATGGTGGCGGCTGTAAGACCCATTCTAACTTACTGTGCAGTTGTATGGCGGAAGGCTACAGAAAGAAAGTGTCATCCTTGTTACCTTACAAAGATCCAGTGGGCAGCCTGCATGGGTAAAACAGAGTGCCTAAGGACCACACCCACCACAGCTTTGGAGGTACTACTCAACCTCACCCTCTAGACATTTACTGCAGCAGCTAAATGCATTACTAAAACAGCTGTTCGTATAAGGGAATCCGGACTGTGGTCCTCAATATCTTATGGACATGCCTCTACCGGAACTCAATGGGTTGCCTCCATAGAGACCCCAGTCATGGATTACCTTCCTACGACATTCGCTTTCAACAGGAGATTCACTACTTGAATACCTGAAAGATGTGAATGGGAAGAAAATACCATCACAGGAGATCACGAGGTGCTATATATACTGACGGCTTAAAGATGGACGTCGGAACCGGAGCAGGCATCTTCTGTGAAGCTCTGGGACGAAGCAAATTCTTCCGAATCAATGACGACTGCAATATATATATATAGAAACCCAGGCCCGTAAACAAAACTATCGCCATATACTCTGACTGCCAAGGGGCAATTAAAGCTATGGAATCAGATGTAGTAAAGACAAGGGCTGTGAAACTATGACGAAGCGAGTTATCACTTAGCAGCACTGTAACCCTGTGTTGGATGCCAGGTCATACCGATATCCCGGGGAACGAAGAAGCGGACAAGCTTGCGAGATATAGGTCAGGGATGAATGCATCTCTTGCCCTCGAATCTGTAAGAATTCCGCTGATTTCGATAGCTTGCAGGATAGAAATTTAATGCTTGAGTAGAACTAACCAACGTTGGACAGATATTGATACGTGCAGGCAAGGGAGATATGGCCAGCGATAAATAAAAAGAGATCACTTTTAGCCCGCATCGATATCTGAATTCTCACGGGGATCCTCACGGGGCACAGCGCTGTGTGTCTACACACTGAGCGGCTAGGCATACCGCATAACGATTACTGCAGAAGCTACAGGGACGTTGAAGAAATTGAATCTGTTCGTCATCTGCTTTGCGAATGCCCAGCCCTAAACAGCATCAGGCGTAGTACCCCCGGCAGTTACTTCTTCGACGAGCTCGAAGATCTAAACAATGTAGATCTAAATGACCTCACAAGAGGGCGGCACTCTGAGCTTCTAAAAACGGTTTATTTCTGTTTTCATTTCAATTCAATTCATTTCATTTCAATTCATTTTCAATTCTCCAAAATGTACGCAATGGACCCAACTGGAACTGCTGGTCTAAATGAGCCGTTACTATTGTCAAAAGGTCATCCATCAACCTAACCTAACCTAACCTTTGTCAACAGCATAAATATATGTACATACATATGTGTGTACTTTTATACATAGGCAATACTAGGTAAAGTTAGGTTAGGCTAAGTTAGGTAAGGCTGCCGGTAGCAAAGTCCACGATAACTTGTCGCCTATGAAGTCGTCTATGTCAAAGTCTAAGTCGCCTATGTGAGCCACTGAAGACAATCTGTAAGGAGTAAAGATTTTAAGGTGGGGGTAGAAGATCCTATTTGCAGACGACTGAGCCTGGGCAATGTTTCCGGCTGGTTGGTGGATGTCAAATAGTTCCAATATCTTGTAGCACCATGATTTGGCAGGAAACGGCGGCCATTTTCATTTTTTTTTCGAAAAATCCCGATTTTGCCGCCTAAATTCAATTTTTTTTTTCTTCCTTGAAGTCGCGTTTTTCTGCCATCAATGTACAACTTACTTCCCTCCAATTTACATGAAAATCTGACAATATTTCTTCAATTTATCGTGATTTTAGTGAAAAAATCCTTAGCATTCAGAAATTAAGAAATTTTGAGGTTAGGATCTATTTTTTTAAATATTCCTCTCAATCAGTCTTGTAGCCCTTTCAACCCATAGAAACCCGTTTTTAATTTTTTATCTTACCACTAATAGAACCCAAGATATTAAGAAAATAGTGTTTCAAGGCTTCGGGAAATTGGTGAAAAGGCACATTTCCCCGCTCTTTCCGAGAAGCACAGGATTTTTTTTACCGAATTTTCTTTTTTTAGCTACGTTTCATCATACCAAACCCAAAAAAGAAGTTCATTTTGCACTCTAAGTTCTAAGTTACATCCTTATTATATGACATTTTCACTCCACTATTTCTGCTTCAAAGCTATTGGATCATCGCTTTAACTACTGAAGCTTGTATAACATTGCCCTGCCAGTCTGTGAACAAATCTACTCTCTTTTTAAATATATATTTTGTGAGAATAAGTGGCAGTCTGTGTGGGGGTTAGTTAAGCACTTTCAGTAAGCATGCTTGGCAGGCCTGTTTCCAAAGAATGGACATAGTTGGAGGTAGTTAGCGGAAGTTGGAATAATTTTTTCAAAAAGATCCGAAGTAATTTTTCGACTTCTTCGTATTGCTTGAAACCCCAAGCATGGCAGCCATAGCACATAACCGAGCACATGACGGACTCAAAGACGCGATACATGGCGAGATCGCCTTTTCTTATTTTCGCATTTTCCTATTATATTTTACCAAGATGCATTTTTTAGGTTCTTAGCAGCTGACAGTTTTTTTCGAGGTGTAGGTTGAACTTCATGTTAGGCACCAAAAAGACTCCCAAGTACTTATGTTCTGTGACTACTTCTATTAGCTTACCATCAAAAGTCAATTTTTCCGCCAACCCTAATTTCGTCTGCCGGTTTCGTATGACCTGACCATAACCTTAGATTGTTCGAGGTTTACACTCAGGTTCCACATTTTGCAAAAGTTGTTGAGTTTATTGATCATTAGTTGCAGTCTGTGGGGCTGCGGAGATTCAGCTATAGAAGAACAATGTCATCAGCGTATAAATGTGCCTTGATGACATATTGATCAAAAGTGATATCAGGAGGGAGGTGTTGCAGTCTGTCGTCAATAGACAATGCAAAGGGAATCGCACTTAGAAGGCATCGTTGTTTTACCCCAGATTTGGTTTCGAACTAGTCGGATAAATTCTTTCCATCCCAAACAGCTTGTCGTTGACAACCTTTTTTGGGACAGTTTAAAGAAAAGGGCATTGCAAGCAATCAAAGAATATATGCATATAGTTTCTTATTTTGCCTGAGAAAATAGTGAGCGACGGTTGTGAGCGTGAAAACGTTATCGACAGTGAAGTTACCTTTTTTTGAAACCTGCTTGATATTCACTTAGTAACTTGTTGCTCTCTACCCAGGAGTTAATTCTGGACAGAAGTATGGAACAGAAGGGTTTGACGATCGAGTTCATAAAGGATATACCTCTATAATTCCTCGGTGTATTGATATCGCCTTTTTTACATATCGGATAAACTATAGCATCCCTGAATTTTTGAGGTACATCCCCTGTATCAACAATGTAGTTGAAGGTTGATAAAACATAACTTAAGAATTCAGGCGGCGCATTTTTACAAAATTCATTTCCTATCCGGTCAGACCCTGGTGCTTTTTTATTTTTGGCATTAAACAAACACAGTTGCAACTCCATCATCTAAAATCGCTATGAAGCTGGTCGTTGACTATGTAAAGCTCAGCAAAGTGGACAAAAGTCTATTACAAAAGTCTATAACTACAATAGCACAAAAGTCAAAAATCGATTTTCCTGAACCTCCGATAAAAGTAAATTCACCGTTTTCATCATTTGCACTGCAACCGTTAAGGATATAGAGATTAAAAGACTGACAGAGTTCTAGAAAGAGTCGCCCGTTCCTGTTCGTAGTTTTTACTTTGGAGTTACGTGTTTTTGCTACATCCATACCTAAAAAATTAGTTTTATCCGGAATTATTTGACATTCCCCAATCCTAGCCTTAGCATCGCCAATTAAAATAAAGTTTTCAGAATTTATAGAGTAAATTAGTTCGCTAAGAGCATTTAAATCTCTATATCAAGAAATGCAGTTATAATAATATGTTGGTATTATAATATAGTTCGCATTTAGATTTTTAACAGTAGGAAAAAGCCAGGCTGCTTTTTTCGGTGAAGCTACCATTGATGTGTTTTCTAAAACCCAACAAAGAACCCCCTACCATATTAAACAATGATATGGTAGCGTTTTAGTCTGAGGCTCGTCGAATAAAACTCAATTTCACTTTTATATTCACACAATGGAACACTTTATTTATCAAACAAAAGTTATTTAAATTCAAATCACACTTAATTTAACTTCGCTACTTAGACTTCAACTCTATATTTCAATTCGATGACTGTTTACTTTACTATCGATTTTAATAAGTCTATGTTTAAAATATAACTGTTTCGTGAGAGCCCGTTATCCGTGTATTTATATACAAACTAGGCACCTTCTTCTATGTTCCATACTCCCTAAACTTTAACTCTTTGGCAATTTTCCATTGGTACTTTTCCGTTGGATTCCATGGAGGGAACATTTTCGATATCGAAATTCGAATATCGGTTTGAATGACAGTTCGGTGCGATAAGAAAGTTAATCGATGGGTGCATTTAGCGATTCCTGCATGTCGTTTTATTTCTTGTGGCTAGCTTCCGTGGTAGAGATGTAGGCGATCAACACTGACAACTTACATCTTCGCTCTTGGTACTGGTTGGATTCGGAAGACCACAACATTAATTCGCGTAACATTGGTGGGACCTTCCCAATCCTGCTGCAGCTTTGACGATCTTCCCTTTTTACGATGTGGGTTGTAGAGCCATACCAGCATTCCCTCGTTAAACTCGGGTCTGGTCTTCATGCGTTCGCTTGTAACTATTATATTGCTTCTGGTCCTCTGGTGTATGTCATTAATACTTTCTCTTAGGTCCACTACATAGTCCATTTCGCATGTTGGGTAGCCTGAACTCACTGGGTAGCCTGGCAGTCCGGTCAAATACAACTTTAGATGGAGCGAAGCCAGTTGCACTACATATGAATAGAGTTTCGTTAGGCCATGAGGAATAAAGGTGTTTAGCCGATCCCAATCCCGTTGATTCCACTACTTTAGAAAGATGTTTTTTTATTGTCTTGTTGAAGTGTTCCACCATTCCATCTGATTTTGGGTGAAGTGGATGTGCATACTTCCTTGAATATCTTCGACTCGAAATTTCCTCCTTGACCTGCACACCTAGTGGTCCACTATCTGGTCGACACAGGTTTTCGCTTCTTGGTTTGGGATCGCAAATGCCTCGAGCCACTTGCCGAAGTGCTTTCAGTTTCCGGAAATGGACCGCTATGTCGACGGGATTGTCGACAACCACCGTTGTACTGGTGCACTTTACCTCTTGATTTGACTTTAGGCCCCTTTCTAGCAGCACAAGTAGTACACTTCCGACACCAGCTCTCAACGTCGTTTTTTGCACTCAGCCAATAAAATAATAATAATAGTCCCCCTGCGCCCAGTATGCCTTTAATGTAAGACTTCTGGAGGCTTTATGGAGGCTTTATGGAGGCTTCTCCATAGATTCCTTCCATGCGAGAATTGGCTCGATGTAAGGATCCTCTTGTTGTGCATTACGAAGTTCCTCGGTACTCCAGCCTTCTGCAGGTTCAGCATAGGCGCCCGGAGGGGGCGGCAAGACGGGGCACTTGCCCCCCCTGGTTCGATGCGATTCATCATCAAACACCAAACATATATTATTTTACGAGGAAGTTTCAAGAAATAATACTGTTTAAATGAATTTTTTGTCTGAGTCCATGGTTTGCCCCCTCCTAGGAAAAATCCTGCGGGCGCCTATGGGTTCAGCTCTTACTCTCTGGGCATAAAAATATACGTGCTTTTCCTCTTATCGCACGCAATGCTAACAATTGGGCTTACAGTCTTAATACAGCTTAATTGGGCAGTGCAGCCTTCCTTTGCGATATTGTATCTCGAAGCGTTGGCAAGCGTTGGCTCTTCCAGGTCTACTATCTTGAGCACTATCAAGAGGCTTCTTTGGTATTGCAAATATCCTTGCCCTCGCGTGCTGACGGCAGATCTTTATATTCGACCAAACAAAGATCAGCGCCTTCCCAAAGGTCAGAAATTGTGTCCACTCTGGATTTAAGCCAGTTCAGCGTCCAATCATTATCACACGAGAGGTTCCTGAACCCCTTATAGTGGTCAAGCTGGCCAAAAGATGGCTCCCTATTGGAATCCTTATCTATCGCAGCGACCATGCTGATTATTATCAGTCTGTTGTGGACAAGTCTCCACTGCTCATGGAGGTAAGAAGACTCTGGCAGGCAGAAGCACTAGCATTTGCCCTGACAACAGAAGCGGCCGACCAAGTTTCGCAAGATAGCCATCGCATTACGTAAATGACGACGCTTGAGCTCATGTCAACGCATCGACATCGAAGGCAAAACACAATTTTTGGATTGAATTGATTGTCGAGGGTGCGAGTATAGGTAATCCTCACTTGTACTGCAACCTAAAAGATCTATTGTGCCCCTCTTCTTTGATCTATAGGTTTTTAGGGCTTTCTTCATAAACGTGATAACCTACCTATAGATGGCATGTTTTTATAGTCATTTCCTGTTAAATTCGGTCATCCAGAGTTTTTTTTATCTTTTTAAAAACAAGAGCAGATACTCTTTCAAAAGGTATTCCATAGCTTCTTTTGTTTGTCCACAGGTTTCAGTGCTGCTGTGGCCTAGTTCGAATAGGTCATATAGTTACAGCTGCATATCCAGTGAGAGCTACGCATATAACTTTAAAGCTTTTTGAGGCTTTTTGAAGTCCATATTTCTGGAGAAAAAAACCGAAATTCGTTATCAGCTATCTAAAAGACCTAAATTGGAACAAATGTGGTGGTGGCCGGAAGGTCTACAAATTTTAGGTATCGATCATTATGTCACTGGCTTTGGAATTTTATCGATGTTAGTTCTCTATTCAACATTTTCGGCTGTATATCAAACTTAGTTGTAACCCTTAAGACTATGCTTAATTTAATCAAAATACATCAAATGCATACTTACAGAAAAAATGTAACAAAAGCTTAAAAAAAACGCCGTAGTTATGTAATGCAAAATTTTCTTACTAAATTTCTAAGAACACCTAGGCACTTTGTTTTGTCTGCATATGCAACATGCCACATGCCACTAATTGGCAAACCTTTAAAACTAACAAAATCTTTGAAAATACAGGCAACGAAGTGATACCATATGAGGTAATCTTTCGTTAAGTAAAATAAAGAAGATCCACTGGTAAAAAGGAAGTTCCTAAGCTTTGTGTGTGAAAACACAAATTCTTTTTTGGACGAGCAGGCGCCAAAACCTCATCAGCAGGTGTTTCAAAAATTCTGAAACCTTCTGCTGACCCCTCCAAAATAACATTCATTAGTTCATAGACAAAAACGTTTAACGAATAACCCAGCAATGTAAAATAATAGGAAAACAGGTGTACCTACGACTTACGGTGCAACAGCCGATTTATGTTTTTTTTATGAAGGTACCTTGAAGTCTGAAAATATAATGTTGTCCGTTTTCTTAGGCACATTTAAATTGGGCCCATCTCTGCGCATTTCGTCCTCAGTCACATACGGTATGAGCTATTTTTTACCGTATTTCTAACTAGGATAAATGTATACGTAGGTATACAATGCAATTTGCAGGGCTTTAAGATAATATTTCTACAGTAGATACCTAAAACAAATGTAGAAGCAAGTAGGTTCCTACTTGTGTATTTTTTTTTAGCTGCGTTGTGCTTAATAATTATTATTATTGATCCTTGATATGTGGATATTTTTATTTTAAATAATTGATATATAAATTAAATGGAACCGAAATAATTGGCAGCTGATGCCCAAGCGACAGCTTACGTAGGTACAATACGTAGGTATATATCAAAGATATCGAGTCAACATTTAGTTTAAATCTTAGTCTCTAAAACTTTCAATATCAACCTAGGTTATAAGGTATACCTAGTTTATAGGTAGGTAGGTATATATACTGCGTATTACAATTAATGAGCTATTACCCAACGTCAGTCTTTTATTGTCAGTAAACTTTAAATTATTTAGTTTTTAATTGGCTTCAGTTTCCGCCCTCTTCAAGGCAAATATACCTACCAACATGCCTATTTGTGTTCTTTTTTATTAGTGTACCTTACCTATACTGCCTGCCTTCACCGTTCACTATAACACCATAACGTGCAAAACATTCAAAGACGTTCCAGGCACGTAAAGTAAAGCAAAGTATCTACCGGATAACACACGCCACACTTGCTATTTTAACCAAACCAGCAACAACAACAACAACATAATAAAAACAAAACACGAAAAAAATTTTCAAATTTCTCTCACTCTGACCGAACAAATCAGCCAACCAAAAATTTGCGCGCTTATAGATACCCACATTTGAAGACTTGAAGTAAGCTGGCGGCACATGCCAGCCGTTTCTCACCCAATAGAGAAAGAAGCTATCTGACAACACTCCCTCCTCTAGAAGTGATCCTCACGAAACACGCACAGCCCTTGGATGTTGTTCAGACTTAATTCCCATACAAAGCCACATTTTATTCTTCAAACAGGTTGTTGTGTGTTGCTCCGAACACTCCCACAGCTCCCTATATCAACAGGTAGGGGCAGGTCTGCAGACAATAATTCGACGAACAAACTCAATACATGTACATAAAAAAAAAAACACCACCACATCATAGTGGTAGTCTCAGCTGCGACTTACCTGGATTGGTTTGTCCAAGCGTATCGGCTTTGGTTGAGATACTTTGTACGTTCCTATATGCAGTTTTGCTCGAGATCTCTTCGCCTTCGGACAGGTAGTCGCAAAGAATTTTGACAGAAAAGAAAATCAACAAATAAACAAAAAAAACCCCAACGTTTCTCAATATTGATAGAGTGGATTACAAATACAAAAAAAAAAACGATGATCACACGCGACCGACAATTTTTATTCATGCGAAAAATATCGACTACCTAAAAGCATTATGTCCCGCGAGTGTCCACCATTTTAAGGTTTTTAAATAATATTTTTAAGGACCAAATGGAAAAGGATGAGATTCTATTTGATTCAGTGAAGTGCAGTGAGATTAAATACCAAAATTAAATTAATATCTAAGAAAAAAAAATAGTGTCGGTATACCTATCCAGCATCAACAAATTATTCTGTGGATTATATCTGCTGCCTTTTTCAAAATTTCAAACAACCGAGGATTTTTGTTTGACCCGACTGGTAAGCCTAAAAATAAGTTCAATGTTTCTTAAATGCTTTTTGAAATTAAAATTTTATCTAACCAGATAAAATCCTTTGGCTCGGTTACTTAACTCAAAGTTCATTCAACACCCTCTGTGTGCAGTAACTAAGCGACGGATTAGACTTCAAATAACTCCCAGATGCCTGTATCTAATGTTTTTGAAGGTAATGGTAATGGTATTGATATTTTCTCATAAGAAACAAACATTACCTTAACCTAATTGAACAGCTCCGATCGAGGTTTTGTAAAGCTTAACTTTCTCGGGGCCGGTTATTGGGTGCTGAGTTAAGCCCAGCTTTAGCCAAAGATCTGTTAATCCTGATGCAATATGAATCTGGAGTTAGCCCAGCGAGCAGTTTTTCAGTGCAGGGCTAACCTGTGGCAGTAAAGCTGTCAGAATCTTCCAGAATCTTCGACTCTCTGAATTATTAACCCTCCCAACTTTCACTTCACATAGAAAAACACAGGATAAGAAGTTCGAGTCATTTCCAGATGTTATTTTTCACAGAAACACGCAAAGCAATACTTCCATTCCACACAGAAGAAACACATTCAGAGAAGTTCATACTATTTAACAGAGTTGATCCGAGCTTGACGCACTAAATTTGGCGAGTTAAGCCGAGATTTACCCCAGATCTTAATTCACTGGAAAACTAATTTCTGGGCTTGATCTCGGTTTAACCCGGAAGCTCGGATAATCTTACACTGAAAAACAAGAGCACGCTTACTTGGTTTGTGATAGGCTTCTTTCCTTTAAAGCAGCCTTTATGTTAGATCAAACAGGGCTGTGGTGAAAAAGGCCACAAAGACACTAGGCACCAAAAAAGGCCCATCGCGATCCCTGGAAAATCCAGTTGAACTTAAAAAATCACAAAACAATCTAAACATTCTCCCTGGTAAAACACCCAATTTTCCTGTAATAGCCATGAAGACCTTAAAAGTTTGTGCCGTCTTCCTCCGCTAAACCTAAAAATTTCCTACGAATATCAGAAAAAAACAAATATACGTGTCAGGAAGTCTGAGCCTCTTTGCCTGTTTCCGCAGGAGACAGTGACCTGTCAGAACTCCCACTAAAGCCCCAAGCTGGGCTCCCGGCGACTCTGCTCAAAAGAAAGATGCCTTTAAGTAAAATATAGATTGGCTTTGAGCAAACAGAGCATAAGACTCCGATTGCCGTAGCTTATTGGTTAGTGCGCCTGCCGTAATTATCCAATTCTGCAAATCGGTAAGTCATGAAGGTGACCTGTGGAGACGTGACCTTACTGACGGAGTTACCCGAAGATTTTTGTGGTAAACATCCCAATAGATCTCGTAATTCTGACAGATCTGTCATGCGTGGATAGTTTCAGTGTCCTTTTTCGATTCTTAAACTGTAAAAAAAGGGGGATTTATTTTTAATCAATTGGCTAGGGATTAAAATTTTTATTGTTAATCACGTAATTTGTAGAGGAAATATTGAAGATTTGTAGTAATCGCGGATAAGTGCCCGGTGGAAACATGGTATTATATTCTTAGGTTTCAGTGGTTTCAGTTTTATGTACAATATCTCTGTTGGATATTTAGAAGATGTCAAGGCATTTTAGCCGTATTTTGATCGTCTGATATGAAAGATTTCAGAAAGTATTTGGAAGTCTCTCTGGTCTTTTCGCAGTACCAAATAAGTCTTCCATTGGTCTTGTAAAGGTTTTTTTGAAGCCGCGTTATAACAGAAAACAGAAAAAGAATAAAAGGGTATAACTTCTGTCATCAAATTGATTTCTGTTGCAATTTCACGTTTACCCAGATGTCAGAGCCTATAAAATCGTTTTAGTTACGGCGCAATTTCTTGTTCTTTCTGTTGCTGGTTCAGGTAACCCTAGAGCCGCCTATACCTTACAGAATTTTTTATCGCGAATTTATGTTGCTATTCAGAAATTTTTTCCGCTGTTTTCAACCCCGCTTCTCTTTTTTAAGTACACAATTTGATTTTAGCAGCCTGTGGTAGTCGAAAAGGGTCAAGCGCTCAATGGCGACCAGTAGAGAACGATGATTAGCGATATTCCACAGTCCTCCGGAAAGTGACTTATACGGACCTATACATTATCGAACTAGATACACATTTTATTCCTGCAAGTCGGCCGGCCCCACTTTTCACACCTGGATGCAAAGCTGGACATTCTGGATGAAGGGTTAAGTTGTGTCTCGTTGAGGCCATTGAATAAAGAGACAAGGAAGTGGTGTTTTGGGGGTAAAGTGAAGCATCAGTTTAAGTTGTGTGAGTGCAGACAACTTATGTATTCAACCAGGCATGTCATGAGAGATGGCCCGAGGTGCATACGTTTCTGGGAGCTGGCTCTACTTTTGTTTAACATTCCTGATTTAAGGTGAAATTTGATACATTCGATACATTCACTCACAAGTCGATACCCGATATCAGGCGACTAATGTCAAAATAAATGCTTCACTCACACGCACTGTACATGTGAAAAAGAGTTATTATCAACCTCTTTATTCGATGGTTGAGGCCACGTGAATTGGCTAATAAGATCATGCGATTTCTTCTAGCTAGATTTTGTCGCTTGCGCCGTTTTCTGAAGTCGCACTCCTTTGTGATTAAACCACAATTGACCAATACTGTTAAGGTGCTGAACAAACGCCATCTTTATACTTTGCCTGCTCAGGTAAATGGTTGCTTTCAGTTCCTTCTGACAAATGTCACTTGTTTTTTGACAAATGTTACTACAAGTTTGAAAAATAAGTGCTTTCCCGCTTAAATAACACTATCAAAATTAAAGGGTTTCGCAGTTTTTTTTATTTATGTGGCACTGCTATCTGGTTTTGTCTATACACCAACAAGCATCTACTTCTCCAGCGTGATCTGTAGCCACCCTTATTTCATTTTTCTACCGAGCACTAATCTGCGATTAATATAAATCTTTATTAAATCCTCTACAAAATGCACGATTAACCATACAATTTTAAATTAAATTTAAAAAATAAATAACCATAAAAATCAAATTTTAATTCTGATTCACCGTTTTCAACAAACCACTTCAACCCTTTTCGAACACCCATCAACAGTTTGAGAATTGAAAAAGGACGCTGAAACTCTCCACGTATGACAGATCTGTCAGAATTACGAGCCAAAATGTCAGAAAAGGAGTGCTCTATTTGCTGTTTTTGCTATTTTTGGTGTAGATCCGCCCTAGATATCACATTTATTCCAGGCGTTTTATTTTGACTGAGAAATAACAGGACAGGGAGAATTTTAAAGCCCGACACAAAGAGTTTCTGTAACGGGCTATTAGTTGCTCAAGTGCCTTGCTATACACAATAGTGTCTTCTTAGCTCAAGGAAGCAGTGATTGGCAAGGGTAATATTCTTTCTTTGATCTCATGGCGTTGTTGCTTAATATATTTATATATATATATTAATATTATAATATAAATATACATATTTATGTGTAGTATATAAGTATATAACATAATGTTATTATATATTATTATTATATATATACATATACATATGTTAACATACCAATAAGTGGCCTAAGGCCTATGGCACCCATGACACTTTTAGTCACGCAACGATTTAATTGCCTTTTTGGGTGCTATGAACTTGTATGGAAATGCGCAACCGATACGAAACCAGTTTGCGGCAACTTTGTTTTTCAACACATGCAGCTTTGTTTTTGAATGCTGCCATAAAAGTCTTTGATTTCTTTCACTATGGCGAAATTTTAGAGAGCAAACAGTTAAATATTATTGAAAAAAAAAATAAGACTATAACGTGGTTTTGATAAATCTTCGTTGTTTCTAACATTTAATTGAAGTCTTGTTGGCTGAACTCCCTGAAAATTATTAACTGTTAGACATAACATCAGGGTTTGTGTGTAGGTACCTTTGCGAATTAAGGAAGTTGCTTATGTGATGGCGGCTTTGGTGGATTGTTAGTAAACTATTGATGCTTTAAAAAAATTACTAGTATGCGATAAACCTTTGGATTTTTTTTTAAAATCAGGCACTCTGGTCAGATCCACATTCTTCAAAGCTGATGAGCCAGTACGGAATATGACAGCCTTGCACTGAAACAAAAAACCGTTTGCTGAACTCTTGCCGCGACCGGCGAGCAATTCTTTAAAAGTATTCTTACAAAAGGCTTTTCATGACCTTCGTTTATTGTGTCCCCAGCTGCGAATCAAATTTCAGTTGCCCTGTCAAACACATTTCTGGTAGATCTATGTGGTTTCGTTGTTGGTGGGAGACTTAGGCCAAAGTACTTGAGCTTCAACCCTGTGAGCGAGCGCTTCACAACGATCCGCATCAAGGGTAGATTCGCCAACATTAGGCTCCTATGCACGCATGCACCCACAGAGGAGACGAATGACGACGCAAAAGATATGTTGTACGAGCTCCTGGACTAAACATATGAGCAGGGCCCTAACTATGACATTACTATTATCCTAGGCGATTGTGATGCCAAGCCAGGAGGGGAGGAAATTTTTGGTTGTACACTTGGAAAGCACAGCCTGCACGACCTCAGATAACGGATTCAGGCTGATCGACTTTGCTGCGGGGCAACACGTTGTTGTAGCTTGTACACAGTTCTCGCATCTCAATAAGCACAAAGGAGTGTGGAGATCTCCGGATCAATCAAAAGTCAACCAGATTGACCACAAAGCGATCGACGCAAGGCAATCTTTCAGTATCATGGATGTCCGAGCTTTCGGAGCAGCCAGAATTTACTCGTATCACTCGGAACTTGTTGTAGCCAAGGCACAACTGCTCATGCAGCTAAACAGGAAGCATACGAATCGGCTCTACACAGAAGGACAAGAGCTGCTCGCGAGCTCTACAAGCAGAGGAAGAGGGCGGACCACCGGCTTCTCCGAGAGAAAAAGAGACTCGAAAGTTTTACCAATGGATCTAAAGGCCCTGCCAAGCGTATAAAGACCGAACTGAAGGCTGCAAGGACGATAAAAGAAACACTGTGGTGGAATCGCAGTCGGTGCTGAAGATTTGGAAAAACCATTTCTGCAGACTGTAAAACGGCGAAGACGAACCAAATACCGCTGTCAGGCAGAACCAACCATTCAACCAGTGCGAAGACGTAACCACTTCGTGGTTAACATTTTCACATAAGTTGAATGGTTCGATATAAACGATACCGCCCACCCAATCTGGATGAAGTTAAAGTGGTTGTGTCTAAGCTTGCAACAAAGAAGCCGGAGGTGACGGCCTCGCTGCCGAATTTTTTTTAATCCGCTATGAGTTGATTAGATGAGATGATTAGGAGCATGCTTCAACTCATCTGCAAGATATGGTCAGAGGATAGCATGCCCGATGAACAAAACCTCAGCATTGTTTGCCCGATCATCCAGAAAGGATGCTCAAGAGAACTGTGCCAACTACAGAGGAACAGTCTTCCTCACATCGCATATAATATCTTTTCCTTTCTGCGCAGGATCATCATCATCATCATTTTCCAAAGCCGCTTATCCTTTAAAAGGTTCGCGGAGCGAGGGTGGCTAAATAGTCTTTCCATCGTTCTCGATCCTCCGCCACCAACTCAAGAGCCTCCGGCGCAATCCCCAGACGGGACTCAGAGAGGTTTTTTACCTGATCCCACCACCTGTTTCTTGGCCTACCAGGGGGGCGACGCGCTCGCATCTCGGCTAGCATGACATGTCTCGGAAGTCTGTCAGGGGATATGCGAACAACGTGTCCAAACCATCGAAGAATCGATCCTTCCACTCGGAGAAGTAGCTGCTCAACATTAACTTTCCCACGAATACTGACGTTTTTTACTCTATCCCTTAGAGTAACACCAGCAACGCACCTCAGGAATCTCATTTCGGCAGATTGTTCCCGCGACCTAATTCTTTCGGTCATTACCCAAATTTCATGACTATAGATGAGAGTCGGAACGAGCACTGAATTAAAAACTGAGATATTTGCTTTCACTCCAAGCTCAGCTTTCCTGATGACCGGCCGGCGCAGTTCCTTTACTATTGCTCCAGCTTGGCCAATTCTACAGGACAACTCAGTATCAGTCTTCCCATCTTTCGTGAAAAAGACCCCGAGATACTTAATCTTCTCCACCTGTTTTAATGGAACTCCATTTATGTGCAGGGTACACTGCACATAAATCGTCATCCATCTGCGCAGGATGACAAGGGAAAATTCCGTCAAGGTCGGTAAAGACCTCGCCGAGCCCTTTGGTGTCAAAAAAGGATTAAGACAAGGTGACGCGCTGTCTAGTGACTTCTTTAAATTCATACTTGGGGGAATTGTGCAGAACGCCCGCGCCAACACCAGAGGCACAATCTTTCAAAAGTTCGTTCAACTACTCGCATACGCAGACGACATTGAAGCCTTCGTGAGTATTGAGGCGGAAGCGGCGAGTATGGGTTAAGCAGTCAACGTGGGCAAATATAAGCTTATATACCTGATAATTATAGTTTATATACCTGATTATAGACCTCTCGGACAAAGCGTCACCATCGGAAGCTTTGACTTTGAGGTACCAGCGCTAAAACCAAACGAAGGATAACTCTCGAAGAATTCACCCCGCAGGGACAACACAGCAGGGTAGCACCGAGTCTCGAGGTGGCGCGCGCAAATGGAACTTCACCAAACGACTACAGGGCTAATTTATGAACTTTTTCAATTCTGACTCCTTAATATAATTTATTTTAGTCTAGTCTGATTTCGTCGTTAAATTTCAAACTGCTAGGCATGTTTTGTCGTTGTTAATTTTTTTTAGCGTTAATTTAACAACAGGTGCTTCTGCTGGTAATCTACTTCATAACTATGTTTACTCTTAGAGGAAGGGCATGCATAGAAAGTGCAATAAAAAACAATTTAAAGGTTTTTTTTGTCCATCACGTTGCATAGGACAAAAATGAAACTCCACTGCGCTAAGCACCACTCAAAGTCAACCACCTGCTATGCCCTGAAAAACCTGTTCCATGTTCTAATCATCATCTGGTCTTCCCTCTATTGCCCAGAATTTTTGATGATCATGGGGGCACTGTTTCCAGTTAGTTACAACTTCCCCTTAACAGGTGTGTTCACACATTTGTCGCGTTTGATCGGTCGATTCAATAATCTTCCTTCCTGTACCTACCTAGAGCAAATAAAACGACAAAAAAAAACAAAATGCTGATGTGAAGATTAATGAAGATTGTGATGACACGAGAAGGGATACTTTTGTTATGAGAAAGATACAAGCAGAAAATAATTGGACCCGAGAAAAGTAGGTATCCACATCACACTAGTGACCTTGAGCTCATGGCTCGGCGGCCGGCGCGGCGTCTGTGTAGGCATTCTCTGTCGCTCTACAATTTTTCCTTATGATGGGATAATTTTTTTTCCATTCCGCTTGTACAACTCACCCGCAATCGGGTGGTGACTAATATCAACTCAAATACGAGGCTCCGGGAATGGGTTATTGTTTTAAGACGCGTGTGAAAAAATTCCCTTTTCACGATTGTATTGCCAGGTTAGTGTAGAGAGAAAAACTTCAACCTCAACATTGAATATTCACGGTCAACCGCGGTGGGAATTCTTCTCATATTCTTTCGAACAAATGTTTTTGAAATGAAATCGAAACTGGAATCAGCAAAAAATATTATGGTGGCTATTCACTGGCGTTTTCAAGTCTGAGATAATGTTATTCAGAGAGTTTTTCTATCTGAATAAATTATTTTTGCTAGAAGGACGCCAGCTGCTCAGAAAGTCAATTTCTTAGCACTTTGATGTTTTATATATAGAAACAGCGAAAAATTAGGAAGAACATTACAAATTTATAAATATTTCAAAGCTCATAAAACCAACGCGCCTTACATCATCTCGTATCAACCTAACCCCATCAGGTACACAATTTCAGATTAAAAAAAAAAATTGAGACTGTCGAAAAGCTGTCGAAACACAATTGGATTTTCGAAAAAGGTGAAACACCCGCGAGCTGTAAGCAAACATTATTTATCCCTTGTTTAAAAAAGGGGACGACGCACCCTGGTGATCCCAGCAATTACAGAGAAATTTCTTTTGTAAATTCAGTTGCAAAAATATTTACGGGTGTCCTCTTAGAATGGTTGACAAATTGGGTCGAAGAAAACGATATACTCAGCGAGTTCCAGGCTAGGCTTCGGATAAACTACTCGGCAGTAGATAACATTTCTACGCTGTCAAGTTAAGCGAAATCATACTTAGACAAAGAAAAAAAAACTCTACGCGTTCTTTCTAGATTTCAAGGCAGCTTTTGACACTATCGATAGATGCGCTCTGTTTCATAAACAAAGTTGTATGTATTAGCTGAATAAGACTGCAGTGTGGGATGGAAAAATCTTATTTGGGGGTTTTCCAACGTGGTTGGGTGTAAAGCAAGGGTGCCTTTTAAGTCCTTTTCTGTTCTCGCTATGCCTGGATGATCTTTTCTGATCGCTATGCCTCGATATGCCTGGCCGCATCCCTCGCCGGTGGAAAAGACTACAACGAATTGCTTATAAGACTCCTCTTGTACGGCGATGACATAGTGCTTTAAGCAGAGTCACCAAGGCTGATGCCACTCATGATCAACAGATTGCAAGGATTTTGGAAAAGCGCGTCGAATCTGGTAGGCCAAGAAACAGGTGGTGGGATCAGGTAAAGAACATCTCCAAGAACTGTCTGGGGATCGCGCCTGGGTTTCTTGAGTTGTTAGCAGAGGATCGGGAACTGTGTAGAACCGCTTAGCCGCCCTCGCTCCGCTGCCCTTTAAAAGATAGGCGGCAACAGAAAGTGATGATGGTGAAGACTGCAAGACGGGAATTCAAAAGTGCACATTGAAAAATCAAAAATTATGAGTTTCCGCAACAGTTTGGGTCGCCACGCAAGAAACGCCCTGATAGAAAGCATTAAAAAGTCAAAGTATCAAGGTGTGATTTGCACTCCACAAATTTCTTTTAAAAAGCATCTGCTCTGCTGCAAAAGCTCAAAGAAGCCAAAAAAACAATTAACTTCAGTTGTCATGGTGTCTAAAGTAAAAGGAAGGTTGCATCGAGCACAAAATAATTTTCGAAGCGGTCGTAAGATCTATCAACAGTAAATATCTATGTCTAGTTTTGGTATTCCTGCCAAACTCGTCAATCTGTGAAGGATGAAAAGGTAAAGACCTCACCGACCCCTTTGATGTCAAAAAAGGATTTAGACAATGCGACGCGCTGTTATGTGACCCTATGTATAAAACCCTCAGTATCCGATACCTGCTTTACGGTGCAGAAGCATGGACCCTGTCCAAGGCGGATGAAAACACTCTAGGCTGCTTCGGGAGGAAATTTATTCGATCGATTTATGGTCCCGTCTGCATAGACGGAGAGTGTAGGAGGAGTTATAACATCGAACTGTACGGGCTGTACAGCGAAACCGACCTAGCCAGAAGAGTCAAAAGACAAAGGCTATGATGGCTGGGTCATCTAGAGCGGATGGACACCAACGCCCCGGCACGGAAAATCTTCAAAAAAAAAAAAAAAAACAGAAACGTTTAGATAACCTCAAAATACTTCAAATTACATAATTCACCTCGACACTAGTCTGCACCCACTGCACATATCTACATATATATTTTAAGTTGCATTGCGACTTCATCGCTTAAACCCTGTCACTTCCTAGTCAACAACTGCCACGTCACATCGCACAGCACCTAATAGGATGCGATCTTTAATTCTTTCAGGAATGGTCTTTGCAAAAGGTGAGCTATGAGCTTGTGCATCTACACGCTATTGTTAAAAATTCTTACGGGGACTAAAAAAAAATCAAAGTAGTTGTTTTCTGGATTTGAAATTTAAAAAATTATAAAAAGGTCAAAAGAAGGTATGTTTTCCCCTTTACCTCCTTAACGGTAAATAGTAGAACTTTGAAATCTATAAGGGGGATATTCCATCTTCTGAGATATTATTCAAAGCTATAGCGAACTTCGAATATTCAAAAACTTCGAAGATTTGACTCAAAAACGTAAAAACATTTTCGGAAGCAAACTTGTAAAGGTTGCTAGTCTGTTAACGGTAAAGACAATCTTATTTAAGTTTGGCTAAAGTAGAAACCGAAGTTTCAACGCAAGTTTACTGCATTTAAAAAATTCCCGCTTCCAACTTCAAGTTAATGAACCCATTTAATCAAACGAAATAGGAACCAGGAACCAGAACTATACAGGAACCAGTGAGTAAGTGGTACAGTGTGTACGCAGAAGTTACAGTCCGTTAAACGAACCGTTGAATACCCCATCCTATCCCACATTGTAAAATGCTGATGTTATTGTTATTTTTTGACATTTTATAAGTAGTGCAAACTTCGAAAGGGGGCGTGGGTAATAATAATAACAAAACCATCAATTATAAAACATTATGTAAAAATGCAATTTTTGTTTAAATTTCAATATTTCTTAAAAATCGACCTTAAAAATGGGCTGTAAGCTTTGTGTAAACGAAATCTGATATAAAGTTTCATTTACCTAACCTGCTTGTTTTTTTTGTTTCATGCTTTCCTAAATTAGGCTTTAGGCCAGTCGAAATTACGTTTTTCTAGACAATTCTAGGCTTCCCTTCCATTCTGCCTCCAAATGTGTGGCCCAAATGTATGAGCAAGAAGTAAGCATTTTCTACATAAAATAATAAGCAAAATTTTTTAAATTTTGAGCAAAAATATTGAGTAAACTGCATTTGAAAATTTAGCCTTAATATAGATGCCACGCCCACTGGAAGAGGTTTACCAATGTTATTTTACTTTTTCCTGTCTTACATTCGCTAGGAAATGCTAAATGCCAAATTTCAGCCTTTTAGAACGTCTTACAGTTTTGAAAGTTCTGGAGGTAGTTGCACATTAAGACCGATTGTGGGCGTGTCTGTGGGCGCATTTGAAAAAATTGTGCACTTGTACTGCTTCGGATGACAAGGAGTTCATGCAGCAATTTTCAGAACTCTAGCTCAAAATTTAAGCCCTAAAAACGTATGACCCACAGACAGACGGACGGACGGAAGGACATGGCTTATTCGATTCAGAATTCGGTCTCGATCATATGCCTTAAGGTCTTGGGGGTCTACCATTAGTATTTCACAGTGTTACAAGCTATGTTACAAACTCAATATACCTCCTATCCTATGGGATGGGGTATAAACAACATGTTTTACCTTTTTCTCAGAATTTAGGAAAAGGGTCCAATGGAACGCAGGCGTTTGTTGAGAAAAAAATTGAAAATTGAAAAAAAAATCCTAACGGTAATTAAAAACAGGTCTAAATTACTGTTTCATGGATTTTAAATTTTAAAAATGCTAAGAAACCAAAAAATATATGTCCTTCCCTCGATTTTCGAAACTGTAAAAACCAAAAATCTGAAATAAATAACGAATGTAGTCCATTTTAGAAATAAAAAAAAACTGAAGAAGTTTTGAAATAGTTTATGGTTTTCTTGATGTGCATGAAAATACTTTGGTTAACTGACTAAATAATGCTGCTATCAAATATGTATTTTGCAACTTCAGGCCACTTATTTTACATCAAATTTGACGCAGACAGAATCACATGAACAAGAGCTTTTGAGAAGAAAAAAACAACAATAAGCTTGTTACTGTTCTTTAAAACAAAAATATAAAAAAGGCAAAGTTTTATGCCACCCTTATTTTAAGTGATGCACAAACTGCAGCTTTACCTACAACAAAAGCCGATGGACCGGTTCGCGTATGTCTTCATACTTGGCGGTCTTTTTCCCTTGGAAATAATCACAAAAAAACCAAACACGGAAAAACAGCTTAACTCAGTTTAAGCTATTTTTCCTCGACAAAAAAATTTCATAATTTCATAAACTTAACTTAAACCACTGAGTAGGTGCATTAGTGCGTATGTAATAGCTTCGGTCCTACTCCTATTCCATTCCTATTCTCCTTTCCATTCCTATTCCATTCGTTTATTTTTTTGTTTTCCATCCCGTCCCGTTACCATTTATGCATCATTTTAAATAGAAAAAAAAAATAATTTTTTATAAGTTTTTGTATACCTTTGTTTTTTAAAAAGGGGAGGGGCATGTCCAACCCCTTTAACCGAAAATCAATATTAGCATAGAAATATCCAAGTTTGAGACTAAAATATACGCAAAACTGTAAGTTAATGGTTCAAATTCAATATTTTTGTGAAATCGACCTTTAAAGTTGGGCGTGGCCAAAAACTTTGTATGAACGAAATCTAAAATAATGTCCGGTGTACTTTATTTGCTGAATTTTATTTACTATTCTATCCTTAGTAAAGCTAAACAGCAGTCGAACTCCACGCTTTTCTAGAATTTTATAGGTATTTCTTGAATTCTGCCTCTAAATGTGGTTGTGGCCAGAAACTTTGTATGAACCGAATATTTTTTACATAATATATTAAGGTAAATTTTTCCAATTTTGAGCAAAAATATTTTATAAATTGCATTTCAAAGTTTACTCTCTACATCGATATACGTCCACTTGGGGCGGTCAGCCGATTTTGTTTTTACTTTTTATGTCTTGAAGGTATTTATTACGAGATGCTAAATGTCAAATTTCAGTTTTTCACGACGTCTTACAGTTTCGAAAGCACTGGAGGTAGTTGCACATTAAGACCGATTGTGGGCGTGTCTGTGGGCAGGTTTGAAAAATTTTAACACATGTATTGCTTCGCATGAGAGAGAGCCTACGTATTAAATTTCAGATTTCTAGCTCAAAATTTAAGGCATAAAAATTGGTGACATACGCACGAACGGACAGACGGTCGGAATAGGGAATAGGGTATAACAAACAACCAAAGTCAAGTAAGCTTTTTATTCCTTTTTGTAAGCTGAAGAAAAAATTATCTTAAGTCCACTTAAGACAATATTTTTGTTGTTTTTTTTTTATTTAAATTTGTTTGTTTTCCTTATTCTTAACTAAAAATGTGACTTAAGGTTCTTTCACAGCCGGGAAACTTGCGACCAGCGAACTGACAAATAAACGACTTCAATCTAAAATACTGTTTCAAAAGTGAAAATCGCACACACATAATAAAAAGACTGTCAAGCATGAAGACATACGCGGAGCGGTCCGTCGGCTTTTGTTTTAGGCGAGGCTTACTTTTATTGCACTTTTTCGTAGTGAAACTGTTCTTAAATTGCGTGATTTTTTAATTTTGCCACTTAAAAATGGGTAGCATTTTTCTTTTCCTTTAATATCTTTTATATTTTTTTCTTAAAAATGAACTTAAAAGCTTATTGGTTCTTTCACGTTCATGCAGTTGTGCCTGCGTCAAATTTGGTTGATGTAAAATAAGTGGCCCGAAGTTGCAAAATACGTATCTGATAGCAGCATCATTTTAGTCAGTCAACTAAAGTGTTTTTAAGCACATCTAGAAAATCATAAGCTATTTCAAAGCTGGTCATTTATGCTTAAAGATGGACTTCGTTCGGTATTTATTTCAAATTTGTACCTTTTGCCGTTTCGAGGGAAGGACATAGTTCTAAGCATTTCAACTTTTTTAAACCAATTTATTGGCAATATTATCTTAAATACTTTTAGTAAAAAGTATAAAGCACTAAGTAATAAAACATTTTTATTTAAAAAAACTGCATTCTATTGGGGACTTTCCTTAAATTCTACGGACATGGATTTCTGAGAAAACGGTAAAACATATTGTCTTATGTTTCGTTGGTTTTAATAGGTTTCGTTTGTTTAACGTCTGAAACGGCAATATTGAAACTTTTTAAATGCAGTAAATCTGAGTTGTTAATGCTTCATACTTCAGCCAAATTTTAGTTTAATCGTTTTCGAAAATATGTTTACGTTTTTGAGTTAAATCTTCGAAGATTTTGAATATTCGAAGTTTGATTTAGCTTTACATAAAATCTCAAAAGATGAACTATGCCTGTTATTTATTTCAAAGCTATACTTTATAGCGTGTGGGAGCTAGAGGCGGAGACACATCTCCTTTTGACCTTTCAATAATTTTTTAAATTTCAAACCCATAAAACAAGTAATTTGATTTTTTTTTCTGTTCCCGTTAGAATTTTTTCCAATAGCGCAACTACCAGCGCTAAGATGGGATGCTTTTTTCGTTTTTTTTTTTCTTTCGTTACTAGGTCCTTTTAATACCAATGGTTTTTGTGAAAACGGTAAAACAATCTCCTTTTATATTTCCTTTTTTAAATAGGCTTCGAAAAACGTTAACCTACAGAGGCAATTTAAATTTTTTTATATCGCAGCTTGCTTTCCTTTTGTAGGTACGCTTTGTACTTGAAAAAAAAAATCTGAACAAGATCGCTTCTACCCCTTAAATTACTAGAAGATTTTAAAAATAGTTTTTGAAAACGCTTTTTTGTTTTCGAGTTAAATCTTAGAGGGCTTTGAGACTTAAAAGTTCTCTATAATTTTCCTTAAAATTTTGAATAATTTCTGATACGTGTAATTTTTTTTATATGATTTGTCTAAACAAGAGATAAAGTGGGGATACATACGTTTTTCATGAATTTTCGTTCGGAAAAATTTGACTTAAGCACTTGGTTCATTTTGAGTTGCTTTATACGTGTGTTCAATATTGTGTTTGTGCACTAAGCGGTTTAAAAGTTATGGCCTAGACACTTTGAAAAACGTCTTCCATTTTCAACTCTTCATTTCTCAAAAAGTTTTCAATATTTTGAAAAAAATTTATATTATCATTAAAGTTTGGTATCTACCTGGCTTAGGTTTTGCTTTTCTTGCCTACTTATCTTCTTAAAAAAAGGATTGAAAAACATTTAGTCCACTTTCCCATGAAATTTCAAACTGTAATTAAACAGTTATTACTGCTTCTAAAAAATTGCCCTCGTTGGATTCTCTGACTATTTCCGCAGTTTAAAAGCACACAAAATTTTGTCTTTCTACGACTTACCGTTCAGAAGTTATAACACGATTGGACTGACGAACGGACAACGTAGTGAGACTATAAGGGGGGCTTTTTCCATTTTTGGACGGACCGCTAAAAAAATCTTAAAACTACAATTTTAGTAACAATTACTCCTAGCTTGCTGCCCCCTCAAGGACCTCAAGTCGGGCCCTGGCACAAAACGATTTTACTTTCAGTTTTGTACAATATGTCTTGTATTTTGGTAAGACCGCAGAACCCTCCGCATTGCTGAGTTTTATTAAACATGTATTTTGGACTAGCGCGCTCGTTTTGTTCGTGTAAAATGTGTTTCACCTTTGGTCTGAGAGAAAAACCTTTTCCTGAAGGAGTATTTCGTATTGATCGGGCGACGACGCACGTGAAAGATAGAAAGAAGGACAAAACGCGCGCGCAAGACTTGGACTGGGAAATTGCTTTGCATAAAATTCCCATTTCTTTAATTCACTTGCCATTGTTGGCGGCGGCGGCGGGCTCCAGGTTTTTTACCTGCTGCTGGTGTGCACATTATACAAATGACGCCTGTGAGTAGCTGCTAAAGGAGGGAAATTGGTGTGTAGGTACACACAGTTCCTTCTTCGCCGCGCGCCGTCATATGGCAGAACACCTTTGTGTCGACAATTTATAACGTGTGATCAGGAAACTTCCCACATTTGGAATTTCGTTTGTCCCGTCTTTATATCATCCTAGCTTGTACTTTTTCCTATTTGTTTACCTAGCTATCGGAAGGAAGGAAGGAAGGAAACCCATAGGAAGTGCACTAAGTTGCACCACATGTCATATACACGGGAAAGGAGACTAGTAGAGTTACTCGTCATCAGTGCCCGATGTGCAGGGGTGAATTTTTTTCGTCTTTAATTGCTCGCGCTGTTCTCTAAGAATGCATGAACTGGCGCATCTTTTACCCTGACGAATGTTACCTTTTCTGGAGTCTTTTTAGAACAACAAGTGTTCGTTTTTTTTTTTAAAGGGGACAAGTAGTTTACGTGCGGGCATTAAAATTTGACGGTTTTTTTAAATGCATAGTTCGCTGCGTGAGTTTTAATGATATCTACGTTCTGTAGTTTAGAGGGGATGCAAATTCACTCCAAAGTAACCGTTGGAAGAAGGACATTTATCTTAACTTTATCATCGAGATAATTTTGTGTGTGTAAAATTGCGCTATTATGTGTACATATATCTTCTATAAGTATTGTTTGTGGCTTAGATGCATTGCGTAGTTTTCAGCTGAAGCAATTACACAGATATGCAAAAAATAATACATTATACCTAGCCGGAATCCTTTGCATGTATCAGACAAAGGAACTTAAATATCGAATCGGAGAAGCATAATATCCCAAATGGAGCAAGCATTATTAGGAACTTCCCAATCCCAATCAGTAATTGGCCACTGCTGGGCTATAAACTGGCTTAAACATCAGTCGTCTCTCTTGACATGACAATTGATACTCTCAAAGGGTTTGTCAGACCTTCGCGGAGGTGAAATCTTTCCGAAATTTGAATCTGGATGATCAGGCATTCAGTCTCACTGAGGTTGTTTCGAGAGTCAACGGCGAGCTTCTTGAGATACGTCGCTTGACTAATTCTAGGGATTTGCGATAGTGGACAACTGAGCTAAATGATAAGCGGAGACAGGTTTATGGACTTAGAAGGTTCTTTCAAAGAGGTAAATCCTTGGGAGTTACACATAAGCTGTGCTTGGCTTAATAGTTACAAGATGCTACTCTTGAAAAGAGCAGATTTACGGAGTGTCAACGTGTAAGGACCCTTGGGGTCAACTTTATCGGATAGCTCAAGGGAAGAAAGTATTAGTTAAGTGCGATCCGTGATGGTGATAGCATGTCATCAGGATCATCATTTACACTTTTTTTCCATTAAAACCATCATTTCGTGGAAAGAGAGTGTGAATGTGCTAGCGAGGTAATATTTCCCCAGGTGTGAGCAGCAGATTGACACTTCACCTGGAGATAATTCTGTTGCTCCTGGGTAAGAACTAAGCAGTGTCTAAAATTAGGTCGAAAAAGTCACCTGAGGTGGAATCGGCTTAGTTGATCTGTGATTTTCACATTTTGTGTCAGTCAATGAGATCAAGTAAAATAGTCCGTCTCTGCAAAGTCATTATAAAAATATTGTTTCGAATCGTTGTATTACTTAGGCTTGTGAGAACAGTTGATTTTATTCAAGCATGCAGAAAGTCAGCATATGTGTAGGCGGAAAAATCAACTAACCAGAAAGTTTGAAAACTTGCGAGCAGCTGATTTTGACGGTGATTGATCATGAGCTGTCACAAGAAAATTGTGATGATCCCAGTTTACGAAGACGAATTTTTGTGTTTTGACGGGTATTGACGGGCTGACTGGAGGTATGGTGAGAGCCACCTGAAAAGAAGTTTCCGAATATTTGATGGAAATTTGTTCAGGTTTCCCCCCTCTAAGCGGGAAGCGGTTAAAAGTGATTGCTTTGTTGAAGTTCTTATGAATTGGCTAATTCCTATCAGATGTCCTTATCGCGGCATCAGCCTTCTTCCTCTGCTCGAAAAAAATCTGGAAATGGTTATGATGCTTCGGCCAAGCATCACTGATTCTCAGTCTCCATTTCATATGGGGAATATGCATGAATTTTCGTTAAGGAAAAAGTACTTTTATATAGTAATTTTAATTATGTGCTTGGCATATTATTTGACTTTAGGGATGCTTCCGATTACATTAGTTGGGATAGAATTTTTGCACAACTACGTGAGGTCGGGTGCAGAGAATAAGCTCTTTGGAAGAGCTATTTCTCGGGCAGAAAAGCCCACGTAATTGGAGTTGGCGAATGTTTTGGTGTATATGTTGAGCGTGGTTGCCCTCAAGGATCATGATGGACTCCTTGTTATTGCGGCTTAACGAAATTTGTGGTTGCTGTGCTTTTGCCAAAGACCTTCTGCCGTTCTGCCTGGGGTCTGTATAGACGCGCTATACGCATAGTCTACAATGGCCTATCTGTAGCGTGTGCATCGTATGCTGCTTGGCTGATGAAACAACTAATTTTTCTATTCTTCAGAAGCAATCCTAATGGAATTGCTTCTAGGTTAGGGTCGTGGGTGTGGTTGCCAGGCCACGGGCATTTAAGGCAGTCCATTTGGAGGTAGTAACCTTCACCGTTGCGAAGCTCCACCGGAAGCTATATTCTGGTACCATGGGAGACAGGTTTCCCATGGACCAGGCTGATTTATGCTGGTGCTTCGCCGCCAGTCATCTTGGCTCATTTCTGTCTAAATGAGCATCGTGCTGCCTGTCGCTGCCCAAAATCGCGGGAATGTCTGCTGGTCTAGTAATCCGGTCTTCGGGCTCCTGGGTTTCTACGCCCAAAGAGGTTTTAGATAGACCTAGCTCTAGCAAGGATGAAGTTCTCTTAAGGTGACTTCATATTATACGTGCGCTCTTGCCTCTAAGGCTTAATCTCACGGTGGGCAGTTCCACGAACTGATGGTAAGGGTAAGCGTTTTCCCACCCCAAGATCATTCTCGCACTATCCAGCACAAGATATCACGTAGTATAATATGAAGTCACCTTAAGAGAACTTCATCCTTGCTAGAGCTAGGTCTATCTAAAACCTCTTTGGGCATAGAAACCCAGGCGCCATCAATTCGTGGAACTGCCCACCGTGAGATTAAGCCTTAGAGGCAAGAACGCACGTTAAGCGTTTTCATTTTCGTTCCAAAAAATTAAACATTTTATAGTAAGATGCTAGTTTAAGACACATAAACTGCTTATGGGGCCTTTTGAAAATATTTAATGAAATTATGAAGGGTTTCCTCCACCCCATTTGGTGTTCCACAACAGGCGTGACAGTTTGATGTCACATCTTTTGATTCAATATGAATCCTCAACGTGATGGCTTAAACCGAAGTCTCAGTAAAATTTTACGCTTCATATATGGTTTTCGCGGACTTTCCTTTAAGTCAAGTGTGAAATCCTTTGAAGGTTTTGTTTTGGGCAGGGCGTGACAGGCGCCAAACTGACGATCAAACCGTCACGCCTGTTGTGAAACACCAAATGGGGTGGAGACTACCTTTATAATTTATTTAAATAAATAAATAGAGTGGCGCAACAGCTCGAGGTGAACCAGGGCAAACTTCTCAACAATGTATGCTGGTGTGTTAATTTCTTTACATACAAGGGGACCTACAATTTGTCGAATCCGAACGGCACTTTGAAAAGTTTTTCAAGACAATTAATACTCTCGGAGGGCTTGTCAAACCCTCGCGGAGGTGGGGACCGTGAAAAAGAACAAGTCTTTTTTTTCAGGTGACGACGGCAGGATTCGAACCCAGACCTCCGGCGTAGTAAGCACACACACTAACCACTACGCCACGGCACCCCACATAATTTATTTGCACGTTTTCAATTTCTTTCTGTCCCGGTCGGGATTCCAGCCCGAAGCTCGGCGCGGCGCCAAAAGAGAAAATAAAAATATCCCTGTTGCTAAAATCAAACCTAAAAAAAAGTCGTTAAGATTGCCAACCGTAGGTGATAATGTTTTGATGGACAAAGGGTACCCAAGTCTCTCTGGCTGCTTTTTGGCGGATCACCACATCTATAGAATTAATCGAATCAATCAGAATAAGCGGAGAGTTTAAGTAAAATTTCCCTTATAATACTGTTTCCTTCGAAATAATACGCAAAAAGTCTCTTTAGAAGGTGATTTTGATCTTATCTCAGACCACTCAGGAGTAATCTTGAAGATGCGCGGAAGTCTATGGGAAATAGAAAAAGCTCCTAGATTAACTAACAAAAACGCAAACTGAAATTCCTTGAGAAAGGCCTGTAAGCACGGTGTTGGCTTGAATGTACCATTCTCCATTCGAGTAAGAAGACGCAGTTACCATAGTATAAAAATTACCATATAGTACAAAAGCACTAGTTGAAAAAAAAAGTTAGATGGTGGACCCTTTAAAAGTCGTGAGACCACTGAAGACTTGTCCGCGGAACTACTTGCTGTAGAAAGCGGTTTAGTCCATCACGAAAATCTGAATACCTTCGACACCAATTAGAAAGTTAACGTGAACAAATCGGAAGTGATGGTTGTTTCATGAACTCCTGTGCAGTTATTTTTCGAGGATTTGGACACGTTGTTTGCTTGCCCCCTGACAGACATTTCGTCGTCCCCTTGGTAGGCCAGGAAACAGGTGGTGGTATCAGGTAAAGAACCTCTGCGTCTCTGGAATTGGTGGCAGAGGATCGAGAACGATGGAAAGACCATTTAGCCACCCTCGTATGTGTGTTCTAGTACTTTCCTTGGCGTAGAGCCTTCGAGACAATACGAGGCACGAAGGATTGAATTATGAAGTAAAGGAAACCTGACCCTGCAAGGTCGCGTTTAAGAATAGCCTTGAGGTAAGGTATGTCTGTCGTAAGAGCCGACTAAAATCCACTGGAGAAAGTAATCTTCAGGCATGAGTGATGCTGTCTAGGAGTATAAACTCCTTGTGGGGCCACTCTTGGCAGTAAAGTTATAACTGAAAAAGATGAACCCAAAGGTTTAAATAAAATCCAGCAACGTCTGATACATATTGTGCGGCTCGTTGGTCAGCGTATGATCCCAGAGGGACGGCTGAACTTCAAATAACAGAAATCCAGGAGCGTCTGTCTCGAGACGAGCGGCTTCCTGGTCGGCGTCTGTTGTCCGGGTTAGAATCGGCCGAATTTAAACCTGGCAGCTAGGTATAAAATGCACGACCCCCCCCCCCGCTCCCCAAACATTAACAGAAAACGAAAACAGCCTCGGATATTTGCTGATCCTGGTAATCCAGGGCTCCCTTTTGGAGCTAGGCCTGAGGGGTGTCAGCATGCGAGCGCTTGGTGGTCGGAAGGTCCCGCTCGGCATCCGAACGGGTTTAACCCGAAGAAGTTCGGAGCAGCCCGTCAATGGTGCCGCTATCCATTACGGTGTGCGGAAGGGGACAGCGCCAAGTCAAAATGAGAGCTTAGGTGGAAACTCTACAAATCGACAACGGCACCAACTCAAAATTGGCACGTGGAATGTCTCGTCGCTAACAAAGCACGAACTTGAATTGGTTGAGGAGGCCAAAAAAGATCAGCCCGTTGGAACTGGCATCTCCTCAACTAAGTGGAAGGGTTCTGGAACCAAAGACTTCGATGATGAGTGGAAGCTGGCGTCCCAAATCACATGGCTGCACAGGCGGGTGTGGGGATACTCACAAGTCCCCGGTTGTCAAAAAATGTATTCGATGTCATTCCGTTAGGGGGAAGGATTCTGATCTTAAAGCTTAAGCTTGAACGATCGACTCTGGCTCTGGTTCAAGCTTGTGCACCAAATCGAGAGTCAGAGTATGAGTCCTTTTTGAACGAAGTTGATGCTGCCCTGGACAGAGTGGCAGAAACAGACTTCTTCCTCCTGATGGGTGAGTTCAATGCACATGTGGGTACGGACGACAGTACTTGGAGGAGTATGATCGGCAGGCACGGTGACCCGGATCAAAACAGGATCGCAGGGAAGTTCTTGAACTTTTGCTGTGCATATGGCTTGTCCATTATGAACACCTTTTTCCCACACAAAGACGTTCACAAATACAGATGGTACAAGCACAGTTTAAATCAGAAGTCACTGATTGATTTCTTTGTTGTACCATCGTGTGTTCAAAGAATGATTTGTGATGTTCAAATTTTCAGGGGAGCTGAGTTGTCAACAGATCACCACTTAGTGCTGTGTGAATTATTCTTGAGTGACAGTATTTCTTTGCCACCCAGGCGAAAACCAAGACTGGTGACCCGCATACGGTGGGAAAGGTTGCAGGATGCTGACTCTGATTTCAGAGAGCGCTTTGCACAGCATGTTTCGGAGAAGTTTGAACAAATTCCAACTGACCTTTTGAATGTAGAGGAGGAATGGCAGCTGTTTTTATAGGCAGTCATTGCCTCTGCAGAAATGTTTGTGTAGTGAAGCGGCTTGGGGTAGCGGCTGGTGGTGAGAAAAGAACTGCTTGGCTTAAAACGCCTGGAGTTCAAGAAGCCATCAGAGAGAAGAAGAGAGCCTACATTGCGTGGATCCAACGTAGAAACTCAACTTCTCGAGCCCGGTACAATGAGGCGCGAAGGACTTCCAATCTGGCAGTCAGAACAGCCAAGGAATAGTCATGGAAAAAGTTCGGCGAGAAGTTGGAGCAATATTACAGATCTGCAAACAAGATATTTTGGCAGACCATTCGCCGGCTCAGAGGAAGGAATTTGAATATCATTCAAGGAGTTAAATCCAAGGACGGTACACTTCTTTCAAATGAGAGCGATGTCTTGCGCAGATGGAGAGAGCACTTTTCGAAATTGCTCAACCCCCAACAGGGCACTGAAGATGGCATTCCCACTGCTGACGAGATAAGGGCGGAGAATAGTCCCACAGTAGACGAAGTCACTAAAGCGATTACATCGCTAAAAGTTGGCAAGTCTGCTGGAGTTGATGAAATCCGGCCAGAAATGCTCAAGGCAATGGGTGAAGAGCGTGTTAAATGGCTTACATCTCATTGGCAAACGGGAGTTATAGTGCCCATTTTCAAAAAAAGGGAACAGGAGAGATTGCGCCAACTAAACGGGCATATTTCTCTTGAGTCTTCCGGGAAAAGTATTCGCGAAGGTGTTGCAAACGCGTTCCAGAGCTGTAATCGAGCCTTTGTGACGGGAAGCACAGTGCGGCTTTCGGCCTGGCAGAGGCACAACCGACCAACTTTTTACTCTGAAGGTTATTCTTGAGAAGGCCTGGGAATATGCCAAACCGGTCTGCCTGTTTTGTGGATCTGGAAAATGCCTGTTTTGTGGATCTGGAAAAGGCGTATGACCGAGTCCCTCGGTATACACTGTGAAGATTTTTGCAGGACTATGCGCTGAGTGGGCCTCTTCTGAGAGCCATCCAGTCGTTGTATGGAAACTGCAGAAGCTGTGTACGGATAAATGGCGTCAAATCCCGACCTTTTGATGTGCGCGTTAGACTTTGCCAGGGCTGTGTTCTGTCGCCGCTCCTTTTCATAGCACATATGGACTTGATGGTGAAGCGCAGTCTTGGCGAGTAATGTTTCGAATTGGCTGGCATCAGGATGAGCCATCTGCTTTTCGCAGATGATTTGGCCATCCTTGCATCATCCAAAGAGGAACTTCAACGAGCACTGGATAGGTTTGCAGCTGTCTGTGGTAATGATGGGATGAAAGCAAACGTAAACGAATCAGAAGTGATGGTTGTTTCCCGAACTTCTGTGCATTGTACCCTGCACATAAATGGAGTTCCATTAAAACAGGTGGAGAAGTTTAAGTATCTCGGGGTCTTTTTTTCACGAAAGATGGGAGGAGTGATACTGAATTGTCCTGTAGAATTGGCCAAGCTGGAGCAATAGTAAAGGAAATGCGCCAGCCTGTCATCAGGAAATCTGAGCTTGGAGTGAAAGCAAAGATCTCAGTTTTTAATTCAGTGTTCGTTCCGACCCTCATCTATGGTCATGAAATTTGGGTAATGAATAAGATCCCGAAAGAATAAGATCGCGGGTACAAGCTGCCGAAATGAGATTCCTGAGGTGCGTTGCTGGTGTTACTCTAAGGGATAGAGTGAGAAACGTCAGTATTCGTGGGAATCTTAGTGTTGAGCAGCTACTTCCCGAGTGGAGCGAACGATTCTTCGATGGTTTGGACACGTTGTTCGCATGCCCCCTGACAGACTTCGTAGACAGGTCATGCTTGCCGAGATGCGAGCGCGTCGCCCCCTGGTAGGCCAAGGAACAGGTGGTGGGATCAGGTAAAAAAACCTCTCTGAGTCCCGCCTAGGGGTTGCGCCGGAGTCTCTTGAGTTGGTGGCGGAGGATCGAGAAAGATGGAAGGACCATTTAGTCACCCTCGCTCCGCGACCCTTTTAAAGGATAGGCGGCATCCGAAAATGATTATGATGATGGGAAACCTGGCCGGTAGAAATGTTTAGAATTTTGGAAACATATCTCGAAAACAGACTTTCGTGTTAGGTGTGGTACTGAATACTCGAATTTCAAGCTGGTCCGCCCCAGGGAAGCATCCTCGTTATGACCCTGTTTCTGCTCTGCAACAGAGATGATCTTGATACCTCAAGATGATCAGACAGTCATGGCCAAGTTCGTGGACGACACGGCCATCCTGGCAACAGGTGAATCACTCTAGTCATCAACGAGAAGCTTCCAACATGGGTTAAGTGGTCCATACACATGACAGTGCATCACACTTAATATATTAGTATACATTATTTATATATATATATATTTAAAAATAAATAATATATATATTAATTATTATTACTATATATTTAATATTATTATATATTTATTATTTTTGTTATTATTTATTATTATATAAAGAAATATAATAAAATATTTAAGCTCGTACACATCGGCATTAAATATACAAAAAAAGTAATACTTCAAGCAGCATACTTCAAATAAAGAATTTAGCAACATTATTCAAGGCACTAATAAATTTTAAAAATCAAAGTTAATTTAACACACAAATAATATGAGCTTAAACATAAAAAAATGACACCGATCCGCACTTTCTTTATTTAGCCAAAACCATCGCAAACTGAAATTTTATTTTTCTCAGGAATCTGTGATATGCTAAGAATGGAACTGCAGTCATCAGTGCATATTCCGCACTTAAATCATGGTCTGCCAACAGTACAATCGCACCAGCATCATCATCATAGCGGATTTATGCATTCCCACCATCATCAACATCAGTTAAGCATGCACGATGAAAAACCACCAAAGAGTAAGTAAAAATGTTAAAATATAAAACTTTGTTTTATAATAAAAAAAATATAAAACTCAAGTTTTTTGTGTAAATTCCTATCCTTGATTTCACCCGAACAAGCTTAAAAGCTATGGTGCGTGTATTAAACCTGCATAAAATTGGGAGAATAATCTATAAATTCTCGAAAGATTACGATTTCAACTAAGCTAAGCCCTAACTTAAGATCTCAGACTCAGGCCAACAGGCTATCATAATTTCAATTTAAAAAATAGAAAGAATGATCGATATCCACCTACGTTCTAGCATTAACAAGAGGCTATTGTCCCAGCTTTACGATCCATTGCAAATTCTCTGTTAATCCCGGAACAAAATGAATTTAGAGCCAACCCAGCGAGCAGTTTCTTAGTGCAGAGCTAACTTCGGCAGTAAAGTTGTCGAAATCCTCGACACTCGAAGTTATTGACCCTCCCACCTCTCACTTCACATAGGAAATCATAGAAAAAGAAGTTCGAGTCATTTTCAGATGTCATTTTTCACAGAAACACGCAAAGCCCCTGTCATTTCACACAGAAAAAATATTCAAAGAAGTTCACACTGTTCATGGTTGATCCGGGATCAAAATTGGCGGGTTAAGCCGAGATTAATCCCGGATCAATATTCAATGAAAAGTTCATTTCATTCATTTCTCGGTTTAACTCGGAAACTAGAATGACCTCGCGCTGAAAAACTGGCCCTAAGAATTTGATCGCTCTTAATAGATGGCATATTATCTTACAATATCCTGTAAATCGGCGTCATTATAGGACATTGTTTGATAGGCAAGAATGCGACAAGGCTTGGTGTTAATTCTAAGAGCTGCAAGGATGAGGCGAAAGAATCGAGATTACTCCCCACTTTCTCTGCAAACGCCGCGGTCTCTATAAGAACCAACATTTTCAATTTGGAGCTTGCTTATATGCAATGATCTTAGCGATCTAAATACGACTAACTTAAACGTCTCTCACGCTTCATTAGTAGCTCGAAATCATTGATCGAGTAGGCAAATTGTTCCAGATCCGCTCACGGTACCACAATGGACCTAGTGGGTCTAATTGTAAGGTTTTCTTTGGACCTAACTGCCACATTAACCTAACCTTACCTAATAAGACAAGAATATTCCAGCTGATTTCCTTTGAGGGTCAGGAAAGGAGATGTAATGAATTGCGCCAGCTACAGAGGCATCAGCGTTCTTAGCATCGTATACAAGACCTTTTTTTCTGTACTGTCTGAACGCCTTAAGCCGTTTTTTTCTGTTTGGTGTGGCTTTAGGCCAGGAAAGTCCATCATGGATCAAATATTCACACTGTGGCAGATCTAAGCGAAAACCCAGGAATTTCAAATTGGTACCCACCGGCTTTTTTATTGATTTTAAGGCCGCGCATGACAGCATCTCTGGAGACAACGCAATGTCTAGTTTTGGTATCCCTGGATGGAAAACTCACGCTGTTCCGTCAAGGTCGGTACAGATATCACCGACCTTTTTTTGATTAATGTTAAAAAATCGGTTAAGACAAGGTGTCATGCTCTCTTTTGACTTCTTTAATATCATGCTTGAGAGAATTGCGCAAAAATGTCGCGACAACACTAGGGGCACAATTTGACAAAATTCTGTACTCGCATATGCAGACGACATTGACATAACCGGAACAACTTAGCGCGATGTTAAGGAAGCCTTCACCGTGAGCATCGGGAGGGAAGCGGCGAATAACTTGACGGTGTCATTAATAAAAGACAGTTAACACAGACGCGACGTCTGTGTGACAAAGTATCACCATAGACAACTACAACTTTAAGGTAGGTAAATAGGGGCTTTGTCTACATGGGTTCCGCTATAAAATCAGACAAAGACACCAGCACTGAAATCAAACGAAAGATGACTCTTACCAATCGCTATTTCTTTGGGCTAAGAAGGCAATCGTCCAACTTTAAGACACTTATCTGCCTAGTCCTGAAGGACTGGGCAGATTATAAGGTGCAGAAACATGAATCCTCTCAAAGGCCGATGAAAAAAATTTAAAGAGGAGTTTATGGTCCCGACTATATAGACTGATAGTGGAGGAGGAGATTAATCAGTCAATCAATCATTTTTTGTGATCGCTTATCCTTAGATAGGTCGCAGAGCGAGGGCGGTTTAATGGCCCTTCCACCGTTCCCGATCCTCCGCCGACAACTCAAGAGAAACAGGCGCGATCTCCAGACGGGTCTCGGAGATGTTCCCTACCTATTCCCACCACCTGTTTCTTGACCTCTCAGAGGGTGATGCGCTCGTGTATCGGCTAACAAGACCTGTGTAGGAAGACCGTCGGGGGCATGCGGACAACATATTCAAACCATCGAACATCGAGGAGGAGATATAACATCGAACTATATCGGCCGTACAGCGACATCGATCTAGCTCGAAGAGTCGAAATCCAACGTCCGCGCTGGCTGGATCATCTAGAGCGGATGTACACCAGCGCGCCTCAGTAGAGGAGCGCCGAGACACAGATAACGCACGCAAGTGGAAGGGACCTCAGCCAACTTAGCGTGCGAAACGGGAGACGGCTAGCTGGAGACAGAGGTGGTTGATAGAGGCCTAGGTCCACCCCGGACTGTAGCAACACATGCCACATATCCAGACTAGTTGCCTTTTACATGGAAGGGTTGGAGTGGTTCTTCCTTTCTATGCGGAAGATGCATCTATCTTTATTATGTTTTCATTTCTGGAACTGCTATCTACACTTAAATTATACTGCTTAACCTTTTCTGTATTTCTGTGTTTCCAGATCACAAATTGGAGAATTATTGTGGCAGCGGTAGTACGAACTTCATGCCGACTACGGCTGTCGAGTGGATTGCTCTAAATGAGCAGCAAAATAATGCAGGTCAGTGCCCTTATTTAGATAAATATTTTGTGAAGAACTTGAATTTATGTTCTCGAAAAAAAGAATACGATTATTGAAACATGACCATATTAACCATGATTTGTTTTTCTTTTCAGAAGATTCCCACAGCTCTCAGGGGAGTATTTCTGGTGATGGTAAGTGTACATGACTGAAAAGTTTTAGGAGTTCGATTTTAGTTTTTACAAATTGACTTTGATGACATATTTTATTTGCTTTGAAAAAAATTCCATGTAGATATACAGCGACATTTTAGAAAGTTATTTCAGGTAAATTATGTAGAAAATTGTTCAATTGTCAAATGGTTTACGCTACGTCATGACTTCAGTTCAATACCCGTTTAAAAGAGTAGTTTTTGCTGGTTTAAGGTTTAAGCCCTGAATTCTCGCGAAAATGAACCCGAAATTTTTGATCAGCAACCCTAAAAAGGTCAATAATAGAGAAAGCTCCATCCCGTTAGCTTTTAAAATAGGCAAACCCTTATTATGAGGTAATTTCACCTCCTCTTGTTTACAGAAAGTCTAATTTTTTTATGAAATATTTATTTATTGTTTCAACTCGGAGTCAGAAAAACATTTTCTACGCATAACTTAAGTCAAAAATTGTAAATTTAGAAAAAAACCCTTTAAGGGGTACCTTCCACCACAATATTTTAACCCGAAAGATTAGATTTCTATAAAATATAACTTAATATTCGTATTAAGGGAATGTTCGTAATTCAAAGTCTCAAACCAAGCTGACTTGTGTGCAGGAAGTACGCCAAGGATGGTTGCGAACTTAGAACTTTCGAGATCTCACTAGATGGGGGTAGGGTCTTTGAATAACGAAATTTATTTCGTTAAATTGCACTCATGGCCTGAAAGTATGTTAATGAATAGGTAGTGGCAATTACGGATGAGTTTTTATTTGATGCTGAGGCCTGGACAGAACATGTGCATAATAATAGTTGCGTCATTTTGCCGCCGCATAACACCATTGAGCTCTTCATGACACCAATTTTGACGGGCAAATTTGGGTGGGCAAAGATCAACGAAGTCACTGCGGTGAAAAAGCTAGAAAGAACTTCTAGCATGTTTTTGCAAGCATAAACTAGCTTTGTCGAACTAGCTTTTCCACCGGAAATATATCCGCGATTACGACAAATTTTCGCTGAATCCCCACTAAATTCCGAGATTAACCAAACGAATTTCACGAAGAGATTAAAAATTAATTGCGTATTAAATCTCTTCCCCGCATGAATTATTGCACAAAGCTGCGTTGTCGTTTGCTCTGTCACGTTACCGTTCCCTTTGCTTTACAACCGCGTTGAAAGTAAAGGGTGATTTTTTAGCTGGTTTGGTTTTGGCAACACTGGTTTTGACAGCTGACGTGTGTTTAGTACCTTGTGTTACTGTCAAACAGCTTTAGTTTGGTTTGCAATTTAACCATGGATCGTCTTACAAATGAACAACGCTTGCGAATTATTGAATTTTACTATCAAAATTCGTGCTCGGTTCGAAATGTTCATCGCGCGCTGCTTCCATTTTATGGTCGGCATTCTCGACCTTCTGAGCAGTCTATTCGGAAGATTGTGACCAAATTTCGTACCAAATTTACTTTGTTGGACATTAAACCACCAACACGTTTACGTACTGTGCGTAGTGAAGAAAATATTGCGGCCGTATCAGCTAGTGTGACAGAAGACCGCGAAAAAAGCCAACATCTATGCATTCATTCGTGAGATACCGGCCGACATGTGTGAAAGAGTATGCCAAAATTGGACTCAGCGGATGGGCTACCTGAGACGCAGCCGCGGTCAACATTTGCATAAAATTATCTTTAAACATTAAATTGCCAGGTCCAAACTATCGATTCAAATAAATATTTCATTAATTTTTTCGAATTTTTTGTGTTTTTTTTTTTTTTTTAAAGTTCTCAACCTCTTAAAAAATCACCCGTTATATACTATTCGAAAAACGATTTAGAATAATAGAAAATGCCAACCAATCAACAAGAACACAAACCACCGCGGAAGTCAACAATTCCAGGCTCACAGATACGTCAAAACGCATGCAAAAATTCATCGTGTTGAATTTTTTTTAGCTCCCTTAAAAAAAATTTTTATGCAAAAAAAAAATGTAACGACGGATAGTCGAAGCAATATTGTGGTAGCCCCCATTGAATTTAATGTGTGCGAATTGAACTTGTCAAATCAACGTTCACGCAACGCAGCTTTGTGACATAGGCTTAAAGGCCTTAAAGGCACTTCAATATTGGCGTATTCTTTTCAACACCGAATCGTACAACTGGTGTGGAAAACAGTAAAAAATTGTTCTTTTCTCGTAATATATTCGAACCAAGACCTCCGGCGTAGTAAGTACACACACTAACCACTACGCCACGGCACCCCACACCGTAAGATGTCTCCTCTTAATTAAAGGTAGTCTCCTCTTTTCCGAAGGAAAACTTTAGGATTAACTGTCAATCTTCCTTCATTAATCTCTGTTTCATGTGCGATGGGAACAACTTTTTAGAAAACATCAAGACTGCATGTTGGCCTTGGCACGCCATACAAACTCTTCATTTTTTGTAAATTGTACGGGGCTCTTAAAAGGTTCGCCATCCCTGGTTTAGAGTAACAAAACGATTCCGTGTGGATGCATCACTAAATAATTATTATTCAGCTCTATACTGCAAGCTTTGCGGTTCATCGTTGAAAAAATTCAACCTAAGAGCCTCTGTGCCCAGAAACTTACTATTTCTGGACATTTTCTGCCTGATATATAGATATTTTCACAACATGCAGATGTTGTTTAGTACAATATAAAAAAAAATCAGCCTACCAACTAATCAGTGCTAATTCAAGATTGTGTAAAAAAATGGTTTAACGCTCATACTAGTTTTTTCTATCACTTTGAGCTTCTTGTCGCTTTTCTTTCTTATAAGAGTGTTTTGCTTATTATGACGCGTACGCATGCGTAACACTCCGAATTAAAATTCATGTAAATTACGCATGTGTATATAACTTTGCATCATAACCCTGTATCTAACCAAAGTAAACTATTGGCGCGCTTGGGTTGAGCAGTGGGGAGTGCAAAGCCGAAGACGCATGTGCGTGTATCCATGCTCCCCATTGGCTCAATAGTCTCTTATCGATCGGCCTCTTTTGCTCTGATCTTGATCGATAAATGGTTGACAAATGGAAATCAAGTACGAAATACTTTGTTTACGCATGATTTCTTGCAGAACTTGGTAGGCTGAATTTGTATTCGTTTCTCAAAGAAAGCAAATTCCTACCACTCCTTCAACGGATACCAATCTAAATTTTTCCTTAAGAGGCCATTTAGACCGGACAAAAGCCATCCGAAAATGTGATGATGGATTTAAAAAATTAAGACATGCATTTAAATTTAAACGATGCATCACATCTCAAATCTTGCATCTAACCGACACGCAAATCACGTTCATATCATAAAACACGAAGACAGGTTTCAAGCCTTGTACACTTTATACAATACAATAAAACACAATATCGTTTTCACCTGCATGTAGCTTTTTTTGGGGAATGGAATTTTGTTTTTCCTTTGGCGCATCTTTGCAAATGATCAGTAGCTGTATCCAGCACAACGCTTGCACTATATGTCTGGGCATATCGAGCAACCATAATTTGACCACAAAGCGAGTCAGAAGAAAACCCTGTGGCAGCATCCAAGTTACCGTAAAACTACACAATGAAACGTATCTAGATACCTACAAATAATTACTATATGCGAGCATTGTTCCTCGGTTTCTGGGCGCGCGACTGCGCTGAACTAGGTTTAAAGGCGTACAGAGTAAAATATCGATGTTATCACCATTAGAGCACAAGCGATTTTTTTTTCTTTAGAAAAGTCTGAACCAGCAGTGTCGAGGTTGCTCTACGAAAACGTAGACTCTTTTAAGCTGTCAACAGTTTACAATCTCCTTCACCGCTTCATCGAGACCATCTTGCAGCATGAAGCAGTGCAGTGCCTATGATGAGGTTGCCCATTGAAAAAGGCGTGAAAAGCTTGATAAGTAAGCAAACACATAAGGCATTCTGTCCAACACTGTGATTTTCGCAGCATAACAGGTAAAAAGATTGTTGCGGAAAATAACTAACCCAGCCCAAGACCAAGACTATCGATCGAATTCATTTGGAGCGCGCG
This sequence comes from Neoascia interrupta, assembly GCA_947623515.1. Taxonomy (NCBI): domain Eukaryota; kingdom Metazoa; phylum Arthropoda; class Insecta; order Diptera; family Syrphidae; genus Neoascia; species Neoascia interrupta. The sequence continues at coordinate 7,034,411 of OX392465.1, forward strand.
GGCTCTCGGCTCGCCAGCGCACGTCCAGGTGCCTTGCCTGCCACGCGTCTGACTACCGATTATGATATAATAATTCGCCTTTTTTCAGTTTTTAGCACTTCGCTTATCCTTTGGGTTGTTCGTTGCCGTTGTCGTTGTTGCTTCTGTGGTAATCACCTCGTGATCGTATCCAATTTTACCTGAAGGAGCAAGATCGCCAACAGAATGGCCTTAACGGCAGCTATTGTAATTTTTTTTAGGTGCGAGCGACCGATTACATATTATAACGTAGAGCGAGGCAACCAATGTGGCAATGTACCATGTAGTAGCAAGTATGAGATGACTTCCTTGTTCCATAATCAAGACAGAAGTATGAGTGGAATGGACTGGAGTTAATGACGCCACTTCTTGCTATGTTGGTAACTTTTTTGCTCACGACGACGACGTTGGTATACCTAGATTGGTCTACTCTTAGTTTTTAAGGTAGAAACCCGGGGGTCATATACGAATGTTATAGATACCTACAAAATACTGTACTCATACATGCGTCATCAATAAATTTTCGTTTTTATTAGGCTAAATATGAATTAATTTTTAGAATTTGACACGACTTGAATTAAGGATTTATTTATTTGGTTATTTGGTTATTATTAAATTATTTATTTATTTATTGAAAACTCGTTTCTTGCACAGAAGGACAAAAATCATTTAAGCTAGTGCAAGGCTTAGCAAATGTGTGTTACAAATCTTTCTAAAAAGTAATAATTTAACAAAAAAAAATAGAGAAAAGAAGTAAATTAAAGTTTTTAGAGTTTTAACTTGCCTTATTGATACTGGTAGGGAATTCCAAAGCTTGGTGACAAACAAAAAAATTAACGTTCTGATGTACCTAAGGTATGTCAATCTAGGCTGAATGTGAGAGACACTTTGCTCTGATCGGCAAAACGCAAAAGGTAAGTCTATTAAATGAGTAATCGGGTTCTCGTGTAGTGTTAATATCACGCATGTATGACAGAGCCTTATATTTAACGTACCTGTCGAATGAACATAAGGTTGCGCCCTGTTTTCGAACTTTTGAAATTACGCCAGTTGGTTTCGTCTTATAAAAAAAAAAATCACAAAAGAAAATTATCAAAATCGGTTAAAGTTTAGGGATTGCTACCGAGCTTTGAAAATACACAAATTAGCCAAATTTTTTTTGGTTTAAATGGCCAGAAAAAAAAATATTTTTTTTGTTAAGTTTTGAATTGAAAATTCGTAATTGCTACATGGAAAAAGCGACGTTACAGTACGATGCGACACCGAAAATAAAACCCTGGCATAATTGACAAAAATTTAGGTGGGAACAACAAACCTTCTATCAAAATACGTCCAACAAAATCTTTATATCAAATTGTTAAAATTGTGTAATAATGACATAAAAAATTTCCGTATTAAGAAAAATTCATTTGTTGTAACAACAAAATTTTTGTTTGGAATTAAAACAATGAAAAAATTTAACCTCGAACACTAATACTACTAAATCACTTTACGTATGGCTGACAAGTATTCACTGCCAATTTTTTTTAATCATTAAACATATCCGTCAGGAATCGAACCTAGAGTTTTCTTCTATACACTGCAAACAGCGAAGACAAGTTCATTGACACTCGCCGCCGTTGTTGCTTCAAAAATAATGTGAAGTGCTTCAAAAATGTACACATATATGTATCACGAGTGCTGTGAGTTTAAAAGTTGAATTGACCCCAGAAATTAAGTTTACAATTATTGTAGGACGTTGGAGGATACACCATTGGCAATTTAAGCTTATGGAGGTAATACGTAGTTGGTAGTGAAATTATTTATACCTCGAAAAACATATAACAAAATATCATGAATTTGAGAATGTTAATCAAAAAAATTACTTAAAGGGAAACGGTCTGTTGCAAAAAGTTTACGAACTAGAAGTATTCCTACAGAAGAATAATATAGAAGACATATGCCTGATTTCGGAAACCCACTTTAAAAAGGGCTCGGCACCCAAAATAAGAGGTTATATCGACTATCACGCGCATCATCCCACCGATAATTCGAGATGCGGATCCTCTCACTACATTAAAGACTGCGTTAAGCATTCCAAAAACGAAGAAATAGAACTTGTAAAATTAAGTCACCTAGATTACAACATCGCGTCGAGCAATTTTTCTCCGCAATATCGGCTGGCAGATGACGATCTCGTCCCCTCTTTGACTCACTTGGGTCAAACTTTATCATCGGCGGGAACTTCAACGCGAAAAATACTTTTTGGGGCTCACGGTGCAATCGAACAAGAGTCAGAGTCCTCTTTAAAGCATGTTCAAAATGTGGCGTGGTCTTCTTATCGACGGGAAAGCCAATATATTGGCCAACCGACAGAAATAAATTACCTTACCTCGTCGACTTCTTCATCGCCAAGGGGGAACCCTATTACCTAACGAACGTAGAGGAACGCTGTGACCTCTGTTCAGATCACTCGGCAGTTCTTTTGAAAATCAGCGGAAGCCGAGCAAAAAGGAAAGAGCGTCTAGATTAACTAACAATAACACCGACTGGGAAGGCTTAAGAAAATACTGCAAAGAAAACGTAGTTTTGAATGAACCACTCAAAACGTCACTTGAAATAAAAGACGAAACAGACTTATTTTTGTCAGCTACTTCTCCAATTGGAACGATCAATTCTTCGAAGGTTCGGACACGTTGTTCGCATGCCCCCCGGCACACTTCCTAGACAGGTCATGTTAGCCGAGATGCGAGCGCGTCACCCACCTGGTAGGCCAAGAAACAGGTGGTAGGATGAGGTTAAGAACATCTCCGAGATGAACGATGGAAAGACCATTTAGCCGCCCTCGCTCCATGACCTTTCTAAGGATAAGGCCACCGAAAACGATGATGAGAAACTTTTTGAAATAAGACACAGAGCAATCGTCAATGCTCCATGGTACATTAGAAGCAGCGATCTACATCGAGATCTTTGAATCGCAACCGTGACTGACGAGGCAACAAACTTTGGCCGCAAACTTAGAACTCACTTCGCCGACATTGCAGCCATATAATAATCCGAACTTTTGATCAGACAAATGTTACGCGCCGACTTCAACGGACGAGAACGCTCGATCTAGCGGAGACGAAACCGCAAAAATTGACGATATTGTAGGTGCTTTCGCTGGAAGGCAGACTGCTTACTCTTAGTCCATTTTCCCATGAAATTTCTAAGTGTAATTAAACCGTTATTTCTGCTTAAAAACAATTTGCCCTCGTTGGATACTCTGACTGTTACCGCAGTTTAAAAGCATTCCAAATTTGGTCTATCCACGAACTACCGTTTAGAATTTATAACCCGATTGGACTGACGGACGAACAACGTAGCGATATCATAAGAGGTACTTATAACCCTGCTAAGTCTGCTGTCTTAACCCATAAGCGGAAGAAGATGTTAGACACCCGCAGTTCCAGTGTGCAAGTCAAAGGAGGTGTTTTCAGAATGTAGCAGAAATTGACTTCAACTTCTTAGAAAATTCTTTTTTGGGGATCTAAACGAGCTTGCAAGCTTTTTGGTTGCATCTTGCATATATTGTCAAGCTTAGCAAGAAATCTGGCTGGTCAAGGTTTTTTTTTTAAGTTTAGGATGCATCTTCACTAAGTTGTCCTCCTTTATGTATTAACCACAGCAAGCAGTTGCGAAGATAAAGGAAAATAAAGGGTCCCTTGCTGTGCGTATAAGGCAAAACAAAGAAGCCGCTATAGTTTATTTATGTTATGAAAGCGAAGGTAGCCTAGGTAAACGTTTATTAAATAAACGAGATCCATTTTATAAAAAAGGGCGCCTTAATGTTTGTCCTGACCTATGCCCCATAGTACAAAGTTGATGGCAAAATTGCCCACCTATGGGCACTTTAGTACAACGGCGATGATGTCGCCATTTCCATTGAAAATGATATATTTTCAACGATCAACTAAAAATAAATTATTCTTGCTGTCGAAACATCAATATAGAATAGCGAATGTAAATGTCACAAAAATTGTGACTCATTTCAAACATTAAAGTCTCTCTGCACAAGGGGACCATGATTTGCCAAGTGCCATCCCAAGTTCCCTGTCTTCAGTTACTTATTTTGGATTTTCGTGCTTGAGCCCGGATACGAAATTGTTTTTTTTTTGTGTTTTACAATGCACAATGACTTCCTCTTCTGTCTTATTGAGAAATAATGACACTACAATATAAATTACTGACTTGCATAGGGAAAACTTTGTCATATCCACACCAAAAAGTGAAACATAAAATGCGGCAATTTCGATACTTAGTTGCACATTTTGTCACAGAAACGTGCTGAATGAACATTAACAGAAAATCAAAAAGGTACTTAATCTTTTGAATTTCTCCGACTTGTGGTTGGCATCTGGAGGACTGAGAACGACCACCCAAATATAGGTATTCCCGCAAGCGTCAGACCAAATTATGATCCCTTTCAGAGTTACTCAGAAGAATCTCGTTTTTTATTGATTATTTCTAATTTCCAATCCGAATCTTAGTCTAACTTGCAGGCTTAAAAGGCCTATATCCACGAGCAGCAGAACAGTTGCCGTCAACATTTGAGATAAGCTCGAAAACAATTGGTTCTTATGGGAGCGACATAATGATTAAAGCTGTCGCTAGTGGCCTGTTATGAGACTTATTGTACACGAAAACTGTTCCGTCATTCTCGGAAGGCCAGGCTAATATCTACAAGTTCCTCATCTACTGCCTGTGTCGGCAGTGGATGATCAAAAGTGGAAAAGTTGTGTGCGCTCAAAGGTAATTTCTGTTGAGCTATTAGGGTTTGTTGGGTGTCTTTTTCCCATAGCTAGCTAGTAGGTATTATGTCTTACCATCCGCTTTGGTCTTGAGCTGAATACATAATGACTTAAGGTCAATGCGAATATATTGCGACTTAAAGTGTGGAAGTTCAGGGTCATTGTTTATTGGGTATTTCGTTGTTTTTAAATTTGACATCTTGTTGCTAATTTATATATTTATTCAATTAGGTATATGAACGATTTTTAGTTAGATTTAAAGGGATGTCCAGAGCGTGACATGAAGTGGGTGGCAACGTATACAATTTCATCTGGCCCAATGGAAATCTTGTGCAAAAACAAACTAGGCCAAATTTGTTTATAACGATTCTCGTAAGCCACATTATTTAAACAAATCAATGGTTTTTGTAAATTTTAAGAAAGGAAGTGCAAACTTGCCTGAAAACTCTCACAGGAATTTCTGTTTAAAGCCAGTTTAAAGGTATAGATACGATGATGTTCATTATAAATTATTTATTTGACAAAAACACATATTTTTCAAGTTGTTTATTTTTTGTTCAGTATTGCATAATTTTTTTTTAAAACACTGACATGAACATTAAAAAACAATCTTTGTGTTCGAATGACTTAACATATCTAAGCTTAAAAATAGTGTTTCGATGAAAAATATTCATGAGCCCGAGCTCAGTGTGGATCAATCGTCTGCAATATGTTTTCCTTCTCACCAAAATCAATTTAGGAAATCCGAACTGATTCGCTTTCAATTAGATTCTCGAAAAAGTTCAGATTTTCTTAATTATGGCAGCACAAAAATATGTTGTCCGCTGCTTCATATCACTTAAAGGTATTCAAGTTAATAACGGGTGATTTTTTAAGAGGTTGAGAAAAAAAACACAAAAAATTCGAAAAAATTAATGAAATATTTATTTGAATCGATAGTTTGAACCTTGCAATTTAATGTTTAAAGATAATTTCATGCAAATGTTGACCGCGGCTGCGTCTCAGGTAGCCCATCCGCTGAGTCCAATTTTGGCATACACTTTCACACATATCGGCCGGTATCTCACGAATGAATGCATGGATGTTGGCTTCCAGTGCGTCAATCGAAGCGGGCTTGTCCCTATAGACATTAGCCTTGACATACCCCCACAAAAAATAATCTAATGGTGTCAAATCGCACGATCTAGGCGGCCAATTGACCGGCCCGAAACAATCTTCCGAATAGACTGCTCAGAAGGTCGAGAATGCCGACCATAAAATGGAAGCAGCGCGCGATGAACATTTCGAACCGAGCACGAATTTTGATAGCAAAATTCAATAATTTGCAAGCGTTGTTCATTTGTAAGACGATCCATGGTTAAATTGCAAACCAAACTGAAGCTGTTTGACAGTGACACAAGGTACTAAACTCACGTCAGCTGTCAAAACCAGTGTTGCCAAAACCAAACCAGCTAAAAAATCACCCTTTATTTTAAAAGTCTTAAGGCAATCAGGCTAAAAAATTGTCGACTAAATAAGTCCAAAATATTAAAAAAATATGCCTGGATTTGTTAGAAAAATTATTATATTGACATTCAACTGGTTCTGGCCATATCTGCACTCAATGCCAATTGTAACGTTAGTGGACCGGAGATTATGGGCAATTTATATAATAAAAGTTTCAAATAAATCACTGTAAAGTGTTAATTTAGTGTCTTAGGTATTTTGTTTTAAAGTTTGTTTTGAAGTATTATGTAAAGCAAACATTGAATTCCTAAACCCAAAAGGGGCTCTCTTTAAAGTTTTTATGTTATTTTTAAGAACATTATATTAATTGGAAAAGAACTGAAATATCGAAAGTGGGGCTTAATTTTTTTTTATACCCCACCTAGAATATATTAAATTTGCTATACAGTTTGTAACGCAGTGAAAAAATCACCGTAGATCCCTAAGATCTTTAAGAGATATGAATGGGACCCACCGACAGGAGAATCGATTAAGCCATGTCCATCCGTCCGTCCGTATGTAAACAACTTTTAGGCCTAAAATTTTAAGGTAGAGAACTAAAATTTGGTAGGTTGGCTGGAAAACCAATCTTTCAGATCAGGTTTAAAAATTAGCTGAATCCGTCCACAGACACGCACACAACAGGACTGTAAAAATTGGAATTTCGTTATCAACCTCGTTAAGTCTAAAATAATGATATTTAGCAAAGGGGGCCAGAAGAGCTTAAAATTAAAAATGGATGTACGAGGGTAGCGAAACAGAAATAGTCAATAGGTATGAATATTTAATAGTTATCATGACGCCGAACTTTATAAAAAAGATTTTTTTGTTTGCCCGAGTTCCTCCTAATAACATGATAACTCTCGAAACAGGTGTTCCTGACATGTATCTGTACACACTTGCATGTCAGGAACACCCAGGTTAGGTTAGGTTGATGGATGCCCTTTTGACAATAGTCACGGCTTCACTTAGACCAGCAGTTGGGTCCATTGTGTCCATTGGGAACCTTCTTAATTCCTGGAACGAAAACAGATATAGACCGCTGTTAGAAGCTCAGAGTTCCGCCCTCTTGGACCCATCCAGATTTGTATACAAATCTTAGGAGGTCCTTTAGATCTACATTATTTAGATCTTCGAGCTCGTTGAAGAAGTAGCTGCCGAGGATACTACGCCTGATGCTGTTTAGGGCTGGGCATTCGCAGAGCAGATGACGAACAGATTCAATTTCTTCAACGTCCCTGCAGCTTCTGCAATAATCGTTATGCGGTATGCCTAGCCGCTCAGCGTGTAGACCCACAGCGCAGTGCCCCGTGAGGATTCCCGTGAGTACTCGGATGTTCCTGCGGGCTAGTCCGATCAAAAATAGTGATCTCTTTTTGTTTACCGCTGGCCATAGCTCCCTTGTGTGTCTGCACGTATCAAGTTCTGTCCAACGTAGATTGGTTCTACTCAAGGATTCAGTTTCTAACCTACGTGCTATCGAACTCAGCGGGACTCTTATGGATTTGAGGGCTAGAGATGCATTCATTCCAGACCCAAATCTCGCAAGCTTGTCCGCTTCTTCGTTTCCCGATATATCGGTGTGACCTGGCACCCAACACACAGTTACAGTGTTGCCAAGTGATAACTCGTCCAGAATTTCCCTGCATAGTTTCACAGCCCTTGACTTTACCACGTCTGATTCCAAGGCTTTAATTGCCGCTTGGCTATCAGAGTATATGGTGATGGTCTTGTTTGCGGGGCCGTATTTCTTCAGCTCGGAGGCAGCTTCGATTATGGCTGCCAGCTCCGCCTGAAAAATGCTGCAGTCGTCATTGATTCAGAAAGATTTACCTAGACCCAAATCTCCACAGAAAATGCCCGCACCGGTTCCGACGTCCATCTTAGAGCCGTCGGTATATACGGCGATCTCGTCGTCTCCTGTAATGGTCTTATCTTCCCATTCACCTCTTTCAGGTATTCTGGTAGCGAATCTCCTGTTGAAGGCGAATGTCATAGGTAGGTAATCTGTGACTGGGGTGTTTGTGGAGGCAGCCCACTGAGTTTCCACAGAGGCGTGTCCAGGAACACCTAACATGGAGTACAAACATAAAATCCTCTTTAGATTTGAGTTAGCCGATTGCCCTACATTCTACCCAATTTTTTTTTTCTTATGTACATAAAATGTATTTATTTATATTTATATATTTTAAACTGTTATTATATTTGTCTGAAAGCTTTCCGGTTAGGTTTAACCTTATCCTCCTTGGGTTTTATGGGACTGACAGATGATAACAGCTCTCGATAGTGAAAGGCCTCCGATAAGACTCAATATACCCAAAGACGTGGAAGATCAGGGCTAAACTTTATCAATTTTGAGTGGGCGTTTTAAGGAGAAATACTGGATTTGGATGGATAGAAAAAGCTTAATGAATTTACCTCTTGGACTCAATTATTATCTTTAAAGTCTGTTCTTGTTGTTGAGTATGGCTTGTTTTAGCCTGAACAAAAATTGCATTATCTAATGTCGATAAGTTAAATTGCTGCGCTGCTGGTAACTCTGTGATAACCCCAATATTGTTAGCCCCTTTTTTTTGCTGTCAATGAAAAATATTAGCAGACTGCGGACTCACTTGCAATGAAGTTACCTAGCTACAACAGTTGTTCTTTCCACGAAAATGTATAGAGGTATTGATTGAGCTGAATGAATGAAAGGTGGGTCAACGAACACGCGGAAATCCAAAAAGACGCAAACTTGAATTCCTATACACCTTTTGTGGAGGAAATGAATGCACATGCACAGGCACACACAGGCAGGCAGGTTCTCGGTTTATTTATTTATATTTTAGCCAAGCGATCTCAACTCAAGGAGCAGCGAAAGAGCCGACACAAAAGCGAGCCGCACAGGTTATAGCGAACGAAATATGCTTTAGCCTTGTGTAGATTTTTTAACTTTCCCTTCACCTTTTTTGTAACAAAATATTGCGGCAAGGTTCAACTATATGCGTCTATTAGTCTAACCTGATGGCCATTGGGCCGCAACATAGTTTGTGTCGATACTGATAAAAAGGAAAAAACTATTGAAAGTCTATTGAAAGTTTATTTATTAAAGTTGGCAACCAACTGTAAAATATTTGGACCAGATAAATGTTTTTTTTTAGTTCTTATTTACACAAATTTTTCTTGCCTTCAAGGATGCAATCTGAACGGATCCTCCTATCAAAGGGATATCTCAAATATGAATGATTAAGATGTTCTTTAAAATGTTCTTTACTAATCCCATCACATGTTCCTTGGCCTATCAGGGGGCGACGCGCCTGCATCTCGGCTAGCATGTCCTGTTTAGGAAGTCTGTCGAGGGGCATGAGAACAACGTGTCCAACCCAACGTTCCTACGAATACTGAGTTTTCTCACTCCATGCCTAAGGGCCGGTTTTTCAGTGCTGAGTTAAGCCCATCTTAAACCAAGATCTGTAAGTCCCCAAGCAGAATTAATCTAGAGCTAAGCCGTCAGCCCAATGAATCCGTACCATCCGTTACGTCGAAGTACACAACTGATAACTCAGTGAAATACGAAATCCACACGTTGTTATGGGAAGCGACGTACGAGTTATTGTATGGTCCTCTTCCCATAAGAACGTGTTTATTTAACTCAGTTGTCAGTTGTGTTTTGTGAACTTCAACGTGACGGACGCAACGGATTCATTGCTCCAAACACAGCTTCTGCAGTTCCCATACAAAGACTGAATGGCGCTCAGAAGAGGCCCACTCAGTGCATAGTCCTGAAAAACTCTCCAGAGTTTATCCCTACACAACACGCGTAGACCGGCTTTGCATATTCGCAGGCATTCTGAAGAATAACCTTCAGAGTAAAAAACTCTTCGGTTGTGCCTCTGCCAGGCCGAAAGCCGCATAGCTCTTCCCGCCACAAAGGCTCAATAACAGCTCTGGAGCACGTTTCCAACATCTTCGCGAATACTTTTCCCGGTAGACTTAAGAGAGATATGCCCCTATAGTTGGAGCAATCTCTCTTGTCGCTGCACTGGAAGTCGCGGCAAGGGAATACTGTAGCTAAGGCGCAATTTTCTCATCCCAAAATGCAAACATCAGAAATAATTTTTTGAACACACGAATTACCATACAAATTTAAAAGTAAATTCTTCTAATTATTTTACCTCCACCTCAAACAATGTTCGACTTTTGGGATAATATTTTTAAACAAAATGCAAGTATCTAGTACAAATTTTGCGATCGGATCTCCCACACAGTATCTAATCTATACCTATATACTTTACCTGCCTTTTTTCAAGAACGTAAAACTAGTCAAACCAGGACACTCGCGTATTGCGTTACGCCACTGTGAAGGAGGAAAATACAAATGTCTAGCTATATATTTCCAATAAAATTTCTTTAATGCAAAAAAGTTTTCCTTTCGCTTAGCAGAAAGCGAAACAGCACTTGGCTTCCGGTTCTTTGAGCCACTAAACAGACTTCCAACCACACGACAACAAGCAGACACAAATTGTTGCATACCTACCTAGGTACAATAATATAATCTACAAATTTGCGCTCAGGGCTAGCAGCACTGACGCCAGTGGTTTTAAGGTCTCGTGAATGCGAATAGAGATTAAGAAGTGACATAGTCATAAATCCCCTCGCGCATATTTCCACCATAGAGCAGGGCATATGGCTCGCTGTTTTGCAATTTAACTTTTGATGTTTTGTGTTTTTTTGTGTGAAAATAAGATTAAGATGACGGAATAGCAATATACCTACCGTCTAATCCACTACTGGTCCGATTGAATATCTTAAGGGCAAACAATTTTTAAGTAAACGTGTGTGTGCAAGACTGGTAGCAAACAGCAAACCACGAAAAAACTAGGCTGCAGGACTAAAAAGTTACATACATAGGTAACTACCTAGGTAACTACCTACTGCGAAATAATCGTGACATGTTAACTGTTACTAAATATACCTACACACCGACTTTTACAGCATGTCGCGAACGGTAGGTATGAACAATTAAACATCTATCGAGAGACGTGCAGTTGTTTGTACCATATGCAGTTGCTGGTAGATTAATTCAGTAGACCTCTAAGTCAGGTGTGCCCACCCATTAAGAATCAGCAGTTACAGGCTTAAGAATGTCTTGGCGCGTTATATGCATAGATACCTACATAGCTTCTACAGCAACCGAATGTACGGTTGGCAAATATGAGCCCACGATTAAATTCTTTCGTTTAGAGGATTTATTTGATTCACAGTTTTTTATCTACTGCAGATGAAGGCATAATAATACCAACCGCCCGTTTGTAGGGAACAGTGAAATCAGTGTTGCCGCTGGGAGAAAAAAGAGGCCGCTACACCGCAACATCGAATCCGATAGGAATTGTAAATACCTGATCGTAAGCTAGGTATAGCTAGGTTCGGCCTGCGAGAGCCCATAGCATCTCTATCCCTGAACAGGTGGTAGAGATAGCAACAACATATGTAAGGAGATAAAATTTTATAAAAAATTGATAATTAATTCGCTAATGTACGTATACTGAGAAATAAACATGGTCCAGTCGGACTTCTTGTTCAACTTTAGAGTAGTTGCGCGACTAAACGTCTCATGTGTGCGATTAGTTTTAAAAAGTTTGCGTCTCACCAAATCAGCACACTTAAGTACACTTAAATTGCTTACGCGTCAAGGAGTGTTGTTTCTTGACGTAAACACTTTTGCCTGTACGATACCTTCAAAGCATGATCTCACTTGCAACCTGCGACAAATTTCCGATACTTTACAAGGGCTGCGGAAAGTCTGTCAACATTTTCACAAATTTCTTAAACGGACGAAAACACAAGCGTCGAATAATGCATTTTTCTTTAAATTACGTTTGAGAAATTTGCCAAAATGTTAACAGATTTTCCGCAGCACACTTGCATCGTATTGCAAATTTCTCAGAGGCTCGAAGTGCATAAAATTCGAAGTGCATAAATGGTGACTGCTGTCACCAGTGTTGCCATGAAAGATATTCTTAGATCGGGAGATTAGCACATCAGAAATCGGTGTTGATCGGAAAACCAGTTGACACCACTTTTTATACCACACATAAGTTAAATGTATATAGTTTGTAACGCAGTGAAATAATCACCGATTATCCCTAAGGCCTTTTAGAGATATGAATGAGACTGACAGGAGAATCGATTAAACCATGTCCGTGCGTCCGTCCGTCCGTGTGTTATTAACTTTTAGGCCTTGAATTTCAACCTAGAGAGTAAGAATTCGGTGAGTAAGTTGAAAGTTTAGTCCATCAGATCAAGTTTGAAAATAAGTTGAATCCGCCCACAGACACGCCCACTACAGACCTGTATGTGCGACCACCTCTAATTTTAAAAAAATACTTTTTTCAAGTTTGCCCCTACAAGGTCGGGGTTAGAATAGCCTTGAGGTAAGGTATGCCTGTCGTAAGAGCTGACTAAAATCCACCGGAAGAAGAACTTATTCTTTAATGTTTCAACGGATGCTGTCGATGCTGCTCCATTTGGGGCAACTTTTGGCAGTAAGGTTTTAACTTATAGATGAATCTGAAGGTTAATTTAAATTCCAGAAGCGTCTGTCACACTTTGTGCGGCTCACTGGTCTGTCTCCAAAGGGGCGGCTGTATTTAAAAATTAAAACAGAAGTGACTTACCTATTTCTCATAAAAACGACAAGTTAAAAAAAATGGCAATGAACCAAACGAAAGATTTGATTACCCCAGGTGGCAGTCCAGCTATGTTGGAAAATCCACTCTCTTCGGAGGCAGGATCTACGGATTCTGGGGAGAGCCTTTTATTGCTTATAAATCCTTCTCCTTTATCCTACCACTGCGAGTCATTGTAAGGGGGCTCCACCCATCATGCACAAAAGAAGACGTTGTAAAAGACGTAAAAAATAAAGGCCTTAAAATTATTGATGCCGTCAATATCATTTAAAAGGAAAAGCAACGCACGGAAGGAGAAAGAGACACTGTGATCAGACGCGGCCTTCCAATTTTTATGCTCTCCTTTGAAAGAACTGAGAGCATAAACGATATTTATAAGATAAAAATGATACTTAATATCAGGGTTAAAATCGAACCCATGCGAAAGGGCAATAGACTGATACGACAGTGTAAGCGATGCCAAGAATTCAGGCACACAAGTGCCTACTGCCAAAAAGAACCACCTTGCGTGAAATGTGCCGGAAAACACCTGTCCACAGAGTGCAAAGTTGACATAAAGGCTCCAGCAGTTTGCGCCAATTGCCACGGAAACAACCCCACAAACTATCAAGGATGCGAAGTAGCCATAAAGCTGCAGAAGGGACGAGAACCTCTTAAGGCAAATACTCGAGGTCAGAATCCAAGCCTAGGACGTCCAAAAACTGCTGAAACTCCTAAGCCAAAGACTCCAAAGACGCCAAAGCCGATCAAAAGTGGAAGATTGGCAAAGGAGGCGTCGACAAAAGGCGTAAAAGCTCCACAAAAGAACGGCGTCAGTTCAAGTGCAGCGGAGAAACCGCCACTGGTCGGACCAAAATCATACGCCCAGGTTGCGGCAAACGAAAACAAGGCAAGATCACCCACAACAGGTGCAGTGTCTCAGATCCTCGCTGTAATCTTGGAGAAGCTTGAGGATCAGACTAAAATCAACAAAGTTATATTTGACAAACTGAGCAAGCTCGAGTTTAAGCCTCGAAAAAATTACAAGAGAACATGAATATGAAACAGTTATTTAAAATGCTAACATGGAATGCAAATGGCCTTCTGAATAAAATAGACGAACTAGAAGTATTTCTACGGAAAAACAATATTGACATTTGCTTGATTACGGAAACTCACCTTAAAAACGGGTCTAGACCCAAACTTAAAGGTTACAATAACTATCACGCACATCACCCTTCGCAAAATTCGAGAAGAGGTTCCTCCCTCTTCATTAAGAACTGCATAAAGCACTTCAAGAACACAGAAGTTGAGCTAGACTCTATGCAGATCAGTTCAGTTTCTGTAAAAATTGACTGCTTAGATTACAACATTGCACCTTGTTATTTTCCGCCATAATATAGACTGGTGGAAGACGATCTTGAACGTATGTATGACTTCATTGGGTCCAATTTTATCATTGGGGGTGACTTTAACGCGAAGCATACTTTTTGGGGCTCACGATGCAATTCAACAAGAGGTAGATTGCTGTACAAAAACAGTATGAAGCGCGGGGTGGACTTTTTCTCCACGGGTAAGCCAACATATTGGCCAACCGATAGGAATAAAAAGCATGACCTTGTCGACTTTTTCATCACTAAAGGGTACCCCAAATACCTTACGCGAATCGAAGAGTGTAATGATCTTTGGTCAGACCACTCAGGGGTAATCTTGAAGAGCTCCTAGATTAGCTAGCAAAAACTTGAACTGGGACGCCTTCAGAAAGGACTGTAAGGAGGGTGTTGGCTTGAATGTGCCATTGGAAACTCCTTTCGAGCTAGAAACCGCAGTTGACCAATTCATTGAAGTAATTCAGAGCGCTGCTTGGAACAACACTTCGTCCCAAAAGAACGCAGTTAGCACCGACGGGCATGTACGTGCAACATATCCGCTCGAAATCGAAGAATTGATTCGTGACAAGGCACGAGGGCTCCCCCAGACAAAACCCTCTTGAACTACCTCTCCAACAAACTGAAAGGAATGTTGCAAGATTTTAAAAACCGTGAGACCACTGAATACCTTGAAGGCTTGTCGTCGGATATGAGCTCAAACTACTCGCTGTGGAAAGCAAATAAGTCTATCAAGAAACCTATAATCCACTCGGCACCAATAAAAAAAGCTAACGGCGACTGGGCAAGAGAAGACAAAGAGAAAGCGAATTTGTTTGCTGAACATTTAGAAGAAACATTCAAGCCTTTCGATGGTCCGCCGTTGGCTGACGTTCAAAACAACAACGCGGAACCTGATAGCTTTAGAATGAAAAAAGTTTTGTTAGTTGATCTCCGACAGACAATCGCTTCTGCCGATAATATCGAAAGTATTCGAGAAACTTCTGCTGAAGCGATTGCATCCAATTATTGCAGAAAGACGCTTGATCATCAATTCGGTTTCAGACCTAACCATTCCACTCCATAGATCAAGTCTACAGAGTAACGCATGAAATTGAAAAAGCCTTAGAAGAGGAAAAAATATGTTCAAGTGCTTTCCTCGACGTATCGCAAGCTTTCGACAAGGTATGGCACGAAGGCTTGAAATATAAGCTACGGCAAAACTTGCCGGAAGACATATTTAAAATATTGGAAAATTATCTTGAAAGCAGACTCTTTCGTGTTAGGTGTAGTAGTGAATACTCCCTTTTCAAGCCAATTCGGGTTGGCGTACCCCAGGGAAGCGTCCTCGATCCGACCCTGTTCCTGCTCTACACAAGAGACATACCTCAAGATGACGAGACTGTCGTGGCCACGTTTGCGGACGATACAGCCATCCTGGCAACAGGTGAATCAGTCGAGTCATCAACGAGAAACCTCCAACGAGCATTGGACAGAATTTGTGTCTGGACGAAGACTTGGCGAATCGCTCTTAACGAGAACAAGTCTACGCATGTGAATTTCACTTACAGAAGGGTTAACAATTTACCTCTGTTCATAAATTCTGCACAAATACCTTATGCAAATGAAGCGAAGTATCTATGGATGACACTGGACGCTAAACTTAGGTGGAAACCACACGTAAATAAGAAGCGTGACGAGCTCGAGATTAGGCTCAGGGAAATGTATTGGCTTATTGGAAGATTTTCGTTATTAAGCATATATAACAAACTGCTCTTGTACAGGCAGGTGCTAGAGCCGTCCTGGACATACGGTATACAACTTTGGGGTCGTACCAAGCCGAGCATCATGTCCATGTTGTTCTGGCGTACAACATGGACTTGTACTCTTAACGAGACTCTTAACGATGTAAACAACGAGCGACGACTACAAGGAACAAGACCCTTCGATCTAGCGACGTAGGGTGAAGCCGCACGAATGAACGGCTTAGTAGGTGCATTCACTGGAAAGCAACCTATCCAATGCGATTAACACTACGGAAGCGTAAACTACTTGTTAAGTTAACTAAGTTGTAGTCAAGAAGTATTATGAGAGAGCGAAAATTTACTACTATGAAGTGCGTTCTGCCAGTTTCATAGTGTCTCTCATAAATGGGTGGTTTTTTAGCACGTGGAAATCGGGCATAACCAATATCGGCTACTTCGGTATTATATACCTGCTATTTTTTCAAGTTTAAGCAATGTTACAATGGCGCTAGCGCACTAATTTTTGGTATGTGAGAAGGTTTTGTAATTATCTTTGGGGTAGCAAAAAATGTTGGCAAAAGTCGAAGGTATTAACATTAATTAACTTTTTTTTGTGTACAGTATATGTCTCCACGCTATTTTTGTGGGCGTGGCTGTAAAAAAAAGTAAGTTTTTTAGTTAAAGGCGGAGTTTAAGTCCAAAATGTACGCAACCGCCTAGCACAAAGAATTCCTGCAGATATATTTTCATACCCCGCTCACTTTTTGGAGTCGTGGCAATTTTTTGCACGGTAAGGTCATAAGGAAGTTGGCGGTAATTTAGGTGCTTTCGTTGGAAGGTAGCCTCCCACACGCGATTACTACAGAAGCTTGGCTTGGACAACTTGTTAAGGAAACTAAGTCGTAGTCTGACGGAAAATGGGAGGTTTTTTTTAGCAAGAATCTCACAATACTATGAGCACGAATGGCCGGTCCTCGTTGTGCCTATGCAGGCTTTTAAAAAAAAATATCGTCCACCTTATGCCAGAAACATGAATGTGCAAAATGAAAATGTGGGCAAATCAGTGCTGCTTTCTCTCGTACAACAAAAGGGTTTGATTTGATTAAGCTAAAAAAACAAAAAAAATTCTTGTGTCAAATGAAACCTATATTGTCTGTGCTAGTCGCAGTTTTATGGCCGGCAGAGACATGGTATTATATAAGCTTTAAGTTATCTTTAGCAAATAAAATCCCCTTAAAGATTCCAGAAAAGTATAAAATGAAAAAATACGGTTCGCATTAATCCAAGTGTTTGGTGGGTTCTGGGTAAAAAGAAAAAGTTGGATGATACATGCATTACTTAGCTGCCAGCAATTCTAGCATGAGGAATCCATGTTCAATTGCAAATAAATTTACCGATTTTTTCGTTAACATCTCAGAAACCTTGAAACCCTCGGATTTTGTTACCAATTGTTGCAACTGAAAAGTCCCTACGGGTCGCACTACTGATCAGATTATAAAGAGATAGCCAGCTCTGCAACCCCCTGCCCTCAAACACCCGGAAAAAATGAAATAACGGGATATCTCTTTGAGATATCTCACGGGATATATCCGTGAATACGTGTGAAGTGAGCGATAACAGCAAACGAAAATTTTGACAGAGGTGAGTTTCTTTGACGTCAAAAACAGCTGACATTGTGACAAGAAAGGAGGGTTCGTATAAAATTTTCTGTGCAAAAATTATTGTTTTCTTGCAATAATAAAGTAAGTCATTTCTAGCAGCAAGCAGGCATCCAAACACTAGGTCGATTCATCCGCGAGAGCGGACAATCTAAAGAAATCACCATCCACTCCCTCACCCCCGCCGTTGATCAAAGCAAAGACTGTCCTCTGGCAAATTACTAATGTTTGTCCAACGATTGCTAATTGCCAATCCACCCCGCCAGAGATGGGTTTTTTGAAACAGATGGATTTTTGTTTTGATTTTCCATTTATAATTACTTCTCTCCACAGGTAAAGAGCAGATATGGAAAACTATCGTTTTGAGTTGTACTAAAATTACTTTACAGTTTGTACTGAAACTGATCCAATTGTACTAAAATAATTTTTTTGCATGAAAAATTAGAATGCGTAATTTTAAAGGACAATTTTTGAACGAAATAAGATGTTTAAACAACTATCGATGCACTTGGATTTCTAATTTTCCAAGCATTTCTATTCTATGCTTGCTGATTTTCTTGTAAAATTTCTTTTCAATAGGTTCTGTATTCGGACGACATACGACATCTTCGAATTAAACAAGATTGTTCTTTTGTACTGAAGTCAATTCGAATCGATACAATTGTATCAACTTAACCATGGCTGAAGGATGTGAAATAAGAAACACAAAATAGAGTTCAAAAATGCGATCAATGGATAAAAACATGACCGTGGTGAATTTAAACCAATTTAGTGAATTTAAAGGAAAAAAATATCTTCTTTTTTTTCAAAATAAATTCTCAAAAATTATAAATATTAGAAAAAACAGTCATAGGTTCAATTTAAGGATTATTACTTAATCCACTAAAGCATCTCTTTCAATATATTTTTGCAAATTATTGAAAAAAATAATGTTTTTCGCTCTATTCGCATGTTTTTTGTCACGGGAATAGAGTATTTGTTATATTTTTCTTACTTTAATGTGTTTTTTGTCATTTAGAAACATATTTAGAAGAAAAAAAAATTACAGTATATTTACATTTATTCACCTCGGTACCTTAATAAATTATTAAATCAATAGATAGGTTGCGTTCCAGAACGCAGCCATTTAACAATGCGAGAGAGCATTTAAAAATCAAAGTGAGCATTTGACAATTAAAGAGACCATTTGACAATCAGCTGGTCTCTGGTTGTCCCAGTCATAACACTTGTCAGCTGAGAATGTATTAGGTAAGCTTTGAACATACATATGCAGACCACAGTCAGTCGAAGCTTAGGGGCCAAAAGAGAACCATCGACCGTAGTTGGCTATCTCCTTATAATCTGATCAGTGGGTCGCACTGAAGATATCATGCAAACAAATCTGTTCCTTTGTTTTTACCAGTTCTCTTCATGCCAAATTTTCAAAGGGCACAGCACCAAAAGGCGGTATTTCTTCCATATTCTGAAAAAAAAATTGCCTGATTTGAGATATATATTTAATTCCAGTGTTAATTCCGGCAAATTCCTCAGTTCCTTAAAAAAGGTAAAAGTTATTTCTTTGTTCAAGACGGAAGTCTATTTTGCTCTTACCCACGATCTCTTAAATCTTTGAAAGACTCATGAAATCGCGAACGCTATCCTTCCAATTTTTTGCCAGGTAGATCCACGGAAGATGCACTTTTAAGAGTCTGCTGCGATTTGTTTAGTGGCAACAACTCAAATAAATTTACCATGGCTCTCTTCATCGACATGACCAAATCATTCGATATGGTGGATTTTTACATCTTATTAATGTTACTCATTTTTGTTACTCATTTTGTTTCTGTTTATATAGTATATGCCTCCGCCCATTTTTGTGGGGGTTACGTTAAATAAGGTGATTTTTATAACACATCCCATAGGATAGGAGGTATATTAAGTTTGATTCATAGTTTGTAACATAGAGAAATAATCACCGTATACCCCCAAGACCTTAAGGGCATATGATCGAGACCGAATTGTAAGTCAAATGAGCCATGTCCGTCCGTCTGTCCGTCCGCCTGTCGGTAGTTTTTAGGCCTTAAATTTTTAGCTAGGAACTTGAAACTTGATATCTGTTCTTTCTAGGTCCCGAAGCAGTGCAAGTGTAAAATGTTTTGAAATCCGCCCACTGACACGCCCCCTTTACTTATAAGCATGAAAAATCAAGGTTGTTGCAGGAAGCTGAAATTTGGTATGCGATATCCTTGCTTAAGTGTATTGTGATTGGCATTAAAAAAAAGCGAATACCGCCCCTTGTAGGCGTGGTCATACTTAATATGCATTCTAATAAACGGTTTTTATTTGATAGACTATCAAATGTTCAGATATGTGCGTAAGCTATCAACTCAAGTGAATAAATTTTCGCCACGCCCACTTTTGGGGGCGTTTTTAAGTATAAACCAAATTTTTAATATGAAAATGCAAAATGAAATAAACAAAAATAAGATGTTATTGAGAAGGGGTGGATGCCACGCCCCTTTCTAAGGGAGAAGATTCTTAACTGAGAAATTCTAAAAACAATTGATGTAGAATGAAACTCAAATTTAACAACCAAGATTCGGACCATTCGGAACCATTTATGACAAGATTTGGAGCTTGACAGTGGTCAATAGGGATGGGGTATCCAACGATTCGCCTAAGCGGATTGTAACCCTCCCACTAGTTTGAGTTAAAAACGTGGAGTTTTAGGCCGGAATGTATGCAACTACCTAGTATAAACCATTCAACAGTTATGGCAGGCGTGGCAGTTTCCTTTTTTGGTAGGTAGGGTACTTGCAGTTTGTTACAGACGGACTGAAGTTTATACATACGCACTGTTGCACTTTCCCACTTGTATTAATAAAGAGGTTACGATTTTTTGGATTACGAGTTTGTGGATATGTAGTTTTCCGAACTCTTTTTGGATTTCCCGATTGGAAGATTCAGATTCCGAAATTAATTTCTCTTCTACTACTAAACCTAGCAAGCTCAGATATGTATTAAGAGGCTCGTAGCTGGAATCAATGGGCGGACGGATGAACGAAATGAGCATAACTTATTCGATTCGCCAAATCGTCTCGATAACGTTTCAAGTCTTGGTGTTGTACACGCATTTTTTTACCTTCTTACAATTTGATAAGGGCAAATAACTCCCATGGGATGAGGCATTAAAATACCGTAGCTTTAATTCGTATCAAAGCTGTCCCATTTATACCCTTTGAAAAGCCGATTCGCCATCAAGCTTTTATGTTAAAATGTATTGCATCGTTAAACTCTTGTCAAAACTCTCTGGGGACTCAAATTTAAATTATTAAAACACGTTGAATATAAGGAGTGGGAGGTTCTTAGCCTCTGAAATCATTAATGTTTTGGTTGGGTATAATAGTAATTGTGTTATGAAACCACGATAATAGAAATTTAAGGAATCTAAAAGCAGGAGCTTTGATTTATGTTTCTGTCCCATATTCGGGTATCCTGCATGCAACCTATCTCTTTCAGATTTTCACCACCCATTTTACAAACAAGGTGCCGCGTTGTACGGAAATTGCTCCTTTGAATTCAAGGATCAAGGCGAAATATAGACTCCATTGTGGATAAACTTATTTCGCATTTGTGGAAATTTAATTCTTCCCTTCGTCCTTGAATACGTAAAATATAGCGTAATTATATTGCTGGGGCACTCTCAAAACCATAATCATACCCTCGCTGAGGATATATAGGGGGTTCAAAAATGCAAATAAGTTTTGCGGATGAAAGTGTTGTTGTACATGTACCAGTGTACACGTTCCTTTGTATACCCACCTACATCTTTATTTAAGAGGATGTGTCACCGAAAAATTAATACTTCTGTTTATGTAATAGGACTGGTTTCTTCTTCTTTTTTCCTTTTGAGATTGCATTCGCATTTGGGGATGATTTAGCCCCCAAAAGTATAAAATTATACATTCTGACACTTTTCAAGTGTATAGGAAAACCAAACAAAAAAAATGAAAAGAAGCACACAGTAAACGCACCCAAAAGAGCCGTTGCGTATTATATACGACGCATCTATCTTACGTTAAGATGAAGTCATATTTCACGGTATAGTGGTTTCAAAGCTAATTTCGTAGTCAGCAAAGCAGAAGAGAAAGCAGGGTATGAATGTGCCTTAAAGAACAGTTAAAAAAATATAAAAAAATGAAAGCAAGATACCCGTGTCCCCCATAAACTTAAGGCAAAATCTCAAAGAACCGAGCTAGGGATAGTGTTGATATTTTCACCTTATGTAAGCATTTAGGTATGTTTATTACAAACTTTCATGATATTTGCTATTTTATCAATAAGCTTTAAACGAGGCCCACGGTTGCTAACTTTTATGCTAACTTAAATTGTTATTTTCAGATAAGGCTGGGTTGGCATAAAAGCCTAGGTAAAATTAGAGCAAGAGCAAACTTATGTTAACCTTGAGTGCAAAACCAAATAGGAATGTTAAATTGAGCTGCAAAATCCAGCTTGCTGCGAATTTACCGGCTAAGTTGTCCTTCCATCGTTCCCGATCCTCCGCCACCAACACAAGAGACACAGGCGCGATCCCCAGACGGGTTTCAGAGATGTTCTCCACCTGATCCCACCACCATTTCTTGGCCTACCAGGGGGGCGATGCGCTCGCATCTCGGCTTACATGACCTGTCTAGGAAGTCTGTCAGAGGGCATGCGAACAACGTGTCCAAACCATCGAAGAATTGATCGTTCCACTCGGAGAAGTAGCTGCTCAACATTAAGATTCCTGCGAATACTGACGTATTCTTCAGCTTGAATCTTACAGCTTGTAACCACGACCTAATTCTTTCGGTCATTACCCATATTTCATGACCATAGATGAGGATTAGTACGAACAGTGAAATAAAAATTGAGATCTTTGCTTTCACTCCGAGCTCAGATTTCCTGATGACCCGCTGGAGCAGTTCCTTTACTATTGCTGCAGCTTTGCCAACCGTACAGGACAACTCAGTATCGCCCGAGATACTAAAACTTTTCTACCTGTTTCAATCGGACTCAATTTATGTACATTTATGTACACTGTACAGGAGTTCCGGAAACAACCATCACACGCTGTAGTTCCTCCTCGGACGCCAGGATAGCTAAATCATCTGCGAAAAGCTGATGGCTTATCCTGACGTCAGCCATTTCGAAAGATTTTTCACCAAGACTGCGTTTCACCATCAAGTCCATATGTATATGCTATGAAAAGGAGAGGAGAAAGAAGACAGCCCTGGCGAAGTCCAACGCACACATCAAAAGGATGGGATTTGACGCAATTTATCCGAACATAGCTTCTGCATTTCACATACAAAGACTGAATGGCTCTCCGAAGAGGACCACTCAGTGCGTAGTTCTGCAAAACACTCCCGAGTTTATCCCGAGGAACCCAGCCTTTTCGAAATCTACAAAACACGCGTAAAACGGTTTGGCATATCCCCAGGCCTTCTCAAGAATAACCTTCAGAGTAAAAAGCTGGTCAGTTGTGCCTCTGTCAGGCCGAAAGCAGCAGACTTCACGCAACAAAGGCTCGCAACGCAAATTGCAGCTCTGGAACGCGCGCACAAAGATATTCCCCTATATTTGAAGCAATCCCTTCTCTTCCCTTTTTTAAAACTGGGTACTATACCTCCTGTTTGCCAATCGCTTGCCCAGGCCACCTCTATGATACGTGTGAGCCATTTAACACCTTCTGCACCCCATTGACTTGAGCTTTTCTGGCCGGATTTCATTAAATCCAGCAGACTTACCCACTTTGTGACTTCATCTACTGCAGGACTAGAAGCAATATTAGGACTATCTTCAGTGCCCTGTTGGGGATTGAGAAGCTCTGAATAATACTCGCTCCATTTGCGAAAGGCGTCGTTCTTATTTCAAAGAAGTGTGCCGTTTTAGTGTGCGCCTCAATGTACCGGGCTCGAAAAATAGAGTTCCAACATTGATTCCACACATTATGAGCACCTTTCTTCTCTCTGATGGCTTCTTGAACTCTAGGAGTTTTAAACCCAGCGGATCTTATAACGCAAACATCACAAATCATTTTTTTTAACACAAAATGGTACCCCACAAAGAAATCAATCAAAGATCTCTGATTTATGTGGGAAAAAGATATTCATGATAGAAAACCTATAAGCCCAGAAAAAGTCCAACAAGTTCCTTCCGTTCTTGTTTTGCCTCCTTATCTCACTTCTCCAAGTACTGTTGCCTGTACCCACACATCAGCATTGAACTCAACTAGGAAAATGTAGTTCATTCTGCCACTCTATTCAGCGCAGCATCAACTTTTTTCAAGAAAGCCGCATACTCTGACTCTCGATTCGGTGCAAACACCTGCACTAAAGCCAAAGTTGATCGCTTAAGCTTAAGCTTTATGATCAGAGCCCTGCTTCCCAATGGAATAAACTCAGATACGTTTTCCGACAGCCGGAGTCTTGGAGTTACAAGCCCTCATTTTGGTTTAGCGCTGGCTCCCTCCGCCCCCCGTAAAGGACCGATATAGCCGATTCGACTCAGAACTCTGTTTCGATCATATGCCCTTGAGCTCGATGCCTTGGTGGGTTTATTGTAGTTACTTCTCTCTTTGTATCATATTCACCTATATCAAACTTTCTGTGGTGTAAGGTTAAAAAGAAGAAAAGAAAATTTATACCGATGTGTTTTCTGTATTGCTATACATTGACCCTAAGTTCATTAGAAAACGATTCTGATTGGGCTAGGGAAAACGCAGAGAAGACTCTGATTTGAATACTTCCAGTCAGAACGAAATCACTGACTGGGAATGTAAAATCTTACAAAAACTCGTAAGTGAGAATCCTGATTAGTGGCTATTGCAAATCACGTACTATTATATATAGTGATGTATGCTTTGATGTTATACCTGCCAACGAGGAGAATGGTTATGCTTCCGGAACTATTTCTTAGTGAGGAAAATAAATAGATAAATGGGCATTTGGGGTAGTATGTTTTGGGGAAAATAGGATGCTTACTTACCTAACTTGCGCTATCAACTATTTTTGTTAGATTGAAAGATTGTGGAGTGGAGATCGATGTCCATCACCCTGCAACCGTAACCATGCCAGACCATCAATGAAAAAGTTCTTGGCAGTGCCATCATAGCTTTGCAGATGGAAAGGTTTCTTTCTATATCCTTTCGTTACATACAAATAATGTTCAAGGCAATGATAAGGCTGATGAGTTTTAAGCATGTGTCATAAGCGCTTTAGACCCCCAAAAAACCCTTCACTGGATAAGTCTTTCACTCTGTGAGCTCAGAAAGTGGGTAGATAGAATATAGGCCCAGATGAAGGTGAAAATATTTGGTGGATTTCCTTGTTCGTTCGTCAAATTTCTATGCAAATGTGGCCCGGAAAAATACATTTATTTTAAGTGAGAGAAGGATTTGATGTGAAAAGTGGAAAAACTTGCTGGTCCCAATCTCCGAAATCTACGAAATGCTTCACAGAATTATAGAATGCAAAGCCAACCTGCCTTCCTAAATACTTTTTAAATTTTCGCATACCGTGTAAGAAAGAAAGTGGATTCATCCAAACTACGGCGCGGCACCGATCATTTCATCTTCATCTACCCATTAGCCTTGCTCCTTACTCAGAACAAATGAAGAAATAATTTCTCAAAGTATTGACACTCAAATAGGAAACACTTAAATAATTTATTTTGTGACTCGTATGTGTTAGCCAATACACAAACCATGATAATCCTGTTGCGATAAATACCCATTAAATTCAAGTTCTCTGCAGTTTCAATGTAATAATTAAATAAAACAAAAAAAGCAGCCACCCCACATTAGTATAATTTTAGTGTCCGGTGTCTGAGACTCAAATTTCACCTGACCGCATTGTGCCGTCATCAGTGTAATTCAACATCAGGCAGGCATACCGTAAAAATAAGATC